>PYHX02000467.1:77540665-78001735 GCA_004302925.2 Cochliomyia hominivorax
ATTGATTTTACGCCATGAAATCTTAGAAGTTTTCCAAATAAAAGATTATAGAAGAGGCATGGAATATAATTAGAAATCCCAAGATTCCTGAGCCAAAAACTTAAGAAACAAGATGATACAATTCTGGAGAGAAACTTCATCTTCTTAAGCGACTGCTAAATAATTTTGGAATCAAATTCCAAAACCACGTGTCGCAACCAGAGGCATCGCTAATTCGATTTTTCGCAAAGAATTTAAAGAATATTTAATTAATAAAAAACAGTTTAAACTATTTAAATTATTTATTAAACCTTACAACTTAAGCGGAGTGAAAACACGAAAACGAAAAGGGTTACAAATATTTAAATAAAATATGAAACCACAAGTGAAAAAAAAAACACCAAAAAAAGAAAACAAACTTAAAATGTAACATTATATATCTGTATATGTGTATGCAAATGTGTTGGTATTAAAAGAAAAATCAGGAAAATCTTCATATAAGAAAATAAAAAGAAATAATAATTTTATAAACAAATTGGTAAAAGAAAAAATTTTACAATACAATAATACGCATTCATGCGTTTTAAGAACGCATGTTGCATGCAACCAAAAATATAATATAAAACAAACATATCTTAAACATTCTTGTAAAGTATCGAAACAGAAAATATACATATACACTTACATACATATAAGAAAGAAAAATAATATGAGAATATTTATAGTGAGAAGGTTATGTATTTACACGTACATACGTGTGTATGTAACAATGATATAAAAATACCTTATTTTCATATGTATGTAACTGTATGTGTGCTATATAAAATTTCTTAAATTTTTCTTCTTATTTTTCTTGCATTTTTTTTTTTTTTTTTTTTGCGCTTCAGAAAGTCATGCGTGTTGTTTCTACATTAAAATTAACACACCTTTTTTAATTATAAGTCGGCAAATAATAACAATTTACTCATATATTTATTGTAACATGTTCAACATTTGTAATGTTAAAAGTGCACATACACATTTACATATTTACATGCATTTATTTAGCGTAAATTTATCATACATGTATAAGTGTGTATGTGTGTATAAAAATTGCAGTTGTTTATATTAAGTTAGTTTAGTTTATTGTGACGTTTTCGGTGACAATTATTTCATACCTGTATCACTGTTTAAAAAGAAAAGTTGTGAAAGGAAATTTATTCATTTTTTCTGAACATAAAGGGCTTAATTTTAATCGATTTTAGACTATAACTTTTTCGGCTACACAATGTGCCAAAAAGAAACAGAATTTTAAAAATATTCCGCTTTTCTATGCAAAAATACCAAAAATCAGTTTAAAAGTTTTACTTTTTATCATTAATGGTCATTAAAAGAGTCGTCTGACAGAAAACATTTTTGAGCTGTTTACCGTATATATGTAGCTATATAAGGAGAGAGATCGAAAAATTCTTAACTTACAGTTTTAATTTTTTATTAGACAAGAAGATGTTGTTATGTTTTCAATCATTAGTGGTGAAATTTTAGAACCTGTTTCGGAAACCCTTCCAAAAACGTTTTCATAGTGCTTTCTGTCACTTTGCTCGAATAGATAATTCATATCCATTTAAAATCTACCATACTTTTGGACACCTTATTTGTGCTCTTCAATTTGTTTTAACAGGAGCCTAATATCTCTCCACTGGCCTTAGCTCCGACAGTATGGAGGATTTACCCTCAAGGGCTTGTTTATCATAGTGACAGGATGACAATCAGGCCAAAAATAAGTGGACACATGAAGTCTTATAAATGAAGCAGCCTTCCTTGAAAATACTCCTTGATAAATTTAGGTATTTATAAAGTCCGTTGTTACAATTTTTTTGCAGCCATAGAAAGAACTTTTTGAGTAACTACGACTGCTATTGGGTCTAAAATTTTTCTTCAACATTCCCTCGAGCATCGGAAACATAAAATTTTAAGTCTAATATATTTTAAACCTACATGAGCTTTAACTTTTCATACCAAATAGTCCGAGCACTGAGCTACAGGGCTGTTTCCTATCAGGAGCTCTTTTGAAAAGGTTTTATAACTTTAGACACATCATGATGACCATAAACCATATGTTTTTATTAACAGACAAGTTCTCTTGGTATTGGTTAATAACATTGGAAACATTTTGACGGGGACCAAGTTGGGTTTTATTGAATATATTTAATAATAAGCACTTCACTCGTTTCAATCAGATTATCAATATATTATTTTGTTTCACATTAAACATAATAACTGACACGTTTGATAAAAAGGTAACTTGATCAGAGCAAACGTGTATTGAAAATTTTTCGATCTCACTCCTTTTAAGTTTTAAATATTCTAAGTATGTTGTGTAGTACATACGTTCCTATATATTTTACATTTTTTTCCCGATAGAGAAATTTAAAATTTTAAACTTTAATTCGTCACGAATTGTTATTTGCTTTGTAAGAGAAAAAAATTCACTGTCAATGACAGTTCTCCTACAACCATTAAATACCTATACCAAAACATTCACCACACACACACACACACTCTCATATTGACAAAATGCTTTTGAACATTGAAGGTTTATATCTGCGTCATATATAAAATGAGAGACATAAGGGTTAAATCCTTTTTTACTTACGCGTTTTTGCGTTTGACTGCATCCAATTTACAATTGTGGTTGTGACCAGGATGTACATTTCCTTGTTTCGTTTTTTTCAATATGTCTTCATGCTACCAGTTGTATGTTCATTTAAAGCTAAAGTTCGTTTCTTTGTTGTCTACAGATTTTTGCAGTTAATGCGGCTTTTTATTTAAAAAAGGGAATAAACATTGCAGTTGGCTGGATACTTTTTGTATCCGATTTTTATTTATTTTATTTTTGTATTTTTTAATAAAGACAATTATTTTAATACCAGACTTTTGGTTAAATAAGGGTCACAATTTTAAAGACAAACTTTGATGTCGATATAATTTTATATTTAACATTTGTGTCGGTCGCATACTTAAGTGTTTAATGTCATAAGATTTGGCAGATTTTATAGGCTTAAAATGTAAACGAAACTTAAGCTGAGATATAAAATGAGTTTAAAAGGTTAAATTTAAGTTAATTTGGGAAAAGTTTAAGGAATTATATACATTTTGTGGAAAATAAGGCAAATGTACTTTAACAAGTTACTTCGAATCATCATCACGATTAATTGTGGGATCATATTAAAAATTTGAAATGGGGATAAAACTCCCCCTTATCTTATGCCAAAATTACGTGATTTATAGAATTTTGCATATATTGATTCATTCATGCGGCAAATTCCCTGCAACAGTTCCAAATTTGATTAATATTTTGTTATTAAGGCTTTATCTATGAGCCAAATTATAAGCATATAGCTTTAAAAGTTTCAGAAATTGACGAAACTTCGACTTAATACTTAATATGCTTTACACTATATGGTTCTGGCAACCATAATTATGCTTGTCCCACAACAAAATATGGCTGGCAAAAGCTGGGCTTTAGTTTCAGCAATCATAATATGGTTGTAGGACAACAATAAATTGTTGCGTTACAACCATATATTATTGTGGTATAATTATATTATGTTGGTTAATCCTAACATATAACATAATATAACATAACTATCATAATATGTTGGCTTTGATTATGTTTTCACAGCGCGTGGAATTTTCCTTAGTATACATCACTAGTAATGGGTTTTGAACCTTTTTTAGAAACTCTTTCCTTAACGTTTTTTAAAACTTTTGTTGCATTACAACCAAATATTATTGTGGAATGATCATATTATGTTTGTTAATAATAAAACAAAACTATCATAATATGTTGGCTTTGATTATGTTTTTCACAGCGCGTAGATTTTGCATTAGTGTACATCACTAGCAATGGGTTTTGAACCCTTTTTATAGCTTTTTTGTTACTTTGCTTTAATAGGTAGTCCATGTCCGTTTAAAATCTACAACACTTGAATTTTCGCTCCCTCAACCCAATTCTTTCCACTGGTCTTTGCTACGGGCAGTTTAGAGGATTTTTCTCGCTTGGTGCAAATTTCACATCATTGGTTGCAATACCAAGATTTTCTTGGAAACGTTTTACTGCTTTTTGGTCATAAACTTTTTTCAACTTCTCCAAAGAATTTTTGACCAGAAATTGCGACAGAACATATGCAACAAGAATATTTTAATTTGATTTCAATTTCTGTGCTATGTTTATGACCCCAACATTTTTAGCAGCGTTTGCTGTAGGAACTTTGTTAACCTTGTATGTATTTAACTTATCGGATCAAACCGTCTGAGCTTCACATCATGCGAACCATTCCTACTATCTGAACAAGGTTTTCTTTTAACGGATAAAATTCTCGCGGTACTATTTATTAATACTGGAAACAGTTTGACGTCTGACCTTTAAATGTAGAACCAAGTTAGATCGTATTTGAAAATATTTATAAAATTTATTTCCCACTTCTTTCTGGCCACTCATTTTAATCGGATTAACAATATATTCATTTATTTCAAATTCAAAATAATAGTTGACATGTTTTACAAACTTGATCAAAAAAAATCAAATAATACTTGAGTTAAAAGTTTTAATAAAAAACATGTGTTAAGAATTTCTCACTGTGTCTCATCCCAATTAAATGTAACTGTTACTTCAATCTGAAATCTGCATCAAATTAAACGGATTTAAAAAAAATTCTATCCTTTGACTCAACTCAACTTCAACTTTAGCAATTTTATTAATATAAATTACAAAGAAAATGTACACACTCTTATACAATATACACACATATATCCATGTATTTTATTTTTATATGTATTTATAAATAAATGAATGAATACGAATTTAAATATTTGTTTGGCGATAAATGTAAAGTAGTCATACCATTACATTTTGATCATACATGCACATGTTAATACATATCTATTCTTTTCAATATATAGACACACTCTCATATGTATGAATAAATGTATATTTTCTGTTTGTTTGTATTAAATCCTTCGCACAATCTCTACGTAATTGACATAAATGTGACTGGATTTTAAAAGCCTTTAAACTAATGTCAACTATTTGTTGCAAAATATGATGATGCTGATGATGATCATCATCATCAACATCAGCAACAACAACATCATAGTCAACACTTTGACTACAATTATGGTCATGAATTTTCTACATAGACACACATACAAACGCACAAATATACTTACACTCACACACTTTAAGTGTTCGTATGTGAATATATTCATGTGCAAGGACACTTTTTTTGTTTGTATTTTATAGGTATGAGTTTATTTACAGAAATATGTATGTGTTTTTTTGTTCGTATCGTTGATTGACATTCAATCAATAGTCATACAATTTTTACTTATATTTACTTTATTTTTTTGTTTATATACGCATGTATGTGTAAGCTTTTATGCATGTGTGAATGTTTAAGTATTTTTACAATTGTTTTATGTTTAAACCATGAGAAAAATAAAACATGTTTTTTTTTTTCATTTGCTGTACTTTAGCGCCTTATACAAGAGTTTAAGTGTTTGTCGTTTATTGGTTATAAAAATTGGGTACAATTGAAGCAATTGGTACTTTTAGGGTACCAAAAGTATGTAGACATTTAAAATAACTATGGTATTTTTGAAATCGAATCAATCCGACTTAAGGATCACACTTTAAAGGATTAAAAAAATGTATTATATAAGAAAAAATTAAATATTTTTAACAAAATTAAATTGGTTCTACCAAAAATTGCTAATGTTTTTAAACAGTACAGGGAGAATTTATCTATTAATAAACAACTGATTCAGAAGATGGAATAGTCTACATGATGTTTTTAAAGGCAAAAAATAAAAAGTATTTTCAAAAGATATCAGTCCAGCTCAGTGTTTGGACTATTTGGGCTCAGAAAGTTCCGGACAAAAACGCTGCTTAAAATTTAGGGGTCAAAAATGAGCAAGAAAAATACTCTTGCTACATAATGGATGACATATGTACTGTCAGATTTTTCGCAACCTCCTGGTCAAAGTTGTATAATGCTGATTCTTGTTGGAAAGTTAAGGAAAATCTTCGGACCCAAAAGTAGTCTAAATGTTCTTGGCATAAGAAGCAATATGAAATTACGACAAAAGAAGTAAATCAGTTGTTACAACGGACTCTATAAATACCAAAATTTACATCAAGGAATGTATACAAAAAAATGCTGCTTCCATTCATAAAGCTTCATAATGTGTCCTTTCATTTTTGGTTTGATTTGGCATCAGCTCACTATGGCAAACAAGACCTTGAGTGGTACAAGAATAATAATATAAAGACAAATCCTCTCAAGTGCTCGCAGCTTAGGCCAGTGAAAATATATTTGGCTCTTGTTAAAAGAGAGTTGAAGAGCACAAAAATTGTGTACAAAAGTGTGTAAGATTTTAAACGGAAGTGGAAGTGTTTGAGCAAAGTGACAGGAAACTCTCAAAATTTCAACACTGTTGTTAAAAACTATAAGAAATTTTTTTTTTTAAATTTTAATAATAATTTCATAATTTAGAAAAAATAAAACTGAAAGTTTTTCGGTTTCTCTTTTATTAACATATATGTATGTTAAGATCTCACTCCTTATGACAAAAAGTGAACTGATATTTGGTTCGTAGCTTAAGACTTATTTATGCCATAAATTCGTTAAAATATTTTTATATTTAGAACATTTATACGATTAAGCCAAAATTTGAATTTTTACATAATGACACATTCTGAATTTCATCAAGACATCTTTAATTGGTGCTAGAATTGTGTTTCTACTCGTTACAAAAATATAGATTAACAACTATGGGACCCTAACAAAAAAAAAATTAACTTCTATAGAACTTTTGATATACTTCGTCTTTTTCATATGTAAAATTTTGGCCTTTGAAGTGATCAAATATCACTACATAAGTTTTTCCTATAAATCGTTTTCTCTGGTTCTCAATTCTTTCAGACTTTGCGAAAGGAAAAATTCATTAAAATTAAAAAAATGTATGACTTTGTATTTTAGAACAATAACGTTATACCGACTATATCGAGCTAGTATTTGAAAAGACATATTATCAGATATCTTTCATCTAATCAAAACCTATTTTTGTGCCAAAAATGTTCCTTCAATTAGTACCAAATTTCAATTATACATTATTATAAAGGTCCTCACTGCTGTACACATGTTTTATCAATCCACAAATTATATCTTATTTATTAAATACCCTCGTATCCTTTCCTTGTTTATTATAAAATCCCCATGAAAGTGTTTTTAATTTTATACTGTTAATATTTTAAATGAGCTTATGATGATTATTTCAATTTTTTTTTCATTATGATTTTCTTGATTTAAATTTTTTTCCTCGTGTTTATTTTTTTTTTATTTTTTATTTTTTTATTTTATTTTATTCACTCAGTGGCTGCAGTTTTTTAAATAATTAATACTTAATTTTGTGTTTTTCCTTATTGTTGATTTAATTTCTGTGTATGTATGTATGTATGTATGTATGTATGTGTGTGTGTATGTGTTTGTATTTTTGTTAATTTTAATTTTTTCTGTGGACATAAACTTAAGGATGTGGAAATAATGTTTTAAAATAATAAAAAATCGCTTTAATGTGTTAAGTAGACCTGAAGAGTTTAAGAGAAAAAATAATGAGAAAAATTGAAAGATGAAGATACATAACTATTCAAATGTAGTGCATATTATGAAGTACTTTGGAGACCTTGAAAAGCATTACAACCCACAGTGCACAGTGATTCCAAAACGTTTCTGTATTTTGGAAATAATTCTGTAGTTTTGGAACCATTGAACCATTGGACAGTCTTGAGGTATTTTTCTATTGATTTGTAGAATTACATGTTTCTAGTGGTTCTAGGGGTCAGGAGGAGAATCTTCAATGTTGTTCACCTCAGGTATCAAGATTTACAAAAAATCGCCACAATGTGATTATATATATTTTTTGCATACATAATAAGGGCGTTATGTTTCATTTAAAAGTGATTGATTCGCTATTCAATTCCCTGTTCCAATTCGTCACTTTTGTCAGGTTGAGACTTTAAAATCCCAGTTTAAAATTTTATTACGACCAATCCAAAGTTCGATCTTCCGATAACCGTTTTAAAGAACCCCAAAAAAATAGTAGTGCAACTCGAAAATAAAATCTAAGAAGATTGAATGCAATACAAGTTGTAGAAGAAATCTTTAGGAATCAGAAGAGATCCAAGATATTTTTTATAAAAAAAATATATATCATACTTCCTGATATTATTTTTACAATCGATAACATTTTTAAGTGCTCACTAATCAATCTTTATTTCAAAACTTTTAATTAAAATCCAAATTTTGTCAAAAAATTATTATTAAAAATTATAATTTTAACTTACCTCAACTCTCCAGATTTCTAAACCTGGTGCACGACCGGCATTGGCAAAAGCTGGATGCATGACTCTTCTACCTGGTGATTTACTAGCAGGATTTTGTACTTGACTTGTTTGTACTGGGAAAGCTGGACGATTTTGTATAGTACCGGCTGAACTTAAAGTTGCCAGCAGAATAACAACTAAACAGCTGTTTTTTGTTTACATGACGTCACATAATAAATGTAATGTAAACCAAGTAATATGATTCATACATAATGTCAATGTCAAGGATTTTGTTAAGAATGAAAAGAAAAAAATAAAAACAAACAAATTTAAATGAATATAAAATTTAAATTTAAATAAATAAAAAATGTAAATAAAACTAATTATAAAATAAATAAAACAAAGGTGATAATAAATAGTTGTTTTTTAATATAATTCACACAACTAAAATGGTTATCCGTACTTTTATTAGAGAATGATAAGTTTTTTATAGTGACACACCGTTTCACTATATAAATTAGTGTATTCACTATGAGTGTCACAATAAAACTGTTTTTATTTAGATATTTTTTTCAGGCAAATATTGATTTTTTTTCATGGCGGCCATAAAAAGTGAATAATAAACACAATTGTTGCTTTTAATAATAAAAAACGTCATAGATTTATAAATTTCGATAATCGTTTGTGTCTACAAAAAAATATTTTATAAATAAATTAACAGTTAACAAGTAAAAAAACTTTGAAAAAATAAACCGAAAAAATCGTAACACAATTCCCCCAACTTAAAAATCGACTGAATATACTCTAACGGCGTCCGTCCATCAGTCTGGATGTTTGCCTGTCCATATAACATAATTAATTTTTCTATGTTCGATCATTTTGGGCCTTAGACGAAGCATATTAAATTTGATGATGATGGATCCAGTAATTTTTGGTGGGATATTTTTCGTGTAAATCATTTTATACTTCGAAAAATCTCCATTAAAATTTCGAGGTCGTGTCAGAGTTTATATCTTACAAACTTAATCAATTTTAGTGGATTTCAGTAGAAAGCAATGAACTTTCAATGACAGATAAATGGCAGGACAAAGCTAAATATAACAAAAAACTCTTAACAAACCGATTTATAAATTTCATCCCTTAAACTTTGATATCGGTTTTTATCTTTAAAAATACTTATCTTTTGAAGACTGTAAGATATTATTTATTGCAGAACCAAAAGATACATCATGGACACTATTAGATATTGGTATATAACTTTTATTATTTTGGTTGTTTTGAGTAGAAAACTTCACATAGCTAAATATAAAAAAGAACTCTTAATGAGCCGATTTATAAAAGTCATTCCTTGAACTTTTTAAAGTACTGAAACGATTTTTAGAAAATAATCAATAACAAATACAAAAAAAAAAAACAAATTTCTCCAACAATTATTGTGGAAGTGAGCGTGCAAAAACAGACAGATGGACATAGCTAAGTCGACTTAGATTTCGGTTTGATGCAGAAATATATACTGAGTCAAGACTTTGCAAAATTCACAAAGTTGAAAGTTCATACTTATTTCAATTTTGAATCCAAAAACTTAAAGAGATAAATAGCCAACGCTGGTATAGTTTTGATGACGTCTCCGGAACTTTAAGTTATACTATATTGAAGACCCAAAACTTCGTTCATGGACCATATATATATCGGTAAATATTTTTAATGTACCAAACCGATTTTGCTTAATTAAAATGGATAACTTATCATGGCCACTAGAAAATACTCAGACCAAACTTCGATAAACTCTGATTTTTATAGTGAATGTGAGGGTGTCATCAACCGACATGAGGGACAGATTTACAGACTGATAGACATATAGAATAAGCTGACAGTCTGACAGACAGAAGGACATAGCTAACTCGACTCAGATGTTGATTGTTTGCAAAAATACAACCATTTAAGGGTTCTAGAAAATTCTTTCTTATCGTAAAACACAAAGTTAAAATCCCTCTTCACTACTGATCTTGCATTAAGATCTTTCAAAATTCAGGAAGTATAAAATTTATTTCGCATTTTCAACTCAAAAACTTTAAGAGATAAAAAGCACATGCAGGCAAGTTTTTGAACACATCATAGCCGGGGGCTATAAATCGTGAGCAATTTTAGGAAACACCGTTTAATAATGTATATGTTCCATTGAGTCAGTAAAACTCCAACCAAGAACCCTAATCCGAAATCCATAAAGATGAAAATTCAAAAAAGAATAACTCAAAAACTTAATGAGCTAAACAGCACAAGGAAGATTACTTAAAAATGCTGAGAGTTGTAATAAGTTGAACAATTTGTAAAATCTAATAAGAAATCAAAGTTTTACAAAGCTTTTTAAGTTAAAAATCTAAACACCTCTGTTATCAATAAATATCATATAAATCTAAACAGCTGATAAAACATAACGTATTTATTTCCAAAAAAAATCATTTATTGTAAATATTTAGATTTTTCGAAATCATTTTTATTAGAACAACAACAAATCAACCTGTTTAAAAAAAGGAAAATTTTCATTAAAAAAAATACTTCAATTAATTTAATTATAAACTAAACACACATTAATCTAATATTAATTAAAATAAATTTTAACAAAAAAATCTATTTACGCTCCACTGGCTTCCAGAGTTCACAGATAAATTTCATGGGAATTAAAATTCACATACTGAACTTTTTCTATAATAATGAGTAAAATGAGTGTTAATCACTAAATGGCAGAGATTTTTTCTAATATTTTTCTGTTTATTTCGCTAAAAAAAGCTTAATTATTCCATTAGAAATGGTAACATATACAATATTTGTTTATATTATTTATTATTAAATAATTAAGTACTTTTTTGTCTGTTTATCTTATATGTTATGAAATCCTAATGATCCAATAGACACTTAATTATGGAAAATTGAAATATTCAGAATTTGGCAAATAAAATTATAGAACTTTATGTGTGTAAATAAGAATAAATGAGATAAATTTGCCATTACCGCACATTGTATTATTGAAAATGGGTTTATTCTGAATATTTGCTTTTAAATAAATTATTGAGTTTTTCTTTGCAGTAATTATGTATAGAATTGTTATTGTTTTTTGATAGCTGAGTATATCTAAAGGTATTAAATCATTTCTTATACTTTTCCACAAATACAAATCTGACCCAATTTAATCAGAACTTATTTTCCGAATTTGATCTTATCAACCACAGACAAAAAATTGGGAAGTAGAATTTATTCATACTTTTTAAACTGTTTTAAACAGTTTTTAATTTTATGAATTAATCCTTTTAAAACTCTGTATTTAAACATTCAATAACATAAACTTATTACAAATAACATTTAAAAATAATCTAAATGTAATGAAGCATCAAATTTAGTAAATAATTATCTATTTATTTCAACAAATTACATTACGTATAACACATGCAACACCTTTAAGGATAAACCTTGTTGTTTATTTGTTTGTTTTGATGTTGTTGCCCCTCAATCTACGTAAAACTCTTAGAAATTTATTGCAGTTAATTAGTGTATCTAATGAGTTTAGAGGAAATACTTTTTAAAAACATAAGCAAACAAATACAATCTAATAAGTATACAGTTATGGCCAAAGCAATAGGTTCAAACTTATTTTCATCCATTTTCTCAAATTACTCGGTAAATTTTAAATTAAAAGAAAATAGTTTTGTGCGCATCATAATATATTATAAAGTCATTATTACATTAAACATAACTAATTTTATGACTCATTAAGGTTTCTTTGTTATGTATAATAAATACAATCATATATTGTATGCATTTGTGGGTGTATATGTGAGTTTGTATGTATATATAATGTACATGTACGAAACATAATTTATTTACTTCTTAGGCATTTGTGGTTTGTGGATTCCTAATAACAGATCATAGCATTCTTACTTGTTTTTTGATTATAACTGTAATTCTTGTTTTGAATTAATGTCATTAAAAAGGGGCTTAAAATCGGTGGCCCACTGACATGCTTCAAATCAAAATCAGTTGGAACTGTTCAATAATTTTATATTTAATAATCAATCAAACACTATGAATAATGATATTTAATAGGAAGTATGAATCACGATATCTGCAAAAAATCCTTCAAGTGCGTTAACTTTTCATTCAACAAATCCATTGATTGTCTATAAAAATATATTATTTTTAATCCAAAAATTACCGAGAAATTAAAGAAAACTGCAGCAATAAGTTTGACCTAATTTTTTGGCCATAACTGTTTATTTATTTACACAAACATACATATAAACATATTGAATGAAAAGCCATGTGTTATAAAATCTTTCTAAATGAAAATGTTTTTTTTCTTTATCATTTTCTTTTTGCTCAACATAATAAATTCTTGTTTTTTTGTTTTATTTATAAACTTTTTCATGTTAATTATGACTTTATTATTAAGTTGTTGTGGTTCTGATTGAAGAAATGATGAAATAATTCTTATTTTTCTTTGCGATTTTTTTTTTAAATAAAGTTGCTTTTCCTTTGTTAATTTTCTTTTTATACCCTACACCACTGTAGGTGGTCGAGGTTAATGTGTTTGTACAGAAGTTTATAACGGGCAGAAAAAAGTATTGCTACCACCAATTTTTAGTATATCGTTGTGTCGATTTAACGATTTAGGTCCATACGTCTGGCTGGCTATATAAACCTTGTGAGTAAAATGCAGGTTGTAGTTTTGTAAAACTTGGCAGCTCTCATTACTTTGACCCAGGGACCAGGCTTATGGAAATTTATTTATTTCATCTAAGCCTTCCCAACATGGAGTTTTAAGGATATAAAAGTTCTGACTTTAAAGCGATTTCAACAAAATTTGAACAAATAAAAAATATACGAAGATCGGCCTATTATTTCTTAGAAGTCCCCCCTTAAAAAATATTATAGATATAAACTAGCAACCCAAGCAAATTTAGTTTTGCCAAAAAAAAAATTGCTTTTTGTGGGCGATACCCCTCCCCCTGTTCTTATCTGTCCTACATTTTATCCAGTAAAACAATTACTTGAGCAATTTCTTAGGACCAAACTTGAAAACAATCACTGTTAAAGTTTTTTAGATATTCGATAATCAATATTTGCTTTGTATGGGGGTATTACTCCCCCTGGCCCTATCAGATTTTTTTATAGCACATTTTAGTTTCGGATATATTGGGATCATTCTGTGAAAATTTCATCAAAATTGGCCCAGCCGTTTTAGAGTCTATACGTTACATACATACATACATACATACATACATACATACATACATACATACATACACACATACACTTCCTATTTTATATATAGATTAGTACCATGATATACTTCACTATTAAGCACAAGTTAGAAAATATAAATAATCAACAATGTGGTGTAGGGTATTAAATAGTCGTTCTTGACCGACTTTAGCTTTTACTGGTTTGATTTTCTTAAGGTGCAAATATTTAAAAATAATTATTAATAAAGATGTTTATTAAATAATTTATTTGAAATTATGTGCTATTAAGTTGTATGTTTTATGATGGATTCATTAAAAAGCCTGTGATAAATATAGAAAATATAAAAAATAAATATATTATTAATTAACCCATTAAGGACCAGAGTGAAATACATTAACAGTCTTTAGAAAAACATACAAATTTTGTTTCAATTAATTTTCGAAGTTACAGTATCGGAACATGACGGACTTTGTTAAATACACTATAATCCAATATTGTCAAAGAATATATATATTTCAATGTTTACACATCGAATAATCATTTTCATTTAAATTCTATTTATAAATTCTATGGTGGGTGTAATGTTTCTTTGTTTTCAATGGGTTAATGTATCCGAATTTCAAAGAAAATATTTTATTAAAATTCGTCAACAAAATTTATTGACTTTAATAAATTTTCGAAATATTTTAAATGTTTTTTAATGAGAACGCAAAATTTTGAAAATAAATAATGGGTCCAGATGTTCTCTAGTAACCTATTTTGCGCATGTTGCCAAAAATTTTTCAATAATTAAAGATAGAATTCTTTTAAATAAAAATGTCAAATATTTTATTTTTATTATTAATTTAATTATTATTATTATTATTATTATTATTATTATTATTATTATTATTATTATTATTATTATTATTATTATTATTTTGTTAATTTAAAAATCAAGTTTTCCGAAAGTTTAAAGCTAACTGATTTCTAACGTTCTCAATAACAATCTTAAATATTACCAATTATACCGACAGACTAAGTATAAAAATTATTGCCGACAGATGGGGCAATAGATACAGGTACCTTCCATATAGAGTTTCCAACTTTTGACACTTTTCTATAAAATAGTTTTACTGGAAATATTTGTAACGAACAGGCTAAGGAGGGGAGTATATGTCTATTCTTAGCAAACATAATTAATCGAATATCTGAAGAAGATCTATTGCACCAAATGAAATGTTTTTAAAACACGTCGCAATTTATTAGCCTTTTTCGAAATCTAGGGAAAGAAAGCTTACTCAGTGAGCTGAGACATTTAAAAAAAGTTATTTCTATTTAAGAAGAAAATTGAAATCAAGTTGTTAGGAGTATAATTATAGATTTTTTATAATTCAAGTTCTATAATTTAGAGTGCATTTTCAAAATTTCACTTCAAATTCAAGCTTTTTGAAAATAAAATTAATATTAAAACTTAAATAAAATTGAAACGAATAACGATATTTATCCATGATTTAGAGATACAAAAAAGTACCCACTTTTCCATACAGAAATTTCGCAAAATCTCAAACCGCATAAATCATGTTTAATAATTTGACTTTTTTCACTTAAATGATCACCCTGTTATTACAAGGGCCGTCCGGTATAAAATATTTTTAGAATGTTTACCTTATATTCCTAACTTTATATTAAGGACAATTAAAAGATGATTCCAGCTTTGCGATTTAAGAACTTCAAAAAAAATATATTTTTTTTTTTATTTTTTTACCAATTTTGGAAAAGGCTTGTGAGCATGTCTCTGCCCCAATATCAAAAAAATATAATGTGCAGATCAAAACGTAGTTTTATAAATAAATGTTAACCTTTAGAAAAAATCCCAAAAAATAAGCTTTTTTAAAGTTCGAACCTTAGAAAATATAACATTTTAACGGATTTATATATTTATATAGTTATTGCACTATTATTAGGAAATCTGGCACATATTTCAAAAAGTTTGAGGACCTACAGTAAGACCGCTATCTTACAAAATAAAACTAAAAATAAACAATGTTAACAATGTATTCCGACTTGAATAGTTCCAAAACTATAAGGGTTAGTCCAAAGATGCAAAAGTATTTTTTATAGACATTTACATACCCGATGTGGTCAAGATTGGAAAGTCACTGACTACGCTCCTGACCATGTAGGGGATTGTATTATTACAAGTCAACTCAAAATCATCTCAGCTCTGATTATGTGATTATGATACAAAAAAAGTTCAAAAGTTACAGATTTTTTCCAAAAAAAAAAACACACGATTTGAACACACAATTTCTCATATTCACCAGTTTAAAATTTTTCCAAATCGCAGAATTGTTTAATTAAAATAATTAAAACTTTTTCTATAGAAAAATTAGAATTATTTTTTTGTCAAAATATTTGCTAAATATGTTTAAGACCATTATTTACCATTAATAATCCAAAACTTCCTCATTTAAAAGATTTTTTATGAAAATAAAATTCACTATTTAAACTTGTAAATAAATTCCGCAAATAATAAAAGAATACTTTTTTTAATAGAAACAATAACAAAGGATTTTAAAAATACAAATGAATAAAATTATTTGTATTTAAATAAAAATATATTTTGTGGTTTTTGTATCTCGAATTAAAACATTTATTTGCATAAAAAAACTAAATAAAGTATTAAATAAAACTATTTTAGTGTAAAAACTAGAATGAACTAAATAATTTTTTTTAATAGAAAACAACCTTCAAATTAATATAAATTTTGTTTGAAATTTTAATTAAAATTAGCTTGTACCCGGTGCGCTTTGCTGCACAAAAATTTTCCTGAGTCCCAGATCTCGAATGAAAATTTTAATTAAAATTAGCTTCTACCCGATGCGCTTTGCTGCACAAAAATTTTCCTGAGTCCCAGATCTCGAATGAAAATTCTACAAATCACTACGTGTATTAAAACAAATAATAATGCTATATTTGGCTATGCCGAATCTTCAATACCCTCCACTACAATGCTTGGAAAGACATACCTTTTTTTCCGTACATACACACACATACATATACACAGATGTATAAAATATATACACGTTTTTCTTAAAAATAACGCGAAACACTTTATGAGTCATAAAATTATTAATATTTTCGACTATAACTTTTTCTCTACTAAACCGATTTTGATAATTTTTGGAATGTTGATAAAGTACATACAGCCTAATATTGTGACAAAATTAAAAAAAAAAATAAAATTATTCTAATTTACCGATTTATAATTGATAACTTTAAGAAAAGTGTTTTCTTAAACTTAGAGGATGCCTCAGATATAGGTATATATCTTTTAATATACTGAACCGATTTTGCTGGTTTTAAATAGGAAACTTTTCAGGACTATAAGAAATATTTCACTGAATATTTCTTTGAACTCTGTCAATTATTGTAAATCTGAAAGTGCCTACAATAAACAGACAGACAGACAGACAGACAGACAGACAGACAGACGGACATAGATAGATCGACCAAGATTTTGATTTGATGCAAGAATATATAAACATCATGGGGTCATTATGGGGGCGTTACACATACAATAATAAGGTTAATATACTCTCTTTACCACTTGTGATTGTGCAACGGAGATTTTGCCAAATCCCCCTGACCCTGTCGGTATAAAATTTTTCAATAAAACCTTTTCATAGGAAAGTGACAAAATCTTGAAACTTAAGATGAAGTAATTCTTTAGATATTCGATAACTAATAATTTGTATTTTAGTATTTGATTTGTATGAGGGGTAACTCTCCCACTGGTTCTATCTGTCCATAATTTTGTTCAGTCAAACAGTTCCTTGAGAAAGTAGAACCAAATTTGTGAACTCTCAATATTATAGATATCGATAATCAATATTCGCTTTGTATGGGGAATACCTCTTTACCCGATCCTTTCGTTTAACGTTTTGGCCAATTAAACAGTTTATTAAGAAAGTAGTTGGGACGAAATTTGAGAATTTCGCTTTTATAGTTCTTGAGACATTTTGTATGGGTGGTACCCCTTCCATATATCCTATCGGATTTTTCATAGCTTATGCTACTTTCAGGTATATTGAGATCATTATGTGAAAATTTCATCAAAATTGGCTCAGGCGTTTTGGAGTCCATACGTTACATACATATATACACACATACTATTTTATACATGTTGATGAAAGACGACTTTAAAAAATATAGAAAAAACTTTAAAAATATAATTATAATTTCAATTATTAGAAATTTCCACAAATAAGGTAGAAATTCTGAAACAACTACAAAATCTTTGAATCATTAAATCTAAAAAAGGAAAAAAATAGAAACATTGAGAAAATAATTGTTTCAATAAAATAACAAACTACAACCTCAACTTTCATCTTTATTTAATGAATCAGAGAGAATAGGAGAGACCAGATTTATAGATAAAAATTTTATATAAAAAATTATTTTAAATCAAAATTTTAAATTAGATAAAAGAAACAAATAATAGAAAATGTTGCTCTTTTTAAAAATCGTTTTCTTTGTAAAATGTCGTTTCTAAATTGATAAAAAAATATTTCAATATCAACAATTAAGCACTCTATATTCGATTATGCCGAATTTTTAGTAGCCTACACCACGAATAATTTGGAAATATTTGTAGGAATATTGCAAAAATTCTGCTTATTACCATCCATACGCCAAATTTCAATAAATTTGCTGTCAAAGATTTGGAAATATGCGATATTAAAAATATCGTTTGTAGAGGGACATCACTCCCCCATGCCTTAATAGGTAATTTTGTAATATAAAGGATTTTGTCAAAAAAAAAATTCTTATTTATTTTCCAAATTATTTTAATTTTGTGTAACACTTTTTCTAACTCTAATAAGGAGATAACACTCCCCCAGCCTTAAGGAACATCAGCGTTAAAAATTTCATTAAAATTGAAAAAGAATAGATGCAATCGATGTTCAATTTTTTCAATACAAGAGGTTGTCTCAAATATCGGTTTATAACTTTTTACTGATCGGATTTTGTCGATTTTAAATAAGAAACTTCTGATACAACGACAAATAATTAGGCCAACATACATTGAGCTCTATAAATGTTTGCAAATGTGAACATGCCAACGACAGAGATACAGACGGATATATCTAAATGAACTCTAATACATTTTCCAATATATACTTTATTGTATCTTAGATGGTAACATTTTTATGACAAATTTAATCAAGTTACTTTCTGTTTAAGTTATGTGAACTTCAAAATTATTTTTGAAAAATGGATCTTAAATAGGAGGGATGGCAACTGTTTCATTTTGAATAATAATATTGGTGATTGTGCAAAAGAGCTTAATTATAGAAATCATAAGAATGATAAAATGTGTCAAAATTAATATTTTATGATTTAAAAAGACCTTTCAAGTTTAAACAAATTATATACCTCTCATTTTTCGAACTCAATATATAAATTTTAAAATTATTTTCGAAAGTCAGTCTCAAATTAAAGTAATGTCCAAAGTTTAATATAAAATACGATATGTAAATGCTTTTAGTACCATTTACGGTTTAAGGAAACCTTAAAAGTTGAAATAACCTCTAGATTTGCTAGGGAACTATGAGAAATTGTACACCGATTATTTTGGAACAAATGGGTACAAACATATATTTTTTGATTCTTTATTTCAGAAACGGAATGAACATTAATCTGTTAATTCAATCTTTTTCGGATTAAATTAATTTTACACGGTTGTAATGAATTTTTGAATGTTAAAGAAACTTAAAGCTTTATGTCGGAACTATTGGAAATTATACATTGATCGTTTTGAAAGCCACTTTCAGTTTTTTCTTTGAGTTTTTGCAAGTGGATCTTAAATTTAAATTTTCTCTGCAAAATATAAATTTCTTGATTCAGTATTTTGTATCACAAGATTACCAAACTATGCAACTGGTCACCTTAACTCCACTTCACACTTTTTTAAAACACAATCATCTTAGTATTTAGAGAAATAAACTTTAATATTTATTCCTGATACAAAACTCAATTTATCCACATGTATCTCATGTGAAAAATATTTTCTGTTTTAAATCCAAAACACGTTTTAAAGTTTCGATTGCATTGCAAACTGCAACAACAAAAATTGTCAAAAAAAAGTGAAAATATCAACTTGTACTTTTAATACGTAACAAAAAAACACTCACTTTAAGAATATAAATTATAAGAAAATTCACCAAAAATTATTTAACAATTCCGATTCATTAACAGTTACAACTATAATTTAAATAACTTTGATATCTTCCAATAGAGATAAATATTGTATTTAACCGGCGTTTTTATAGTGAATTGTATTTTATTCAGTTCAATTTAAGCGTAATCGTGTTTTAACTTGTTTATTACCTGTAGATCACTGCCATGATGTTTGTTGTACGTTTGGAGAACAGCTCCACCAAAAAGCAAAAACAAAGAAATTAAAGTTTATTTTTGGAGAATTTGTTTTTTCTGTGATTGTTTATATGTTGTTGTTGTCGTTGGCGTTTTTAAAACAGATGATTCACTTTTTTACTAGAGCAAATAAAATGCTCTTATTTTTGTGTTTTATTTCCCAAAATCACACTTTTTACTCCACGATCTGTAAGATAAAAACAAGAGAAAAAAGAGAGTGAGAAAATAATATTAATAACAATTAAAGAAAATATACAATTAAACAAAAACAAATAGAAATAAAAACGTTGAAAAGTGTAAAAAACTTTAAAATTTGTGAAATATTAGGGGGATCTAATTTTACATAATAGAAATAAGTCTTCGTAGATTTTCTTCCTTAATTATAGAGCAATAAGATATTTTTATAAACTTTTTATAGTTTTTCTCAGAAAATATATATTCGAATACATTTTAATTCAATTCAGTTGGTATCACACTAATGTAAAATGTGTGTTATTTCTACATACAGACTCGTTTATGAGTACATGATTTTTAATGTTTATTGACATTAAACACTTTTTATTTGTTAATTTTTTGTTGTTTGCTTTTGTTTTTTTTTCGCTCCAAATATCAGTGGCGCGACTTTAAAAGGGATTCATGATTGACAAATGTTTTAACAATCCAAACATTTATTCAAGTGAATCATAGGAGATTCATAAGGAGAAAAATCAAAAAATGCTTAACATAGCTGCATATTAATAAAGACGAAAGCACTTAAATTATAGTTTTATTTTTTATTTAATTGAAATTATTATAACAATTTACAACAAAAATATTTTTATACTTTTAATCAGTAGTGAAAAAACTTTTGAGCCTTTTTCGAAAACCATTTCATTAACGTTTTTTAATGGTTTCTGTGACTTTGTCCATCTCAACACTTTCGGACACCTTATGATTTTTAATTCTGTTTAAACTGTTTGTGTTAATATCTCTCCATTGGCATTGGTAAAAACATTTATTTTTTGATTCTTAAAAAACTAGACTTTTATTTCAGAAACGGAATGGACATTAATCTGTTAATTCAATCTTTTTCGGATTAAATTAATTTTACACGGTTGTAATGAATCTCCGAATGTTAAAGAAACTTAGAGCTTTATGTGGGAACTATTGGAAATTATACATTGATCGTTTTGAAAGTCACTTTCAGTTTTTTCTTTGAGTTTTTGCATGTAGATCTTAGATTGGAATGACAACCAGTGTTCATACCAAAAATTAAATGGAAATAAAAATTAATAGACACATTATGGTCTTATAAAAGGAAGCACCCTTTTTACATACTGCTTGCCATACCAAGAACTTTTTGAGAAAATTTTGACCGTTTTTTGGATTCTAAACTTTTCTACAACATGTCCTCAAGCAATTTTTAACCAGAAAGTGGTCATCCATTAAGGAGCAAGAAATTGTTTTCAGAAAACTTGACTTTAATTTCCGTGCTCTGTTTTTGACCTTAAAATTGTTAGCAGCATTCCTGTGAGGACCTTTTGGAACCCTGAATATTTTTAAACCTTCATTAGCTTCAGCTTTTCGTACCAAATTGGCTGCTTTTCTACAGTTTGGTGGTAAACCTTTAAATATTTAGCTAACTTTTTGCAGGATCAAATTGGGGTTTGCAGGACCAATTTTTTCATAATTTCAAGTCACAACAAAATAGATTAGAAAATAATTAAATAAAATATGGTTTAGGTGTATTTAAAGTCAATGTTTTTGCCCACTTTACTTTGACTGAAAGAACCTATTTTCGTAAAAAAAAATAAATTTTGAACCTTCAGTCGTAGGTGGTTGGGGTGTTATGCGCTTGTGCTGATGTTTGTAACATTCAAAAAAAAATGGTGTGACCCACACCTTTAAGTATACCGTCGATTTAACGATGTTCGTCCGTCTGTTTGTCTGTCTGTCCGGCTGTAAACGTTAAAAACAGTCTAAAGGTTGCAATTTTTGCGATATATTTAAAAAATTTGATACATATTATTTTAAAAGTTATAAGATATTTTACGTGTATTGAAAGAGCTCGAATGGCCACAAGATAAAGTTATTATTTCGACTTGGTACGTTTCCTACCTTTCCCGTTTTACACTTTAAACAATCAATATAAATTTATTTCAACATTAAATATTGTCACATTAATATTTCTTTTATCTTGTTATTTACTTATTAAATATGACATTTTTATTAATTAAAATGTTTCAAATCTTAATTTGTACATCCTTAAAAACTCCAATACATTTACAATCAATTAAAAGGGATTACTTTCTTATTTCAGCGTTTTATTATCAATTCCTTTTAGTCAAAGTGTCTTGAAGTTTAAAAGTTAAATTTGAATGACATAAATCCTTTCGACTTAATACTCGACCAATTAATTATATTTCATAGATATTACAAGGATAATTGTTTCCTTATTAATTTTGTATCGTCAACATCAGTTAAAGTGTTTGAAAATTATAAATAAACGTTAAATAAATTCCATTACGTTAATAACACATCGATAAATTTATCATTAAATTCAAGGAATGAAAACATTGAAAAATTATTTTTTAATTAAAGAATTATTAACTAACTAAGAATCGGTGCGTCCTACATTTTGGTCAGTAAAAAAGGTCCTTGGGAAGTAATTAGAACCAACTTGAATGCTCCCGTTTTTACAGTTCTTTAGATATTCGATAATCACGTTTTCTATGTATGGAGGACACCTCTCCCCACGATCCTATCCGTTTCGCATTTTCCTTCGTAAAAAAGTTTCTTGAAAAATTATTGTGAAGGAATTTGAAATTTTGAAATTCTCGCTGTTATAGTTCTTTAGATATTCGATTGTCTAGGGTGTACCTCTCCCCTTGGTCCTATCGAAATTGTTCATAACCTATGTTACTTTCGGGTTAACAGAGATCATTCTGTGAGAATATCAGCGAAATCGATCCAGTAGTTTAGCTGTCCATAAGTCCCAAACAAAGAAATCAAAATTGTTATATATATAAATACCCTACACGACCATAAATTATTGAAGAATGGTGATTCATTCTTGCATCAAATCTAAATCTAAATCATTAAGCTCTGCCTGTCTGTATACCTGCTTGTTTCTTTGTCTATCTGTCTGTGTCTCTGTCTGTTTGACTGTCTCTCTGTTGTTGACATGGTCGAATCTACAGTTATTGACATAGACCAACAAAAATTTTGCCTAAGTATATGTAATTGCCCAGAGAAGTATCCGAATCGGCTAAGTCAGTTCAGTTTAAACAAGTTAAAGACGTCATAAAACTGCAAAATATAAACAACGATTATGACCGAACGGCTAATTCGATTTTTTAATTTAATTAAAATGTTACTCACAATTTTTGGTTAGGGCATAGGGAAGGGGTATCCCCCATATAAACAAATTATTTAACATCATATATCTCTATAACTAATACAGGAAATCTCACGAAATTTGGCACACAAAAAGTGCTTCTATTTTTATAGGCTGCAGAAGAATAGGATATGACAGGGGAAAGCGGTAGGTCCCTTACAAATGAAAATTTTTATTATCGCATATTTCGGAAACTGTGATAGAAAAATTTATGGAATTTTTCACATGGGGAAGTGGTGTCCCCTTACAAATGGAATTTTGAAATATTTCTACAATTATTTCTAAATTTATTATGGTTTAAGTGTACCTTTCGACTCAGAACCACATTCTGAATTGATTGAATGATGCCCGTTTGTGATTGATTTTTGATTTTATTGATTTTTTTTGAACAAAGACCACTAAAATTGGTCATGATTGGTCCAATATTTGGGATAGCTCCGACATAATTAATTGGACTTAATTCCTTAAGTTCATAAAACTCTTTAAAATGAAATCAAATGATGAACATCAATCCAAAAATGTTTATAGCTCACATAGAGACTCTCCTCTTAAAATCACTTTAAAATGCTAAATATTTATATAAACTGTATTTTTTCATATTTTTTAAATATTTTTCATATCGTCGGTCAAATTTCCAATGAATTAATTCTCTTACATTTGCCAATATTTAATACCTGTTCATTATCTTGTCATTATGTAACCATGTTTACTATTGAAGTATTAAAACATGCTTTAACGCCAATAATTTAGGCTGTGAAACATTAATAAATTCATATCTTTAGAGTGTAAGATTTATGAAATATTACACAGAAGTTGTATATAAATAATAAGTACACATATACTCATACATAAAGACACCCTGCAGCTTTCCAAAATAGTCATTGATTCTTAAAAATACATCAAGATTATATAATTTTATTGTCGCAAAAAATTTGCCGCTACCTTTTTAACTGTAATGTCAAATTCACAATGCTCGTGGACAAACTCAATCGCATAGTGTTTTAAAGAAAAAATTAAATGGAAATAAATTCGTAATTTCAGATCATCTTGACCGATTTCAATGAAATTTCGAATAATGTTAATAAAGGGGTATTTTAGTTTTGAGCTTAGACTTTGTTAAAGTAACGGTGGCAGATTTATTTCCATTTCATTTTTTAATTGAGACACTGTGATCCGTTACACCTTTAAAAAGTATTACTTATTGTCAATATTCTGGCACCTTCTTATTTTGATTAGCAGTTCAGTCCCATATGCAACGATTTTACCATGTACTTGTTCTAGAAATGGTGATATTAAGGTAATCGCAGTTATTAAAGCAATAGATCTTCCAAATCCTACCAGTTAAGTACTTGTTCATATGAAGATGGACACAGTGGAACTTAAGCAAATAGTGCTCAATAAATTGCATTCAGTCGATCTGTTGCCTAATTCGATAGTCAACCAAAACTGTTGGGTAAATCATACCCAACAAATACAATGATTAAATTGTCAGTTTAATTAGCGTAGAATATTCGCTGTAGCTACTTGAGAGTAATTTGTTCAGAGGTGACGAATATCTGTTCAAAATCATTTTATTTATTTAAAAAGAAGTCAGAATGCTATATTCGGGTATGTCGCATCTTAAATACCCTTCACCACAAATTCATATGGAAAAAACACATTACAAAGTGCACGTATATTTACACTCAAAATCGAATACATATACATTCATAAACATTACGTTACAACTTTTCTTCTAGCGATTTTTGGAATGTAAATAAGGTCCTTAATATTATTCTTAATTGTCGATTTATAATAGAGAATTTAAATTTAAACGTTGCTTTAGATATCGGTCTATATATTTTAACGAACTGATCTGTTTTTTTCAGGGTCTTAGTAGGAATCTTCTCAGGTAAATAAATAATACTCGAGCCAAATATCATTGAGCTCTGTCATTTATTGTGGATGTGAGAGCATACCAATAATGGTCATACAGACAGACGGACGGTGATAGCTGAATTGACTTATGGTGTTATTTAATGTAAGAATCTTATATGACTTCTTCTTAATGTTACATACGCAATGATAAAGTCAATACACACTATTCACCACTTGTGGTAGTGGAGGGTATAAATGTAAAGTTATCGCTTGTCGCTTAAATTGTATTTCCAAGTATTGAAGTCTCAGAAAGCGATAGCACTTATAAGTTTCATTTATAATTATATATTTATATAATTTCATTTATATATTTACCCTTCGGTTATGAGTATTTACAGATACATTAATGTTAATAAATGAGTGTTGAAAATGCTTCTAGATAACCGCATCTATATATATATGTACAGTACCTTTATAGATAACTATAAGTAAAACTAACAATATTACCACAGCATTAACATTATAGAAATTAATTTTATATTGAGATCAGGAAGATCTAAAAGAAACTTTGATATTTGACTTTAAAATAAAACAAAAATAATGATGTAAATATTGAAAGCAAGTTTCTGAAATTGGTTCAATTATATGCGATAAATACTACCTCCCCGTCATATATTTTTCCTACAAAACCTTCGCAACAAAATCTACTTTATAAAAAATCAAGAATCTTGTATCATTTTTGGACTTTGTTTCAGATATCGGTCTTTATTTTTTGGTTAATAATTTTGTGTGCAGTGTTGTTGGAGACGAGGTATATAAAAATCTGTTTTTAATCTGAATCAGCAACTAATTTATTAGGAGTTTGAGGGAACTTTGCTCTTTGATATGTTAAAGCAACTAACAAAACTTTAATTAACTTAACGGTTTGTTTCAATATGACGTAAAAACTTTGATGTTATGAGATTTTTTTTTTAATTTTTGCTATTAAATGCCAATGTTGTGATTATTTTAACTAATCATACATTAAAACAGCAGTAACATATAAATATTAGGGTGGTACTATTGCCTTTGAGATTCTAAAACCACATGGAAAACATATTAAGAAGTAACAGTCAGTTAAGACCGACTAAATTTAACATCAGGATGGGAGCTACATAATCTCCATCAATGAGTTTTATAGTCTCTTTCAATGAATTGTCAAATCACTATTCATATGCCAAATATTGTAAGATTCCCTGTGTTAGTAAAGAGATTAGCGATATTAAATGTTTCCTTTGTATAGGGAATATCCATCACCCATGTTCTATCCAAAAATTTTATGGTGCGTAACATTTTTTAGTGTTCCAAATTTAATGAAAATTTAAAAAGACGCTTTGTCATAATTCGCATACAAAATTTTCAGTTTTAAAATGTATCAGATACCGCTCCATTACTTTTTTTCTACTGAACCGATTTTTCTTAGGACAATAACAAACACTGAGACAAAATTTCACTCAATTATTGTGGATATGAGAGTGTCAACAAAAGTTAGACAAAGATACGAACGTAGTTAAATCGACTAAAATTTTGAATAAGAATATATATTTTATGGGGTCTTAGATGATTATTTTTTAGCGTCATAGATTGCATTTTTTATTAGAAATTGTATACATTTTTAAAAAATTGAATTTTTCATAAAGAATTGAATTTTTTATTAAAAACAGCATTTTCATTAAAAAAAAATATTTTTTCCTAGAAAATTTCACTTTTCATTGAAAATTGCATTTTTTTCTTACATCCAAGATTACACTTTTTATTAAAAATTGCAGTTTTAATTGAGAATTTCATTTTTCAATACAAATTAATTTTTATTAAAAATTACAATTTTAATTAGGATTGATTTTTTTTATTAAAATTGCATATTTTATTAAAAATAGAACGTTTCATCAAAATTTAACTAAGAAGTTTTTAATAAGTATTGCATTTTTTATTAAGAAATAGAATTTTTAATAAAAATTTAATATTTCATTGAGAATTCCATTTGCCACTAAAAATGCACTTTTCATTAAAAATTGCATTTTTTATAAAAATAGTATTTTTTATTAAAAACGTTATTATTCATTTACGATTACATTTTTCATTAAAAATGTGCATTATGCCACTAAAATTGCACTTTTCTTAAAAAAGGCATGTTTCATTAAAAATTTAGCACATTTCATTAATCAATTGTTTTCTTTAATAAAAATGTATTTTTTAATTACATCATAATTGCATTTTTATTAAAAATAGTATGTTTTTATAAAGAATTGCATTTTTTCATTAAAAATTGCATTTCTTAATAAGAGCTTAATTGTTCATTAAAAATTTTACTTTTTATAAAAATTGCACTTTTAATTAAAAATTTTATAAAGTAATAAGTTTTCAAAGATTTTTTCTTTAAAAATACATTTTTCAATTAAAAATTTAATATTTCCATAAAATTGCATTTTTAATAAAAATTTCAAATTTCATTGAGAACTTTTTTCATTAAAAATGTTACATTCAATTAAGAAATTGCCTTTTTTATTTGAAATTTCATTTGTTATTGAAAATTAAAATCATTAATTGGAAATTACATTTTTATTATTTTTACTATTTTTTATTAAAAATTTAATTTTTCATTAAAAACTTACATTTTTTACTTATCATTAAAAGTAACTTTTCATTAAATAAAATCCTATTACAAATTAAAATTTTTATTAAAAGTGGAACTTTTCTTAAAGGTTGAACGCTTCATTAAAATTGCATTTTTCATTAAAAATTGCATTTTTCATTGAAAATTACATTTTCAATAAAATGTTTACTACAAATTGAATTTTTTAACAAATATTTAGTGAAAAAATGTGTTAAATATTATTTCACTAAATATTCCATTTTAAAATAGAACCGTTTGCGTCCTTATTTTCCATTCTAAATATGCGGGCCATCTAATATGCAAATGTTATACACACATTTTTATATTAATAATTCAATAAACGCTACAAAATAATTTTTGAACTATAATTTCACCTGCTGCATAATTTTACAAACATACATGCACACACATGCACACACACATACAATAAATACAAATGATGCATAACATAAGATTTTACATATTCCCATATTATAAAGGTATGAACTAAATCTGTAGGTATGAATTTTATAAATATTTAATGAAAATGAAAATGTTATGTTTGCCATTTTGTAGCTAAAACTATAAATTTATACCAACAACAACAACAATAGCAACAAATACAATATGTAGATTTTAATAGAGAAACGTTTAAAACCATTTAATTTTAGTTTAATGATATGAAGCGCAAAATCATTATAAACTAAATTATTAGAATGAAATTTACAGAAGTGATTTTAATCATAGTTATATACATCAGTACTTACTCACACACACATACGTGTTTGTGTGTGTGTGTGTGTGTTTGTGTACTTACAGATACACTAAACAAGGTACTTTGTATATAACTAAAAGATATTTAATAGTTGATTCTGTGTTAAATCGTTATAATTTTATATTAATTGAGTCTATTTAAATTATTACGTTGTGCTAGATAATAGATTTGAGTTTGCTCCAATATTAAAGGTGTTAATAAATGTGGAGAATTTCTGGGTTCTAGTGGAAATTAGAAAATAGTGATATACATTTTTAGAGGGAAATAAATTATTATGAGATTTCTAAAAGTTTTAAATAAAATTTATAATTTTTAGAATGTATTAACAATTTAATATATTAATAAGCCAATGACCTTTTCGAGAAGAGAATATAAGAAGTGAGATCGAAAAATACTTAACATAACATTAAAAACGAAACCATTAAGCTTTTAGTTAAATTTTTTATTCATTTTGAACTATTTTCGGAAACCTGTCCATTAATGTTTTTATGGTGATTTCTGTCACTTTGCTCGTGCAGGTAATATGTTCATCGCCTTTTTAAATCTACACACTTTTGGACACCTTTTTGATCTATTTAATTCTCTTCATCTCTCCACTGGCCTTAGCTCCAGAGAGTTTAGAGGATTTACCTCTTTTGGTACAAATGCAATTTTATTGTTATTGTACGAATCAAGGGCTTGTTTTCCCTTGTAACCAAATAAGTGGACAAATTATAAAGTCTTATGCAGCTTTTTTGTAAACACTCCTTGATGTAAATTTCGGTATTTATAGATCCTGTTAGAATATTTTTTTTAATTGTGGCTCAAATTTTCATGCTCTGTTTTTTACTTCTAAATTTTTAGCAGCGTTCGTATCTGTAAATTTTTGAGTTTTGTATATATTTAATGCCTGCATTAGCTTTAACTTATCGTACCAAATAGTTCGAGTATTGAGCTTAACTGTTTTCCTACCGGGTGTGTTGGGAGCTCTTTTGAAAATATTGTTTATTTTTGGCTTTAGAAACATTATGTTGATAATTCCTTCTACCTGAATCATCATATGGAAGACTTTTAATATTTTAAACTTTTTTAAATCGGTTCAAATATAAGGAACCTGAACCTTTTTAACATTTCTATGATCCGAAGTCTCCACTACCCTGTGCAGCAGTGCTCGTTAGATTCAAACTCAAATTTTGATTTCTCTTACACCTTTGCTACCAATGTTTGAAATTTTATTGAAATCGGACTATTTCCACAGTGCGTACCAGGAATGAAACGCAATATTAAAACTATAACTTTCAAGTTATTAAAAAAATAATTCTATTAATTATATAAATTTTTTATTCTAATAATTGAAAAGAAAAAAAACAAAGAACTAAATAAAATAACAAAAATTATAATATTTTATTTAAAATCCAGTAGTTGTCATTTTTAAGACGCCATCTAACAATTATACGGAATAAATAAAGAAATAAAAAATACCAAAAAAAAACAAGTTTACTTCAAATTCGAATTATAATTTTGATAACAAAAGTTTTGCCAAATGAATTATTTGCTTTATAATTAAAGTTCATTAACATCAACAAAAAACAAGTGAGAATACTATATTCGACTGTGCCGAATGTTAAATACCCTCCACTGCTATATTGAAGACAATTATCTATTTGCTTAAATTTCGATGGATTTGGTTCATAATTTATTCCAGGAATTGGGATTATAAAGATGTAATATACAAATATGGCCAATGATTGTTAAACTAGTTTCATATATTAAAGACAGTTTAAAAATAAAATAATAAAATTTATTGATATAATAGTTCTATAAGTTCAAACTCGTTTTCCGGGAAGAGGCGTTATGTGGAAATAAAGCAAAATATGGACCGATATCGGTCAGATTATTAAAATATATTCAAGACAGTTAGAAAATTAATTGAGCCCATTTTTTATTTATCATTATTTACTAATTTTTTTAAGATAAAAAGGGACCTTATTATGGAAGCTATAGCAATAAAAGGATCGAGATTGTCCAAATAAATAATTTACATTAAAGATAGCTAAAAAAACATTGTGCTGAATTTCAATGGAATTGGTCTTTATTTACCAGTTTTATAAGCTATAAACCACATTCCGGGAAGGGGCGTTTTATGGGTGTTAGGTCAAATAATTGGAAAAATTATTGGAAATTATTGGAAAAATTAAAAATAGTTCTTTATCGGAATTTTGAGGTTTTATCAGATATCGGTCTATAACCTCTTTGGTGATAACCCGATATAGTTACAAATAATGTGACCGAATTTTATTAACACAATTATTCTAGGCATGAGAATGTTTCTAACAGACGGACACAGCTAAATCGGCTAAGTTTTTGATTTGATGAAATAATATATACATGTTATAGGGTCTGAGATGCTTCCTTCTTGGTGTTACATACGGAATGACAAAGTTAATTCACCCTTATCACCACTTGTGGTGGTGGAATTTAAATCACATTATAACACAAAGAATGATCAACCGCTTTAGAATGATCGGAACGGAAGAAAATTAAAGAAAACAGTTGAAAGTGTAATAGACGATTAGGACCGAATATTAAAGTTAAGTATGTTTTAAACGAGTACAAATTTTAACATCCAATTTTATGTAGATCGTTCCATAATTTTTAAAGCCAGCGTCAAGATGTAGGATATTATACATACGGTCTTAACCAACTAGTTCGCTCTTACTTGTAATAACAAAATTTTATATGCTTCAGAGATTTTTATCTTTTACATTTTGAAATCTACAAATCTGATCCGATATCTTTATCTGAAAACAGATTTACTCTATGAAGTCGCTCGTTAAGATCGTTTTTTTAAGTTAGGGAATTACACATCTGCACACAGAATTGTTAATGTATATTGGTAATGTCTAATGTAGGGTATTCATATTAGAATAAAAACAAAACATTGCCAAATTTACCTTGAGATATTTCTACAAAATAAAAATTATAAATTTTTTATAAAAAAGGGAGAATCAAAATTGGAAACTAATAGAAATTAATTATTCAAACTCATGTTTCTTAATTATTTCATTTTTAATTATTCCAAACATGTTTTCTAACCAAAAAATATATTTAAATATATATTTTATATAAAATATGAATATATTTACTATGATATAATAACGGTATAATGTGTAAAAGTATAAGCAGCTTAATGATATAATTTTTATAAATTCTTATCTGATGATGTACAACAAAAGTATACATTTTTTCGAAAGATACCACTTCCCTTTAAAAATATTTCCTCATTCCTACGACAATTGGATCACCTTTGCGGAGCGAACGAAAGATTTCTTTCCCATGAAAGAGCTATCGAACTGTCATAATAACAAAATTTCCCTAATAGAGATCAAGCTATTTAAGCCCCTGTCTTGTGCAAAAAATTGAACTTTATTTCAGAAATCAAAATCGGTTAATAAAATTTTCTGTACTCAAAAAAACAGACAGTAATTCGGGAAGCAAAAAAACAGTTACTGCGGAAAATAGAAGAGATGTAAAAATGCGAACATTATCCATGATCACTTTTATATCTATTAAAAATCGTTTATTTTGTATGAATATAAATCGTTTGATTTTAAAAAAATATTTATTTTTTGTGAGGGAATTAGAAGTGATTGGGGAAAACATGCAAAAATTTATGACCTACTAGCTTTGCCGAGTTAGGTTAAATTTTGAACATTTATGCTGAATTTCTTTATAACTATAAGACATTATATTCAAATATACAGATCTTTACCAACAGAATCTAAATAAACATCGAATTGATTAATATATAATAAGTCTAATTCGTTTTAAATATTTGTATGCCCCGAAGTTTTCAACTTTTGGACTCTTTTAACTAAACTCCGTTAGGTCTAAGAGTTTTAAGTCAAAACTTAAAATCGTTTACATTTCTACATATTGACCATATGTTTCCGACAGACAGTTGGACATGGTTAAATCGACTTTTGTGGGAGGATATAAATATATATTTTTGGATCGATCTAGATTATTTAATCCCATTCAGTTTTTATTTACAACCGCCATTTTCGTTCGAGGTTAAAAAACAAACGTATGATCATGAATCTTTAGCAAATTCTTACACTGAACCAAATGTCGCGGGTAATATGAACGAAATTTTTCGTAGAACTGTATTAAATAAACAGAGTTTTATTCTAGTTAATATAATTCTTCTTCAAATTGAAGAATTTTTTTCAAATATACTTTTAATAAAAAACTTTTTTTAATTAAAACATGTTAAATTGAATTTAAATTTCGTTAAAAAATTAACGAAAATTATTTTATATCAACAGATATTTAGTTAAAACGGCTGTAACGCATCGTAAGTAAAATAATAAACCAATTTATTCAATTCTGCATACTAAAAAGGAGGTTAATTTAAATAAAATTTTTGTTAATTTAACTATTTTTTTCGTCAAACTATTTTTTTATATTTTCTTTGTCAAAAAATTAATATAGAAATAGAATATAAATGTTTCATAAAATAGAATATTAATATGATTAAAATTAAAGGAATATTTGGAATAAATCAATATTTGCTTTCTATGGCGGCTACTTCTCCCCTCATCATATACGTCTTACAATTTCTTGAGGAAGTTATTGGGACCAAATTTGAAAAATCTCGCTGTTACTAAATTTCTTGGTCTTTAATATTTTATGTATTAATTTATTACAATAATTTAACGTAATCGTTTCCTCAATTCAACTTAAATTTTACTTAAATATGGATATTAATATGGAAGAATATTCATCAATATGAAGATGTTTTTGACAATTTGAATAATGTATTATTCAAATTTAATAATAATTATTCAAATTAACCGCGGTTTTATTAACGAATTAAAAAAGTCATATTTAGGATTTTACGTCAATTTGAAGAATTTACGAAAAATTAACAAAAATTTTCGTTATGATAAAGGTTTCGTTGGCTGATATTTCACCCACTCTACTTCAAATCTACAACCTTTTTCGTTTTATTTACTACCCTTTTTGGTTTCGTGTAGATACTCCTTTGGAAGCCCAAATTTGTCGTATATTTACACAAATATAACACGATTGTCAAAAGCTTAATGAGGGAAACAAAGAAAATTTTGAATACAGTTGCAAGTTAGTTTCCAACTCTGAAGTATCCAGTTACGTCAAAATGAGTTATATTAACGATTTAAAAAAAATTGAAATTATCACCTTTTAATCTAGATGCTGATACATTTATTTTTCATTCGTTTCACTTTTAACACTAATTTAATCATTAAATTTAATACTTCAATAACTATTTAAGATGACGATTCCAGACATGTATAAGTACATGAGTAACTATTTTTGAAATCACATATGATGTGTAAAAATGGAAATTATTATTAAGTAAATAAGAAAAAAAATCATAAAATCTTTATTAAACGTCAAACTAACTGAATAACAAATAGTTAATTTCATAAACTGCGAATACAGATACAAATGTTATTGAAATTTTATATATATAAAATGCATACATAAGAACAAGGTGTGGTCAATTAATTTCAAATTTAAAAGGATTACAAAAACAAAGAAGAATTGACAAGATCATTATGAAAGAATACATTATGAAGGGTTATGAATGAAAAGAAAATGAAGAGAATTATTGATGTATATGTTTTTTATTATGGGATGTAAAGTTTTATTATTTTGATACACCCTACAACACAAATTATGAATTAGTTTAATTAGGTTTATCCAATAGACTTAATATCAAATTCATTAACGATTTAGGAGGAATCTAGATGATGCCGACAGTCTCAGTCTCAGGACTTAAAAAAATAATCAGGTCGATTATTATGAATGTGAGTCTGCCAAAAATCAGACAGACATTTGAATATTCTTGCATCAAAATTTGATTTAATAGAAGAACATATATACATAATGGGGTCTGAGATGATTTCTTTTTAGCGTTAGACACGTTATGACCAAATTAATATATCCTATTCACCACTTGTAGTGGTGGGTGTACAACAAATATCTTTTCTATTTTTTAGCTTCATTTTGCTCGAACAGGTAGACCATCTTCGTATTTAATGTACCTCTCTTTGGGACTTCTTTTTGTTCTCACCAAATTCTCTTTTAACAAGAGTCCAATATCTCTCCACTGACCTTAGCCCTGGGTAGTTTGGTGAAATTTAATCTCCTGGTAGTAACACAACATTACTGTTCTTGTACCACTCAGAGACTTGTTCATCATAGTGACAAAATGCCAAGTTAAGCCAGAAAAACTGGAATCATTATGAAATTTTACGAGCACATTTTTTCATTAACATTCATTGGTGTAAATTTCGGTAAATTATAGAAACCGTTTGCCGCAACTGCATATTGCCTGTCATACCAAGAACTTTTCGGGAATTTTTTACATTTTTTAGGTTCTAACAGCAATGTAGAATTTTTAACGCAAACTTCATTAACATTTTTTAAGAAAACTTAACTTCGATTTCGCTGCTCTGTTTTTGGCCTCTAAATTTTTAGCAGCGTTTTTTTCAGGAACTTTTTTGAGCCTTGTTTATCATTAGACCTGCATTCATTTGAACTTTATGTACCAAATAGCTGCTTTCCTACCGAATGTGTTGAGAGCTCTTTTGAAAATGTTTTCTATTTTTGGCTTTAGAAATATCATGTGGACCATTCTTTCTACCTGAACCAGGTTTTCTATCAAGGGGCAAGTTCTCCCGGTTTAATAACATTGGAAATAGTTTTAAGGTAGACCTTTTAAAAAGTTTATTACTCACTTCTGATCACTAATTTTAATCAGATTAATAATGTATTAATTTGTTTGAAAGGTAACTTGATCCAAAAAACTCAAAATTTCCTTGAGTTAAAAGTTTTAATGATGGAAATAGTAACTTCTCCGAATTTTTAATAAATAACGTTTAAATATTCTGTTGTCTAACCCCTGTAATTTATCTATTTGTCTATTCTTATGTGGTGCAAATAAGTTTTCTATTGAAAAACAAAATTTCAACTAACAAAAGTCACCGTAAAAGCAATTGTAATTGTCTCATAAACTGAATGAATGAATGATGACCTTTATTAAGTATATTTAATATAGACAAATAACTGATACAATATTATAAGCGTTTATAAGCACATGTGACATGTTTAATATTACGCACTTAAAAATCATATCTTTAACTTAAAATCACTTTTAATACACTGAAATTCATATGACATCTAAAATAAATACTTTACAAATTATTTCAATACGTGTTGTGCCATTTTTTTGAATATTTTTTTCTTTAAGATTGATTAGATTTATATGTTCAGCGAAGATCTTTCTTGTAAATGATAAATTATGAAATTTATATATATTTTTAAGAAGGCGTGAGAACATGTTTTCAATTTAAATATGATTTTGAGATTTTTCGGCGAATTTTTCAAATGTGTCATTTGTTTATCAGCAATCAGCCGTTATATAGTAATTTATTTTAACATTTAATCCAGAGAAAAAAATCGGGATACATATAAGTACTTTAAAATTTTAAACGATATTATGTGATAACACACACAAGTATATTCTTATAAACGAATATGCGTTTCCTCCAACACAAATGGTGAAAGAAGGTGTATTGATTAAATCATTTCGCTTGTAACGCTAATGATGGAATTAAAATAGTAATTTTTTTTTTTTTAAATTAAGTTACCTTTTGTTTAATGTCAGTTATCATGTTTAATATAAACAAATAAGTATATTTTTAAACTGATTAAAATGAGTGACCAGAATGGAATCTTTAAATATTTTTAACAAAATCCAACTTGATCTGATTCAAACTGTTACGAATGTAATTAGACAGTACCGAAAGAACTTGTCCGTTGGCAGAAAACTTGGTTCAGTTTAGAGGAATAGTCCAAATGATGTTTCTTAAGTCAGACATAAATCACATTTTTAAAAGAGATCCGCTAGAAAAGCGTCTCGGTAAAATTAATGTTCATACTATTTGGTACGAAAAGTTAGAGCTATTAATGGTCTAAAAACTTACAAAGCTCAAAAAGTTCTCGACAGGAAGGCTGTTAACAATTTATAGGCTAAAAACGGAAATTGAAGTTAAGTTTCTAAAAAAAATATTCGCAGCTTTCTGGTCAAAATTTGTATGTTGTGGATGCTCAAATGTATTTAGAATCCAAAAGTAGTCAATATATCTCAAAAAGTTGTTGGTATGACAGGTAATATTCAGTTTCAATAAGAAAAGCCACTCATTTGTTACTACTAGTTCTATAAACACCGAAATTTTCATCAAGGAATGTTTACAAAACTGCCCGTAGCTATGGCCAGTGTAGAGATATTGAGATCTTGTTAAAAGGGCATTGGAGAGCACAAAAAAGGTGTTCAAAAGTTAGGTATATTTAAAAAAAGATGGACAAGCTATAAAAACGTTAATGAAAGAGTTTCCGAAAAAATTTTCTAAATTACATCTTAAGTGATTTAAAAAAAATTATTTTATTTTTTGTAAATTGTAATGATAATTAAATAAGATTAAATTAAAAGAACTGTAAGTCTAGAAGTTTCGTTTTCATAATGATATAAGTATGTTAAGAATTTTTCGATTTCACTCTTTGTCATGCGAAATATAAAAAGTTGCTGAGGTATTGAACAACAATTTTTTAAGTTAATATTGTTTTTATTTTATTGTAACTTTCAAGGAAAAGTTGTTTAATACACAACGATAGATTCAGATTCACTACCTGTGCAGGTCCACAAATAACCGTTCCCAGAGAAGATCCAATTCCGACAATAACTACAAATCTCTAAATCGTAAAAAATAATATTGCGATAATATTCCACCCATTTATGATTTATATAAGAAGAACACACACCAGTCAATAATGTAATATAATTTTCCAAATCACCTAATATGACAAAAATCTGACGTAAATTTCAATATAATGATATTTATTTCGAGCTTATTTGAAAGAAATATGTAACTTAGAATCAAATTCTACAACTGCCGATTAAAAAGTTTTGTGATTCCGATATTTATTTCATTTGGTTTACATACATTTTTTACAAAACTGTTGCTCTCTAACTTGATTTTATAATACTTTTGTAAAATTTATAGATTTTTAAGCCGTTTTCGGAATTGTTTTTTCATTTCGTTTCGTTTAAAAAATGTATATTTTCTTTTGGGTCCCACAGCCTAATCGTTTTCGAAAAGTATGTGAATTTTTCACTGGATCAGTTTAAAAAGAATTTACATTAATTCCGATCGGATTCCGATCGAAGTTTTAATGTTAAATTTTAATTAACATTAGAATTTTATTCATTCTCATGTTTTAAACCTAAGAAAATTATTTAAATTTTTGGAGACAATAAATTATTTATCTAAGTAAAACAATTTACCGGCCGTAATTTTATTATTTTATCTTTTCCCCAAACATATTTCAAGAAAAAACACTTGACTTTGACCTCTATTGCAATTTTCAAGTGCAACTTATAACTAAAATAAACTTAATGAACAAGTCTCATAAAATCACACAAACATTTGAAAAAACACTTAAATTGTTTTTATTTGAGTATAGAACAACGAGTCAAGAATAGTAATATTTGTCAATAATAATAAAAATTAAATTAAATATTATTTAATACAAAATTGTATATAAATTATAAATTTCCTAGTGTTTAAGAGAATTTTATCAATTTTAAGAGAAACTTTCAAATTGTTTATATTTTGAAATTTTGTCATCTTAGAATCATATTTAAATCAAATGTTCGAAAATTTAACCCTTGTCCTCAAAAGTCAATTTTGAAATGATAATAAAAATATAACATTAACATTAATTGATAAGGGATTTTAATTTTCTTTTTTCTATTTAATTAAAAAAACAATAATTTAGAATGAAATAATATTAAAAAAATAATAATATATACAAGCAAATATAATCTGTTATTATGTATTAAATATAACGGAAATTTAAACAGAGCTTCGTATATAGAATTAGTTTAAGGTTTTGAAAAATCCATAATAATATATTTATATATTTACTTACATATGTATGTATGTATGCATGTATGTACGTAGTAATATAGAAATTATTATACGAGTATGTAAATATTGCATTTGTAATATGAATTTTTAAACAAAGTCTACGTTATTACGATCACTTTGAAATATATAGTTTTATATAATAAATACGTAAATAAATCGATTTAATTGGGATTTATATTTCCAAGAAACTAATTTAGTAACAATACGAAAATATTATTAGTCTTACATATCTTATTCTACATCGCAGATTCGTCGACTTTTTAACTTCGATGACACTTTTGTAAGTTTTTAAACTTGAAAGATCGACATAATGGCTTCTCAATCGGTTCAATTTAAAAAAGATACCATCTAAAAAAAGGATACCATCTTCAATCCGCAGTGATATTGCCTTCTTTTTTAAAGGCAGTATCAGTTCGTTATGAACATTCAATAAGCCGTTTAGTTATAATTATTGTTAAAAATTTTCAGCTTTAGAAACTTTTCTCAGTTATTAGTCTATAACTTCTTTTCTGTCGAACCAATTTTGCCGGTCTTAAATATGAAACTTTTGAGGGCAATAACAAATATTTAGGCCAAATTTAATTTCGCTCATTAAAGTATTATTAATATGAGTGTGCCAACAACACACAGACAACGAACGTAGCTATATCTACTCACTATACTTTTTGGGATCTTTAATGATTCTTTCTTAGAGTTACAAACGATATGACAAAGTTAATATAATCGTATCACTTCTGTACTCTCAGAGAGTACAAGTAGGAATGTTATATTAGATAATCCTTAACTAGTCACTCAACTAAAATCTAAAGAAACTTTACTAAGCTTCCGTTTTAACATTGAGAGTTAAAATATTATATATTTTATTAACTCTTCACAAAAGGAACGTTATGTGCACTTCCAGGATCTCCCTACGATCCACCTTGTGCCGTTGTGCCGATCTTATCACTTTACTATAATTTGTGTGGACCTTTTGTGGATCCTTCACTACCTCATTACAATGCACCCAGTGGTGATAAAGTGTTCAATTTTTTAAATAGACAGTTTTCAAAAAGTTTCTGATGAGAAGGCTGCTTAAAGTTTATAGGCCAAAAACATAGCGCGAAAATTGTAGTTAAGTTTTCTAATAAATATTCTTACTGTCATAATAACAAAACGTATAGATTTTTTACAACTTCCTGGTTAAAAATTTTATGTTAATGATGCTCCAAGAAATGTAAAAGAAAAGTTTAGGACCTTAAAAAGCCAATCATCTGTTACAACGGTCTCTATAAAAAACATCGAGAGATATTTACAGAAGAGGCTGCTTCAACTCATATGACTTCATAATATGTCGTGACATTTTAGATGGTACAAAAATAATAACGTATTATTTATATCTTTCAAACAACTCGAAGCTCAGGCCAGTGAAGAGATATTGAGCTCTTGTTATATGAGAACTGAAGATCACAAAAAAGATGTCCAAAAGTGTGGTTGATTTTTAATGTAGATGAAGTACTTTTTCGATCAAAGTGACAAAAGTGAGTGAGAAGTAAATTGTAATAATAATTTCAAAACTGTAAGTTTAGTCGTTTCGTTTTAATTAACATAAATATAATAAGAATTTTTCGATCTCACTCCCTATTACTCATATACATTCATACATAGTAATACAATATAAATCCCGCTCTATTGACATTTCAAGATTTCCATATGTTTCATAACATTGTCAATAATTAAGATTTCGTTTTTAACATTAAATTAGTAATTTAGATTTAATAAATACTAAAATTTTAAACGAAACAAATAACGGAAATGTTTTATTGAAGTAATTTTTTATAAACTTTTTTTAAAACAATTATGTTGATATTTTACATTATTAAATAATTGAAAATTCAAAAACAATTTACTTAAAACAAGAAAGAATTTTATAATCGACCAAGCCCGACTATGTAATACCCTACTCTATAATATTGTTGATAAAATAAGGAAAATTAGTAAATGACCTCCGTATATTTGATTTGCTGATTTATTCTTACGTGTGCAGTACATTATTATGACGAAAACATTTATGTAAAATATGTGAGATCTATGCCTTCAAAGTTATATTTTTAAAAAAAGATAAATAACAAAGGACATTTGTATGGGAGGTACATGAAATTTTGGACCGTTAATAGACAATTTCGTTCTCAGGCCAAAAAACTTCACAACGTTTACACGGATAGCCAACCGGACGGACATCCTAAAATCGACTTAGATTCACTATGTTACAAACATCAACTCAAACGCATAATACATCAATTACCTACGTTGGTGTAGGGTATAAAAAACAACAGCAGTAGAAGCAACAACAACTGCTAAATCATAACAATTTTAACGATGATTGTAAAACAATAAAGAAACATCAATCACACAATAGAAACATAACGCAATCGGAAAATAAACAACTTAAAATCGGAATATTTTTAAAATATATTAAATAAACAAAGAAATCAATGATACAAGTTTTAAATTTTTTAAATAAACAAAAACAAACACATAAATTAGCATATTTTTGTTTTAAATTGTTATTTAATAAAAATCAATCAAAATGCACAACATTTTTTTTTAATCATAATAAAACTGTGCAATTCACCAGAAAAGTGAAAAAAATTCACACATCTTTCACTTTAATTTAAATTACGTTTTTTTATATTTTTTATTAATATTATTATTTAAATTATAATTTAAAGCAAAAAATAATAATAATCATAGAAAACTACCTTTAAATTTCTGAATAAAAGAAATAAAAAACCGTTTAGTTTTATTTTTTCTCAAAATTTCACTTTTTTCTTAAAAGTAACGCTTTCAACGAGAGTTTTAAAAACACTAAATTTTTAACTTAAACTGTCACTGATTTTATTATTTTATTCCCCAAGTCAAGCTTTGAATCTGTCTCTGCTGCCACCATCAGCATTTCATACAAAATGAACTTAAATAACATAAAAAATGTTTATATCTCTCTTACTCTCCTCTATCTCTTTATAATAATTTACATACAATAACAAATAGTATAAACAATATTTCAATCATTAAAGCCGGCCTATAATTCCAGTTGATCTTTTTTTGAGAATCTTCTCTTTCTCTTTTTTTAAAACGGGAGAGTATTTCTTTTTAGGCTGTTTAAATTTTTAAGAATAAAAAATATCAGTGTGATAAGAATTGCAACTGATAACAGATATTTTTTTTTATAAAAAAAATTCTTAGAAATTTAAACAAAAAATTATAAATATTAATAAATTGATTGTTAATTTCCTTAAGAAAAAGAAAATATTTAAAAATTACAGTTAAATCAAAATGTTTACCACATAATATTTTCTTTCGAATTTTGTTAAGAGATAAACAATTTCAAAGAATAAATATATATTTTTTAATTATTAAAATGAATTTTATGGAAATAAATTAATTATTTTTTATTTTCATACCCTCCAGCATCACCCACATCACGACGGGTATATTAACATTGTTATTCCGGGTGTAAAGCTAAGAAGGAATCGAATTCTGAGTCGATTGAGCTATGTCCATCTATCCGTGTGCCCATTCTCACACCTAGAATAATTGTTCGAATTGAATGATATTTAGCCACGTTGTTTGTTGTTGTCCAAAGAAATTTGCTATTAAAAACCTTAGAAAAAATCAATGACCGATATCTGAGACAACCTCAAAAAATCCGAAGTAAAACTTGTCTAAATTTTTGAATAAGCAGTGACTGGATTTAGACAGTATTTAACCATACGGCTATATGTACTTCTTCAACGTACAAAAACCATACAAATAGGATCAATAATTCTATTGAAATTCGGCACAATTATTTTATAACAAGCCTAGTTTAACCATGTTTTGATATTGCCTTACATAAGTTCCCTTCCAGGAATGCGGTTTTGAGCTTATAGAGCTCACGATTAAATTTCAGAAATTTTTATCGGTCCATATTCGTTTAAAACTCTTCTGAGATAGGGATTAAGGCTTACAAAGTTCTTAAATATAGAACGATTTCATTGATAATATGGACCACTACCGTATTTAACTTTAATTTTTATATGAAGCCTTTTTAAACTCACGAAAAAATGTTTACATAATGTAACTGGTGGAGGGTATTTAAAGTTCCGCACAGCCGAATAAAGCATTTTTACTTGTTTATTGATACCTTTTTCTACTTAAAAATACAGAAGATTAAAAGGTTGAGATAATTCGAACATATACCGTAGTATATCCTAGAAAATCTACGTAAGAGATGTCCAAAATACAGATTTCTAAATTCTATTTTTTTTACACACATACTACAAACGACTCACTGACTTTGATATGAAGAATTAAATGGAAAACAATATATGACTTTCGAAAGGATATCCCGGTTTTAATTTCAATTCACATAATGATAGCCAAATTGATGGCGAGTTTACGTTGAGAGTTTGAGTTAATCATCTTGGGTCATAAAAATATTTTAAACGATCCAGATTCCTTAAATCTGAACAGATTTTTAAGATGAGTAAAGACCTACAAAACATTTTATCGTAGGTTATCTCTAATCTAAGTTTAAGATTTATACACTGTAGCATAATCCTATAAACGCTTTTAATCTTTTCTTTATTTTTGTTTTATCATTGTTGTTCCCATCCAAAAATAATATAATAATAATGCATTATTTCAAAACGCAATTCGGCGGAAGTAGTGTTATGGTTTGGGCAGCATTTTCTGCGATTGACAAATCTAAAAATTTTCTTGATCCGACAAAATTTTATTAGATATGCTTCTCCCTTTTATGGATGGAAAAATGGATGAAGGTTGTATATTACACCAAGTACGTCAGTATTGACGTACATGTATCAAAGCACTCCTAATAATTGTTTAACGAACACAGCAAACCTTTGTTGAACTGGCCGGCTTGCAGTCGGACTTAAACCCAATGGGATACATGGGCTGTAAAGTTTATTCAAAAAAGCGGAATGAATTTAACAGAGCTAAAACTAGAAATGCAGCAAATGAAAAACAAAATTAGTGGACTCAATGTCATTCCATACCTTTGAGTTAATAAGTCAAAAAATTCCATTAAAAAAAAAGATCAGTTTCATTGAAAATCATTAAAAAAGATGAAATTAAATTTTCCATGTTTTATGTTAAAAATTAATAATTTATTTTATCATATATTAAAACCTTAAGCATAAAGTACATACAAATCTCTTTCTTAATAATCCGCTGCTGTATTTGATAAATAATCTCTGCGTCCAATATTCGATGCCTGTTTGCTTTGTATTGCCTCCAATTTGGGACATTCGGTGATACGATGACCAAGACCACCACAATAACTGCAACCATGTGAGTCGCCCAAATCCAAATATTGTTCTGATTCCGGACATAATTCCAACAAAAAATCTGGTACGTTTTGCTTAGCTTCAATTAGCAAATGTTTCAAATCCAATAATACCGATTGATCGGTAGTTTTATTAACAAATGTTGTAGCTAAACCTTTAGTGTTAGAACGACCAGTACGACCAATACGATGTACATAATTCTCAATATCTTCAGGCATATCATAGTTAATGACATGTTGTACATTAGGGAAATCCAAACCTTTAGAAGCTACATCGGTGGCAACTAAAACATCTTTTTTACCCTCTCTATAAGCTTCAACGGCACGTGAACGTTCTTCTTGATCTTTTCCACCATGTATGGCTACTGCTTCGACACCTTTAAGCAATAGATATTCATGTATACAGTCAACATCTTGTTTCTTTTCCGCAAAAATTAGTACAGGTGGTGCAGTCTTTTGTAAACATTCCAATAAATAAACTACTTTTGCTTCTTGTTTAACATACTCTACTTCTTGGGTTACATTCATGGAAGCTGCACCCGCTCTGCCCACATTAATTGTTACCGGTTTTACCAAAGCAGATCGAGCAAAATTTTGTATCTTTTTAGGCATAGTAGCTGAGAACAGCAATGTTTGTCTTTGTCCTTTGAAGAAAGAGAAAATGGTACGTACATCTTCTTCAAAACCCATATCAATCATACGATCAGCTTCATCCATGCATAAATAACGACAGATATCAAGTGTTACAATTTTCTTTTCCAACATATCCATTAGACGACCTGGTGTTGCTACCATTATATGGACACCTTTCGCTATAACATCTAAGGCTTCTGAGACTGGAACACCTCCAATTGCTAGACATGAACGTATTTCTGGCATACCACATTGTACCAAATGACGACTATAGTGCTGGGAATTGACAAAAGTGTAAAATAAAGGATTTCTTTAATATTTATTTTCTTTTTTAGTTATTTACTTTAACCATTCACCATTTTAAATAACATAAAATCACACACAAAAGCAACACAGTTTATAACTTAAGAATTCATAAAATATTATTATACGAATTCAAAAAAAAAACTCCAAATAAGACACAAAAAAATTAAAATTAAAAAAAAGTTAAATTCTATTAATTAAAAAGTACCACTTATATTCTAAAAATAAAAAAAGTACCAAAAATAAAAATAAAACGTAAAAATTTGACATTAATTGAAATATTTTAAAAAATTAAGTAGTGTTTCGATGTCAGATAACTCTGAAAGATCTCTAAATAAATACAGTCTGAAAAATATCAAAGATCTTATAGTATCGGTCGAGACATTTTTTGATAAATCCCTATAAAATGAAAAACTTTAACTCGATCAAACGCTTAAAAGGAATAATGATTCCAAAATCCAAGGTGTTATTGGCGCTGCAATTTTCATGGAAAATTTTGGAATTCTACCTTTGTTCAAAGTGCAATGTTGCAAAGAAGGTAATGCTAAAACAGTGAAGTTGATGAAGTTCAAATTCCGACTTTTAACCACACGAAGATCTTGGGAGTTACATTTGACAGCCTATTTCCTTTCATGCTACTGATATCACGCTTAAACTTCAAAAGATGGAATAAAGAGCCTTCTTTGCAACAAATGAAACGACCAATCGGTACATTATTAATTATGCTGTTGGAGTGTGGTCTGTAAAAATAATGAAAGTTGCAAAGACTTAATAAACATAACCGGCTGTGTTAAGTTGTTCACAACACACCATCTACATGAAAAGACGAAGATCCTTAATGTAAGGGATCGTAAGAAAGCTTGAACGAAATTGTTTAAATAGGCCACTCATTGCAGACAATTAACAGAATCTCACATTGACCGCACCGTCCGATACCTTTGTTCAGCATGTAGATTACATGATACATGACTAAATGATACATGAAATTTGTTTAAGCGCCAGTCAAGACACACCCAATAGAAATTGCCCAATTTAAATCGGAACAAGAACAAATATAAATAACATTTTTTGCAGCTGTTACAAATAAAGCTCCTCTGTAGTTATAGAAAAAAATAAGCAAATAATTCATAACCTATACATTCTTTAGAATTAGTAGAATTAACTTCCTCTGATAAAGGAGCTGTGGATAGTTATGGATAATGGAGTTTCCAACTTTTTAGTTCGTTCCCCATCTTAAAGATCATTGATCTTTTCTTTCAACTACTTATTTTCTTTTTCTCTGTTTTCTATTTCTAACTGGTAAAAACAATGAACTTTCAGCATCATATTTCAACTATTTGAAGAACGAAATGTAAAATAAAAAAATCCAACTGCTATCTTACCTAAACTAACTGACAGCAAAATATTACCCATTTTATTAAAAATTTGCATCTCAAAATTTTAACATCAGTAATTAATTAAACTATAAATATTAGTTATTTTAGTCTTAAAACAAACTACTTTGTTTTAATATAATGTTCTAAAAATGTTAATGCTCAATAATAAATCGATAAATAAAAATATAGTTTTTATTTGTTATATTAATACTTCCTTTACATTAATTTTACTTCAGTATTTTTATAAAATTTAATTTGTTAAACAAAATAACACAAAATCAAAAGAAATCACTTACCATTATAATATCATGTGTCTGTTTAGCCAATTCTCTTGATGGACAAATAATCAAACCGTAAGGACCTTCATTACGTACAAATGGCAAACGATATTCCTGTTCGAGAGCAAACATAATGATGGGCAAAACAAAGACTAAAGTTTTACCAGAACCAGTAAAGGCTATACCAATTAAATCTCTTCCTGACAGTACAGTAGGAATACCTTGTATTTGTATGGGTGTGGGCCGTTTAATACCCTTAGCTGCTAGTCCATTTAAAATACCCTTATGGAATTTCATTTCTTTAAAACTACGTATAGGTGGTGCTACATCATCTCCTTCTACCAATATACGTAAGCGTTTTCTTATTGCGTTTCGTTTTTGTTCAGACATTTCCATAATGTAACGTGGTGGTTTCCAACTTGTCTTAATGGGATCTTCATACTGTATACCTTTGGCCAATTCACTAACAGCCATAAGAGCTTTTTGTTGTTGCACACTTTCAAGAATTTTTTCTTCTTCCTTCAATTGCTTTTCGACATCACTGATTTTTTTGGCTTCCGCAATTTTTTTTAACTCTGTATGTTGATCCAATAAACTGATATTATATTTACGACCCCATAACTCGGGATCTGTGGCATTCTGGGAATCTTCATCATTTTCATTCTCACTTGAAGATTTTGGTTGTGCTGCTTCTGAGGTTAACTGGACAATTCGACCCAATTTCATAAGCTGTTGTTTCTTTCGTTCTTTCACTGGAACATATGGCACATATTTATCGTCCTCTTCTGGTTCAGATGATTTATCCTCCTCCTCACGCCGATAACGTTTAATAGGTGGAGCAGCAGATGAGGATGATGATTGAGACATACTTAAATTATGATTTAAAATTATTTTTTAAATATTGCTAAACGTTTTGTTTATAGTGAAAAATTTGTTTATTTTAACAGCTGTTTGGTAGTGATGCCATATCAATAAAATAACGTAATAAGTTAGAGATCAAAATTATGCATCGTTTTTTACCTTAGAGCAAATCGAGATCTATATGTTATTGAATTCTTAAATTTTGTTAAAAATTATGAAAACACTTCATTTTAATTTTTAATTTTTTTCGTTTCATATTAAATTTATATAAGATATGAATATCGTTTTAAAGGTCTTAAGGAGACCTCTTCAATGGTATAAAAAAAATAAAATGGTGTTTACATATACATGAAAGTTATGTGATTTTTTGCTATTATTTTAATTGCGATATTTTAAAAAGCCTTCGAAAAAACAAAAGTTTCATACATAACAAATCTTGTAGACAACACTTTCAGCTTTCGTTTGATACCCGTATTATTACCTTAATCCTTTAAGTATCAAAGATATAGAACTACTATAGAAAACAATGCTATATTTCTGTAAAGTATCGTTTTTTTATGCGACCGGGCTTCAGAATAAACAATTTTTCCCTCTATGATAACTAAAGAGCTGGCATCGTTAAAAAAGAGTTTTCTGCATATATTTGGATTTATTGTTGCAATTTTTTTAATGATACAGTTTTATAGTTAAATATTTTAGATATTAAATGGATTAATAATAGGTCCATAAATATAAAAATGTCTCTGTATATTAATGTTTCAGTAGAAAATTTTTTTTACATCATTGGAAAAGTTTCTTTCTCCAAAATATTTCATATAATAGATTAGAGATCAAGTATTTATTCATATCATTGACAAGTTATTAAAAATTTAAGAAGCATTTCGGTTTGAAAAATCTAGACTTGTCAGCATTGATTTTGACAGCAATATTTGTATCATATTTCTTAACATACTAAACATTAAAGTTGCCACTTTAATGTTGATGGGTAATTTACACAGTTTTAATTAATTATCACTTAATATAAAAATCACTTTCAAATATATTTTCGGTACCTTATTATATGATTATTTGCAAAATATACGTGTATTTATATATATAAACTAATTTGTATAATGATACATAACTGGCGATTTTTTTATATAGTGTGTGTTTTTCATGTGGCAACATTGTACATGCTATTCATTTTTCTTTCTACACATTGTTGGCATAGTTTTGAGAAATAAGTGTAAAAAAATAAAATTATTAAATATAATTAAGAAATTAATTTTTTATTAAAAATTTAATAATGTCGATGTCAAAGACAACAAATACTTATAATCGGCAGAATTGGGAAGATGCTGAATTTCCTATACTTTGTCAAACATGTTTGGGCGATAATCCGTATGTGCGTATGATTAAGGAGCGTTTTGGTAAAGAGTGTAAAATATGCACTAGACCATTTACGATCTTTCGTTGGTGTCCAGGAGCTAGAATGCGTTTTAAAAAGACTGAAATTTGCCAGACTTGTGCTCGTTTGAAAAATGTCTGTCAAACGTGTTTGCTTGATTTAGAATATGGTTTACCCATACAAGTCAGAGATGCAGCATTGAAAATTGCCGATAATCTGCCACAAAGTGATGTTAACAAAGAATACTACATACAAAATGTAGATAGAGAATTACAAGATGGTGATGGTACCGAGGCAGCAGGAGCGGTGGGTAAATCATTGGCTGCCAGTGAAATGTTATCAAAATTGGCACGAACTGCTCCCTATTATAAACGTAATAGACCACATATTTGCTCGTTTTGGGTTAAGGGTGAGTGTAAAAGAGGCGAGGAGTGCCCCTATCGGCATGACAAACCCAATGAACCAGATGATCCTTTATGCGAACAAAACATTAAAGATCGTTATTATGGTCGTAATGATCCAGTAGCTGAGAAAATTATGAAAAGAGCAGCCTCTTTACCAACTTTAGAACCCCCAGAAGATCGTAATATTACTACTTTGTATGTGGGTAATTTGCCAGAGGAAATTACCGAACCGGAATTAAGGGATCATTTCTATCAATTTGGCGAAATACGTTCTATAGCTTTGGTGCCACGACAACAATGTGCTTTTGTACAATACACTAAACGTTCTGCCGCCGAATTAGCAGCCGAGAAAAGTTTCAATACTTTAGTTTTACAAGGTAAAAAGTCCACCATAAAATGGGCTCACTCACAAGCCAAACAAGGTGCCGCAAAAACGGATCGCCGTTTTGATGTTAATGCCATACCACCTGCAGTTACCCAAAATCCAAATGATTTCTTTAATTTGCAACAGGAGCAAGTGACGGTCCTACCACCAGGCATGAAATTGCATCAAATACCTCCAAGTCTTATACCTGCCTCATCGTATCAAATGTATTCCCAGGCCTATGCAGCACCGTATTCTATGCCGGTGGCTTCAACATCTGCTCAAGCTGCAGCAGCCGCTGCTGCAGGTAGTTCTTTAGACTCTATACCTCCACCACCAAGTGCCTCAGGAAGTGGTGCTCCAGGTCAACTACATTATCCAAGTCAAGATCCTAGTCGTTTGGGAGCTGTGAAGAAATAATTGAAAATCATTTATCTTTATCTTACACATTTCCACATTTCTTTAACCTCATAATTGTTAAGAATTAATTGAAATGAAAAAATGGTTTTGTAGGACAAGAGCATTGTTAAAAATGCTTCAAAATAAAGAAAACACAATTAACAAATATTTTAATCCTAAAATACATTTTATTACTTGGAAATATATTTTTTTTATTTCTTTTACAATTTTAAATTAACGCAGTGGGCAAATATTAAATGTACAACACATGTGGACTTAAATAAGACTATTATTCTAAATTTACAGCATTAATGCTACAGTATAATCAGGAAATAAATGGCTTTTGGATTTCGGTACTTGCACGAAGTAACGATCAATAAAACGAGGATTTTTATTGATCAATATTTCCTGTAGAATTTGAATATCGCTAATTGTCTTCTTGTTGATTATTAATCGTCTTTGTTCGTCTTGACCATGACTGGTGGATTTTAAATTAAATTTATTGGCAATTCTGGAAGAAAATGTCTAAATAATAACAAAGTATTTAGAAAAATAAAATTTTACTCACTCATGTAACATGGCTCTTTCATCTTTGGTGAAAGTGGGTTCAAATTGCAATTCACGTATATCATCCGACTCAACATAATTTTTCAGCATTTGCATAAAATATTTTCGATCCAATTTGCAGGCATCATTACCTAAACCGGCCCGATTATTTTTTAGCAAGTATCCAACAGGATCTTCACGTCCTTGTTTTTTAGAACCCAATCCACCGCCTGACCAACCCATCATTTTCATCATTTTGTAGCCCTTGTTGGAGGAATCGATTTTTTGCTCATCTTCCTGTTGGGTCTTAATAACACCACAAACAACTTTATTGTTGGTCTTCTCGATCTTAATCGTATCACGCAATGGATTTTGCTAAATATAAATAAATATATTATTGTAATTCCAACACATTTTTATTCTCACCTTTATGGTATAACAATGTTCCTGCAGCTCTGATAAAGCTTTGCGAAAAGCTTCCGCTTTAGAAGCCTTTAAATTCTCTTCACACGACGTTGCTATCAACTCGTCATCAAGCCTGATTTCTACTTGTTTTCGTCCATTAGTTGTAGCAACTTCTTTTTCAACATATTGAACATTACTACGTTGCGCTGATAGTCTTAAGCAATTACGGTCACCATGTAGATAGACCACAAATTTACCATATTTTAAACCAGAAAATAAGTCTACAGTAGTGGTAGACTTCTTTTTGGCACTTGGTTCATCCTCGCTACCACCAAATCCCTTCCTTTTGTTATTGTTCTGAAATGTTGTAAATGTCTGTGCTTTATTTGATGACTGCGCCGATCTACGTCCTGTTAAGAAAATAAAATACAAAAATACTTCATTCAATAAACCACCTGCTCTCATAAGTCTACCACTACTCACATATTTGTACTTAAAATTAAATGTGTAAAAAGTATATTGCATGATTAGTTTCTTCTACCTTTGGCTCTCGCCTCGGCTGCATCTGATGCCGTTACAAAAGTTCTTTTCAAACGTTTCGACCGCTCAGCTCTAAATTCTTTTGCCACTTCTTTAGATAGTTCACCTACCATACGCATGGTTTCGGCGGGATATTTACATCCCATAAATTCCATATTCGTAAATACTTGAGCCAAACACACCAGTTTATCTTCAGGAAATTTATCCTTGTGTACCTCCATGAAACGTTTTCTAAGCTGCCAGTGCTCTTCACTTTCATAGTCGCGGCGATATTTTTCAACATCCCAATCAGTGGGAAATTCTGCATCTGATTGATTTTTTTCTTGTTGTTTATTTTTTTCAACTTTTTGTTCTTTATTTTGTTTTTTAACTTTAGTCATTTTTTAAATTTTATGAAAAACAATCAATTTAGAAAAAAACAGTGTCAAATTTCTAACACAGCGTGGTGTAAAAAGAAATAAGAGATAACAATCAAGAAAACCTCTGACACTCATTGTAAATTGGGAGCCAAAAGGTAAACAAAACAATAAATAATAAACATAAAGATGCCAGATCATATTATTATCGCGTATTAAAAATATTAACTTATAAACTTTATAAAATAGTTTATATTATGTTAGGCTTTATTAGGAATGCTGTGTCACATCTTATTCATTATTCTTTATTTACCAACAAATAAAGCTAGATTGACTAATATTAAGATCTGTTCGCTATTGATTTAAACAATTTTTTAAATATTATGAAAGCCATTCTAATCATTCGGTTGTTAAGGTACATGACATGGGTTATTATACAAAGGTCTCGAAAAAACATTGCACATTATTATCATCATTATTATCTTTATAATTTTGATCATGACTTTTTTAATAAAGTGTTGCCTAAAAGTTGCCTTTCAAATTATACTGTTATATCAATAGATTTTGAGATATTGTTACTTTTGTAAAAAGTCATGGAAAAAAATTATAAAAAATGTTTTTCTCGCCGTATGGGTTAATGTTATTTTAAATATCATTGAAAATATTTTTCCAAGTCTTCTCACATGATTCCTATATTCTTAATATATATTAAAAATCAAATCAATCTGCAAGTCGAAACATTCTGCACGCAACATCTCAAAATCATCAAAGAGAAGAAAGAGTTTTTGGTTACTTGTTTTTACCCCAACTAGTACTTGCGTTAAAAATAAACAAAATTGAATAATTGATTAATCTATATGTTGATTAAACAGATTAACGATTAATCGTACATTCCTTCTTAAAACATGCGTTCCTATGACAATTGGAATGCATCTCTTTGTATGCATATTAAGAATCTTATCAATTAATAGAAACTTGGTAATACTGAAAATTTTCTTATCGCATAATCTGGCATCATTATAATTTTCTGTTACTTCTCATCAACTTTCTTCTTACTTTCTATTTTTCTGTGATTGGTGATTGCGTTGTTGGAAGAAACACCTAAAAATTTTCACCGAGAAAAATAAGATTCGTATAAAAATATAAGCAATTTAAATAGATTAATCATTAAGAGAAAATATTAATTTATTGAACAGTCTGAAGGTAAATATTGAGAAAAAGATTAAAATAATAATTAAAGGTTATATAAAAATTTAAAAAATTATGAATAAAAATTAAATGAAAATTCTTTAGTAAAAAAGAAGAAGCATTACGACGGACAAAGCAGTTGTAGAAAAATCGAAACAAGAGCAGCCTGCAGAAGAAGTATTAGCAATATACCGAACGAATAATATAAAATAATGGCCGATGTAGAAAATGTCTCAGTAGTGACTGCAGCAGTACCAACAACAACGAACACAGTGGCGGTAACACCAACTGATATACCTGTACAACAACAGGCAACGCTTGGTAAGACAACAGGGGGAGGAGGTCCGGCAAGTGAGGTTGCAGTTGAAAGTAATCAGACTGCAAATGATTTAGGGACATCCCCTACTCAGGAGAAATCTAGTAATTCACATCCTCATGATTCAGAATATGATACGGCCAGTGATTTAGAGGGTAATGATGAATATGATGATGATGACGATATGGATGATAGTCTAACGGAAGATGATGACGAGGATGATAGCGAAGATGAGACTGAAACAGATGATGATGAAGAAGATGACGATGAAGGTGTTGATATTGATTTGCAGGGTCAAGAAAAAATTGATGCTGAGGCTCAAAAGAAAGTTGATGAAGATCGCAGTAACCCACAGTATATACCCAAAAGAGGTACTTTTTATGAACATGATGACCGTACAGCCGAAGTGGAAGGGGAGGGAATAGTTGGGGAGGGTCAAGAGGCTGGTGAAAGTCCAGTTATAATTACAGGAGGTACAGGTAGTGTGTCAGGCGCTAAAACTTCTACTACTCCGACAATTTCGACTGCCTCAAAAACCATGAAGAAATGGCAACCAGCTTCAGCTGTGGATCGCTGGTCACATGATCGTTTCGATCCATCGGAGCAGGCTCCAAAATCTAGAGCTGAACTGGTAAATGCATATGGCTATGACATACGCACCGAAGATGCTCCACCCAAAGCTAGAAGACGACGTCGTTATGGCCGTGGACCTAGTAAATATAATCGTAATTGGGAGGATGAAAGTGCCTATTTAAAAACTAACAATAAAGAACGTAAACCGCCGAAACCATCCGATTTTCCCGCTTTGAATGAAAAGTCTTCGAAACCCCGTCGCACCAGACGTACTAGAGAAGAAAAGGAAAATCGCATGGACAGGAGAAAACGTGAGGGTAAAACTGGAGAGGGAAGAGCTGAAAGGACTGATAAGATGGGACCATCATCACGCAACAATCATAACGATGATCACGACCATAGAGGTGAAGTTCGTAACGAGCGTGGTGACCGTAATAATGATGGTAGCGGCTACAAACAACAAAATCGACAAAAGTCCTTCAATAATCGAGGTCAAGGACAGAGTCAGGCAACTGTAGGACGTCAAGCAGCAATGGAGTTTAAACAAAAAAACAGGCAAAATTTTCAAAATTCATCAACAGGGACATCGAATGCTAATTCAAGCAGTCTATCTAGTCGTTTGGAGGCTCAAAGGCAACCCCAACAAAATCAACAACAACCCCAACAACAAGGCCAGCATAATGTGGCTAAAAAATCTGCAAACGGTAGCGGAAATATTAAAGATCTTAATCAATCTATAGGCCATCAGAATCAACAACAGTCACAGCAATACGATAGTTTTAACAACAATAAGAAAAAACATTTAGAACAAGGTTATCAACCTATACAAGCAGCCCAGCAACATTCAAATATAGCGCAGCAACAAATTCATCAGCAACAACAACAGTCTCCTGTGATTAATCATAATATTAACAGACAAAATCAACAAATACCGAATAAGGTACAACAACAACAACAACCAACATCAAATCTCTCACAACGTTTGCAACAGGTGCAAAATCGTAATGATCCCAGTCATGTGGGCAGTGTGCAAATGCACGCATTGGCTACACAAAATCAACAGCAACAACAATTAATGCAGCAACAGGCAGCAAATATAATGATGGCAACATCGCCACAACAACAAACACAAAACCAGAACGCATTAAATCAACAACCAATGGAGCAGAGAGGACCACCTAAAAGATATTCCAGTTTGAGACGTTCTCAACATGATGCTCAGCATTTAGCCGATCACCAACAACAGCAACAATTGCAACAACAAATACATATGCAACAACAGCAACAACAAAATCCATCAATGTTGATGCCAACGGATCAGGCTATGCTACAAGCGAATCTCATGCAAATGTATCATCAAGAAAATTTGCAGGCCCAAATGCAAGCCTTGCAAGTGACACAACAACCTACGGTTGGCAAACAACCAAATTATGCAGCTCAAGGACCCCAAGCACCACCCCAGCAGCCATATCCCGGCGCCACTCCCACTCCCGCCTACTATGTGGCATCTCCTGACGCTTACACAGCAGCAGCAACAGCAGCTGTTACAGCTCAAGCTACACAGGCCGCTGCCACATATGCTGCCCAACAAGCAAATCCCAATTATTTGGCTCAACAACAAACTGCTGCTGCAGCCGCTGCTGCAGCTGCCAGCTTAGTTTACAATAATCCTAATAATGCTTCACAGCAAACTGTAGCTGCTGCTACAGCCTATGGCCCCACAGGTCAAGTTGGAGTGGTATCTCAGCCTCAAACTGGTTCAGCCACAGCAGCAGGTTATCAAAACTATAATACCGTAGGAGGTACTACTTACTTCGTACCTCCTCCCACACAGACGTCCACACGACCTGTTTCACTACCCCAAAGAAGACCTACCAATGCTATACCCATACTGCCACCTTCTGAAAAGAATAAGCAACAAAAATCACAACAGCAAGACTCGAAAACCGATAATGATTCCAAATCGTCAACAAATCAACCATCAAGCTCAAATCAACCTCCAATTGGTTCAGCTGAAAATATCGATCACATTATTGACAATATGTTTGTGCAGAGGCCAGCTTTCCAGCCACCACCAGCAACCACAACGACAACAGCTACATCAACTAATGCAACGACTAAAACACCTGCATCTGAGGCAGCAACTACAGCTGCAGATAATACATCTAGCGCCAATACTCCTTCCTCCCAGGATAACACTTCTGCACCAACAGAAAATAAAACAAACGAAGCATCTACTGCTACAACTACTGCAACATCATCACCATCTTCGTCCGGAACCAATAATACAGTAACTTCTAATAGCAGCACCACTGAAAGCAGCAATAACAATCAAATATCAGCACAAGAATGAGAACAAAAGAAACGTTATTATTATAATACACAATATCAGCATCCACATACAACTACAGCTACTACAACTCATCATAATTTTCTAACCCAACAACAACAAACACAACATAATAATCATCATAACAATAATAACAACAACATCAATTTATTAATTAACAAACGTAAATTTTATTAAACAAAAAAAAATTAAAAACAAAAATGTTTTTTGCAAAAAAACATTTAAAAAAAATCTAACAAAAACATTATTTTACTAATTCTATCCTCCCCTCCCCTTATTCTCCTATCCAAACACAGACAACAATTATTTTCATAAAATTATAAACTTTTAAATGATATTTTTTTGTCATTAATTTTATATTAATTTTTAGTTATTTTTGTTTCACATTTCTTTCATATTTTTAACGATTTTTGTTTCAATTCATCACAAATTGTAAATATCATTTTTATGATAAAATTTTATGAAAATAATTTCTGTGTCTAAAACAAAAGTCTGCTGCTTCTCAATTGTAAATTGTATTAAAAAAATATAAAAAAAATTATGTGAAATTCCTTTTTTATTTTTTAGTTAAAAAAAATGTTATTTTTTTATTATTATGATTTTATAATATTATATTGAACTAACCTGTTTTTTTTATTATTTTTTATATTTATCGACCATATTATATAAAACTATTAATATTAAAAAAATCATTATTTCTATTAATTTTCCTTAAATACTTTTTCTAAACGCAATGAATTTTATGAGTTTTTTTTCATTTTATTTTCAATAATGCTGTGCTGTCACTTATTTTACTTAAAACTCACATAAAAAAGCAAAATATGTTCTAATTGTTAGCACTATTTTGAGAGAGAACAAAAAATATTAAGATTTACATTTGTGTAAAATAAAGTAATTGAAAATTTCTATTAATTGTATTTTGAAGTAAAAATAAAAAACAAAAAATAATGGAGTAAAATTAATATATAAATTTGAAATCAATTTTGAATATTAAAGTAATATTGAAATTTAATTATAAATGAATGTTTTAATTATTTAAAATGAAAAATAAATAAAATGAACGATTTTAACAAACGGTCTTTAAATGCTGTTTTTGTGTTTTTTTTTTAATTTTAAGAGAGAAATAAATTATGCTTAATGTGATAAATAACCTGCTTGATACAGCAGTAGCTGGGATGATAATCCTTTGCCGAATGTAATTCGTATCGTTCCAAAACGAAGATTTAATTGTCATGGAGACAAGTTCCCTTCGTTAATGATGTCAGTTAATATGTTTAATGTCAAACAAATGAATATATTATTAAAATGAGCGATCAAAAAAAGTGCGAACTAAAATTATTTAATATTTTCAATAAAATTTAACTTGGTCTAACAAAAATTTGGCCAAACATTCAAAAATCTACATCAAATTGCTTCCAATGTTATTCTACAGTGCTTGGAGAACTTTTCTGTTGTATGACAAGGAATATGCAGCTGCTTCCATTCATAAGACTTCTAAATGTATCAACATATTTCTGGTCAGACTTGGCATCCTATCGCTGTGGTAAACAATAACTTGAATGGAACAAGAACAATAATGTGGTATTTGTACTTAGAGAGGCAAATCCTCCAAACTGTCCAAAGCTAAGGTCAGTGGAGAGATATGGGGCTTTTGTTAAAAGAGAATTGTAGAGTACAAAAAAGGTGTCCAAATGTATAGTAGATTTTAAATGGAGTCCATTTAAAATCTAAAAATGTTAATGAAAGGGTTTTCAAAAAGGGTTCAAAAATTTAAAGCTCTAAGTTTAGTTCTTTCTTTTTAAGGTAAAGGTTATGAAATTTATCGATTGAATTAGAAAAATTTTCAGTAAAAATGGAACTTTATTTATAAGAATCATAAATTTATATTTTATTTTTGTTAATTTTTTTTTAAATTGAAATTTTAGAAATATTCCACATAAAATAACACCAACAAAAATTAATCGCATGGACAATAAAAACAATAAAAATATGAAAAAAATCTTGTTTACTTTGCTTCTCATTAAGAAACTTTAACTTAACTTGAGATTGCGTTTATAGGAATTTGTATCAGTGTAGTTTATAAAAATGCTGAAAATAGCAATTAATCATGTCTTTGAAATAAAAAATAATCAATATAAAAAGATTTCTATATTTTCAATTTGTCTATTATTTAGAATTGAGTATAAAGTTCAATTTTTTATAAAAATAATTAAATATTTTCAAGAATCTGAATACGCATTTGTTTTATATTATAAACAAAATATGCTTACCTTTGGAATGCATTTTCTTATCAGTCTTCCACTTATATTTCTTATTATGAGAATTTATTTAAAAAGGAGAATATACATTTTTTATTATAATTTAATTCAATCCTATTTCACACATACATATATAGCCTAAAATATAACTTACAAATTAATTCAATAATAACAATAATTGTTATAAATAAAAATTTTAACTTTTTTTTAATATATGATACATATAAAAATGGAATAATTGCACGGCACCTGTTTGGAAATGAAAATAACATTTAAAACTGTTTATAACTTAGAATCAGCCACCTCATCTAATAATGATTTCATTTTACGAAATGCATTTATAAAATGTTGATTAAATTTGTAAGCACTGGTTTCTTTGCTATCACGGAAAGCGGAAGATTGTATAAAAATGCTTGTTGGGAAAAAGAAATATCAATATTATTAAAATAAATAAAAATATTACAATAAAACTTACTGTTCTCCTGTTATTGTGTAAAAGACTCCATAACCGTCCAAAACCATAGGTGCCACAAAGCCTACATTTACAGAATAACCTAAAGTGCTGGTGGATAACACGAAATTACCACCACCACCAGATTTTAAATATAAAGGATCGGAATAAAAATCTGGTATATCAATTTTATTCTCATAAGCTATACACCATAAACCAAATAGGTGACGATCTATACCGTGACCTTTACGGGCCTCGTTCATCATATGATTATGATGATTAACAGCTTTGCGAAAAGCATCAACAATTTCTGTTTTAGATGACTTTGGATTATGGGCAATTTGTATAAATTTATATACTTCACTAGTGCACGATCTTAGGGTTTCAGTGCGACCTTTATAATAATGGCGCATTAAGGCAGTTTCATAAGTAGGGGCAATTCTTATTAAAATAAATACATTATTTAAATGTTTTAACAGTAATTGTTTATCTTACAAGACTTACTCTTTATGCATCTCGTAATAGGCCAACTGCATCACAACCTGAACAAACGAATCTGGATGTAATTTACAAGCTTTTATATATTCCTTGCCATAATCTTGGAATATATCATGAGTTATTAAAACATCATTACGCTGCAAATGAAATATTTAACACGTTAATATTCACTGTATAATCTCGTCTTCTCTAACTCACCCTGTCATCACAAACTCGTTTAACTCTTTCAATTTCTGATCTTAAGGTATCATTTAAGTCAAATTTAATTTCTTTTAAGGGCACCAATGGCTTAAGTTCACATTCTGACCAATCTGGTTCTGGTATTTCGACTAAACTTAATTGTATAAATAAAACATAACTAACACTTACAGTGCCATCATAACAAGAGTGCTAAAAAGAAATACGAAATAAATATTTTTTTGGGAATTAATTGGAATTTGTGATGTTTACCTCTCCCACGCAAGCGAATTTTCCATTTTTATAACTGATTAGAGTACTGCTACGATCGCCCCATTTCGAATGGTAATCTCCATATACTGCTACTTGTGAAATTTCTGTATAATCTTTAGGTTCATTTTCATCGAGTACCAAAACTACATTGGAACTTTCGACTAATTTTAAAGTTTCCTTATTATTTGATGATAATTCAATTAAACGTATACGATTCTGAAAATGAATTAAAAGTGAGAAATTAAAAACTTTATTTAAAAAAAAATTGGTGCTTCAAAGGATGGAGTCCAGTCTACACTTCTTTGGAACAATTAATATAAATGACCGCTACACATCATAAGGATATTTACTGTTACTAATGCAAATGGAAACAACCATCTTCCACCATATGGAATTAGGACTGCGAGCCGAGTGACTGGAGTATCACCCACGGCTGGAGTGTTAATAAAGCGAAGACCGAATTGGTCACCAGGAAATACATGGTTAAGAGTATTGTCATTGTAACTATCGTAGTCCGATACTATATAGATGAGGGTGGACAACGCCCTCATCTATATGTAAGAAGACTATTGAATGCACCTGGGGTTTGAAAACTGGGCGCATGTAATCTTTGTGGCAGTTGTAAAAATAAAAAATGTAATGGAAAAAACGCCAATCGAATGATCTTTGCAATAGTTTTGAGTCGCGATCGTCTCTCGAAGGTTCTTTTCGCATTAATGTTAATTTAGGTAAAATCTGTGTTTATTTTAATCTCACAGTTATTATCAAAAGTAAATGTGGCAATAACCATGTGTATATAGTACCCATATAAATCCCTTATGTCATAAAATTATTTTATATACTTAAGAAGTTTTAATTGTGGAATTAAGAAAATCTACATTTTCTAAATTAATTTTTATAAAAATCGTAGGTTTTGCTTGAACAAAAATAACATTTAAAATGGTCATTAGTGGTTATCATTTGTACAGTGGGGGTGAAAAGATAATATTCAATGCGTAATATGGAATAAATTAATTTGTATGAAGAAAATATTAAATTATTTATGCGTTGACGTTAACAAAATAAATACAAACATATACTATTATAAAATTCAGTACAATTTACCTCTGCCCAACTAGTGCGGTCATCATGTGTTAAAACTGGGACACAATCGCCCGTTGGTTCATAATCTAAAATACTACGTATTCTTTGTAAAATAACTAAAATTTCTTGAGGTGTAATTAAAGAACCATCCGTATGTAAACAATCAAACAAAAAGAGACGACCTTTTCCTGATATCAAGCCATGTGAAGGTGTCTTGCCATCCTTAGCTAAATCGGAAATATGAATAAATAATTATTTAATATTTTCAAATATTTTTTTCTACTTACCAGTTTTAAAATGTGATTCTATGTGATCAATTTCTAAACCGGGTATACGACTAGTAGAATAGAAACGTTTATACAGGGCGGAAGAGTATTTAATTTTACCACCATTCGAGGATAAAGGCTTAATAGTGGCCTTGTGCAATAAATCCCAAAATTCAATTGTATGATAAGCAAAACGTGCTAAATTCTAAAATATAAAATGTCTATATTAAAAACTATTATGAATAATCATTACTATATACCTTTAAGGCCATTTCAGGAGTTTCTGATAAGCCAATAACTTCCAATTTAACTGGCATTGCCATAACAATATAAGGATTTAGGGGAAATCTCAACATGTGATAGGCATAAGCATCCCACCATTCATCTAACCAATTTTTCATTTTTGCTGCTCTTTCTTTTAATTTAGCATGCAGTTCAGCACCAATACCTCTTTCAAATAGTTCAATAGATTTACGGGTAACAGCTAAATCTTCTATGGTACCAAATGGTTTTACACTTTCATAATATCTTTGCATAGTATCATGCAATTCTGGCAATGGTAGTGGTGGTAATTCTTCATCAAAATCATATGTATTTTGATTACTTTCATCCATAAAATAAATGGAGGCCCGATCCATGATGGGTTAATGTACTAAATAATTAAAATACAAAAATTAAATATACACAATTACATTTAAATATACTAATTATCGGTCATTGTGTTCGTGGTAGTTGTACGGAATGAACGTATACCATAATGATAACAACATAAAGAAATTTTTTATTTTTGTACTTTGTATGGACTATTTATTAATCATAGACGTTAACGTTGAATTAATATTAAATTATATACAAATGTGTGTATTTGTACCTGATAAGAACTGTCTGCTTTAATAGAATTATTTAATTTTAATCATTGACTAAAATAAAGATAAATCAATTAATTTTGATTTTATTATTTGCAACACACATTTGTCTGTTAGATAATTATGCACAGTGTGGCATAATCGATTTTTTGAAAATAAACCTGTAACTTTTAACGGGCTTAATGGATGAAATTTAACATAATGATAGGGAGGAGTGTTGCAATTGGGTCCAAACTATGAAAGTTTGGACCCAATTGACGCTCCATGGGCGGAGTAAGAGGTGTTCAAAATGGGGTATTTCGAACATTCATTTTTTAACGAGTGCCAAATTTTTTGAATTTGAATTTTCAACTTTCAAAATTTAGCAATATTTTGAGTCAGTTTTAATCAATTCTGGAAGTAATCATTAATCTAACGGATAAAAAAGTGGCGATAGCACTATTATTTCTCTTTTGAGGTGATGAATATTCCAGGGTAAGGAAAAATCCAACAGCAAAATCTGCTGTCGGAAAAGTAATGGTCTAGGGGCTGCATGAATACTGTGGATGCTAGAGAGTTCATCTTTATTGATGAAATAATGGTAGAAATATTTATCTTAATATTTAAAACGCAAATGTTAAGAAAAGTGCAGAGCTTTTAATTTTAAAATTTAAGCACGATGATCTGAAACATTCATCTCGCATGTCTTGCCACATCATCCGCAGGCTGCAAACCTTATTCCATCGAGCAATTTTTGGAAGAATTTAATGGAAGAGTTCGAACCTGTTACACGTCAAAAAATTTGTTTTGAAAGCAACATTAATAGAACCATTAACCTGCTATGCGACATCTTCTTTACAATAAATGTCCCAAAGCCGATTTTCCCACCAAGGATAGTCCTATAGTTTTTTCCAGTTGTAATCTTTAATGTTATACAAATGAATTTGTGGATAATCTGATTAAAATGTGTGACCAGAAAAAAGTGCGTACTAAAATTATTTAATATTTTCTATAATACCCAACTTGGTCCTATAAAAAGTATGCCAAGCATTCAAATGTCTGCGATCAAACTGTATCCAATGTTATTTAAGAATTCCGGAAGAAGAAGGAATGGCTCAAATGGTGTTTCTAAAGCCAAAAAAATATAAAGCATTTTCAAAAAACCTCCCAACACATCTGCTATGAAAGCAGTACTGTTAGGTTAGAGCTTGGACTATTTGCTACAAAAAGTTAAAGCTAATGTAGGTTTAAAACATACAAAACTCAAAAACTTCCTGACAAGAACGCTGCAAAAAACTGAGATGCAAAGAACAGAACACTGAAATTGAAGTCAAGTTTTCTAATAAATAAATATTCTTGCTGCATAATGAATGACGAAATATATTTTGTGGCAGATTTGTTGCAACTTGCTAGTCAAAAACTTTATGATCCTGATGCCTGAGGGAATGTTGAAGAAATTTTATTAGTTCTTATTATAACAAGCAACATGCAGTTGCTGAAAAAAGCCGCCAAATTTACATCAAGGAATTTGTTTACTTATTTTTGACCTGACTTGACATCATGTCACTATAGTACCCATGAGTGGCGCAAGAACAATAATGTGGTATTTGTAACAAGAGAGGATGAAAATTAAAACAGCCCCGAGCTAAGGTCATTGGAGAGATACTGGCTTCTTTTTAAAAGAGGATTGAAGAGCACAAACAAGTGTCTAAAAGTGTTGTTAATTTTAAACGGAGATGGAATCCTATAAAAGATTAAAACTATAAGTTTAGTGGTTTCGTTTTTTTTTATCTTACTACTTATATTAAAAAATCTGATGCATTTAATTCCTAAGAAAGTTGCAGTGTGGTTTTGGAACTTCTATTTTAAAAAATATTTGTAAACCACATCGTCATACAAATGTATTTTGCCAAACTGTTCAAAGGTCGTTTACACATAAGTAACATGATTTATGTGTTAATATAAAAAATGTAGCACCAAATGGACAGGTTCTCATTGTTATATTGAACTACTTTACCTTGATTAAAGAAAATTTATAAATATGTTATTAATGAAATGTTTTGATCAAACAATTATGTATTAACAACTGACCTTTGAACACTTGAATCGATTATAAAATTTGCTTAATACTCAACACTTCTTTTATTGTGCGAAATGAAAACACAACTGAATGTTTTAAAACTGTAGACAAGACTAAATTTTTGCTTTCGAGCCGGCTAAAGTTTACGTATGGACATAAAGAGATATCAAAAATAAATGAATGCAAAAAACAATTAACAATATATACGGACATATAATTTTGCAACAAACTTTACATACTTTTTGTATAACTTTGAATTATAAAAAACAAATACAATAAAAAATTTTAGCATTTAATAAATAATAAAAATTAATAATTGTAAATTGAAACAAATTTAATTATTTTTGGATTAAATTAACTAGACTTATTAACTAATGTTGCAATATATATGATAAAAAAGATCAATAATCTTTAAAAGTAAACACAGGAATTGTTTTCGTTTCACTAACCAACTTTTGGACTTTGAACTTTTCATGTTTTGTTTTCACATTTTTGTTGTTCTTGTTATAAATAGATTCTTACATATAAAATTTATTAATTTTTCATATAAAAATACCTTTTACCTGTTTATTTATTAAATTAAGATTAGATTTAATTTTTATTAACAAGTAATTAATAAATTATATTAAATCAGTTTTTATTATTGTTAATAAAACAAGCTGAAACACACACATATACAATTTAGTTTTTACAAAAAATAACAACACTAAACTGTTATTTTTTCATTGATAAATTGAAGATACTGATTCAAGGCAGATTTACATAAGGTGGCTGTATAAATACAACAAGTACAACATTTCAAAAAAATACTATGAGAACAACAAAATTCTCTCTTTAAATAACGGAAGAATATAATCAAACACAAACAAACTTACAAAAGGCGTGGTAGAATGGGACAGATATGTAAATACACACTGTAAACAAACTTTGACATTATGTTAACAAGAGAGAGAACAGAGCACAATATATACAGCTGAGCCGAGGGGAAGATTTTCGACAATGATATTAATTGAAAAATTGAAATTATATTGTGATCGATACACTACCAAGTCAATACTGAAGTCAATTATCAGTGGTGATAAATCGATAATTTTAATTAACATACAGCAGCTCTCAAAAATGTTTGGATATTTTTGTTTTCAAAAGAGTAGTTACATATCTTCTATGATTGATGATATTCATTTCACAGGCTAAAGCTAGAAACATGAAATTTAGACTATTATAATAGATCCAATAAGACTTCCGATTTTAAAAGGTTGAAAAGATTAAAACGAGTAATATCGTTTACCTTTTATTATCTGAATTAAAATGAAATGAAAATAGTAAGAATGATATATTAGGCTATGTCGAATTTTCAATACCCTTCACCACAAATGCGTGTAAAGTAAATACATTATCTTTCGTATATACACTACACTGTATTCAGGCGTATACAATATATATAAAATTTTATGTTATATATAACGCGAGTCATAAATTAGTTATATTGTTAGCTATAATTTTTTTCTACTGAATTTGATCATTTTTGGAATGTATGAAGCATATATATCTTAATATTATGCAAAATTTCATTCTAAATTCTATAAATGAAAGTTTTACGAAAGTTTTTTGCTTAAACTTAGAGGTTGACTCAGATATTAGTCTATATCTTTTATATATTTTATATATTTTAAATGGGAAACTTCTCTGGGCTATAACATTTACTCAGTTTTAATTTCATTGAGCTCTGTCAATTATTGTGCCAACAATAAATAAAATTCTGATTTCATTCGGAACTCACTTATAGAACTTTTATTTAAATAGATTATTATGAAAACCCATTATAATTTTAAAATTACCTAAATGAAATAAATTTGGATAAAAATAAAAAAGAAAAGGGTGTAAAATTAAAAATTACTTACTATTTTAAATCATTTTGTTCAAATAAAAAAAATATTCATAAAAGTTTTAGTTTTTTGATAGTTGAGTCAAAAATTATAAATAGTGGCAATTTTCTGTAATAATGCCTTTTTTTACAAATGCAATAATAAGCTCATTCAATCATACTTTAAAATCACTTAAAACCAAATATATAAAACTACAGAAATGAATATTTAAAAAATTGCAACTTTCATTACCAATAACTGGAAAGTTTAAATTGAATTCATTAAAATAAGGTTTTCTTAATAATAAATCTAATTATCAGGCCTTTTTCCAGAAGCGAACAATATTGATACATTAGTATTTACTTATTTGCTGCATAAGTGATACGCCACTGTTATTCTACGCCGGTAGTTAATAACTTGGCAGCACTTTTAAAAGAAATTCATAGCAGCTGTCTTAACATTGCTGTTTAATAAGTTACTGTAAACAATTAATATTAATATAAAGATATAAAAAATAATTTCACAAATTGTTTAAATCTTGTTTTATTTATTATATAATTTACTTTATTCATAAATTGAATTCAAAATTACAAAAATAAATGATAAAATTTATCTCATAAAATTTTTAACATTTTAAGAATATATTACTATTTAATCCAACTGTGTTATGTTACACTATTTTTTTCATACATTTAATGCTTGTGCGAATTCTTTGTTTTTATTAATGTAATATTCTAAAAGAACTTTTTTAAAATTTTCAATTAAGTTATTTATTGTTTTTATCTAATTTTTACGAGGGGCATGTTACCCTCGACGGGATTATTTAAAAGTTATATATGTCCCTATTATGACGGGACAGTATCGGCCAGTACACGTAATGACATTGAAACTGGGGTCACTGCGGCAGCAACATGTCATCGACCCTATTGTCATTTTAAACATGTACGAAAAGGTTTGTTAAAAAAATAATCCTTTTAATTTCTGAACTCATAACAATTTTTATTTTTAGAAATTGTGGAAAAGAAACCGCCAGCTGCACAGTCCACTGTGCAGCCAGCACCGGAATATAAGGCAACACCAAAACTATTGGCTTTACCACTGCCGGAATTACCTTTACCATCAGCCGTTAAGAAAAAAACAAAAAATTTAGAATACCAACCAGAAAAGCCGGCTATAAATGCATCTCCTTCTAAGAAACGTAAATCGGTTGATACTACACCAGTGTATATACCAGCGCCTACTTCACAGCAACATGATGAAAACAGTAAAGATAGCAATAACTTAGATCTGGCGGATTGTGATGATGAATTAAATGAATTAACGGGAATTATTGATAATGTAGAGTTGGCAAAATTTTCCAATGATGAAGATGAATCACAAGACTCAGGTGATAAAGAAATAAAGAAGGAAACTATTAACAGTGAAGATTCCAAAGATAAAGAAGAAAATAATAAAAAACCTAGTATTAAAACATCTGAAACCTCAGAGGACGACAAACGCAAACGAAGAGATTCCTCTACTTCATCCCATTCTCATAGTAGACATAAACATCATAAATCCTCATCAAGGTCTAAAGAATCTAAAGAAATAGATAAGGTTAAAAAAGAAGATGAAAAACATAAAGATAGAGATTCAAAACATCGTGATAGAGACAAAGGACAAGAACATAAGACTTCTTCATCATCTTCCAAACATAAATCATCTTCATCATCCCATAAGTCGTCAAGAGATAAAAATTGCAAAGAATCAAAATCTACGGATAAAAAACACCACTCTACATCATCTACCTCATCTTCATCTAGGAGTAAATCTTCATCTTCTTCGAAAACGACATCATCTTCGTCCTCCTCTACATCTAAACATTCGTCTTCTTCCAGCAATAGGAAATCTTCAAAAGAATCATCATCCTCAACATTAAAGACTGAAAAAATAGATTTGGCCTCAGAGGATACTTCCGCTATATTTGCTACCACGGAAGAAGATATAATGAAAGAGTGTGAAATGATTTATGATCAATTAGAACAAGAATTTGCCTCTTTACATCAAGGTGGTACAGCAAATGAAAAAGCCAAAGAAGATGCAGAAAAAACAAAAGAGGCATTAAAACGTAAATTAGAAGATGAAGATCTAACGAATGCTCCCAGTAAAAAACGAGTGGCCTATGAAAATGCTGACAAACATAAAAGTCATATGCCAGCTGTGGTACACAAACCAGATCACAAGAAAAATGCCATGCAGGTAGTTTCTTCGTTTTCTAAATAAATTATAAAATAATCTTTTCAACAAATTTTATATATAATTTTTTATGTTTCATTTTAAGGCCATCTTCGAGCGTCAAGAAGCTATTAAACGTAAACATGAAGAGGAGGCAGCAGCGGCTGCAGCAGCTTTAAGAGAAGCTGAGGAAAAAGTTCGTGAAGCCAATGAAGCTTTGCGTAAAGTCAAAGAAAAAACGCTTACACCACTTGTACCAAAAAGCTATCTGACACCACCAACAAAACCAATAGGTGAATCCTATATCAAATTTTATGGAATAATTATACCTAATACCACCATCGGTGTTTTGTATATCGCATCAGATTCACTTTCTGAGTCGATTAAATGATGCCGTCTATCCGTCCGACAGATTGCCAATGAAAACTATACAAGAGATATTTTGATACAATTTGGTACATAAAGGAAATTTGTCATGCGTCTTCCAATATTTCAGGTTAGAAATATTAGAACCAAATTCCGATACAAATGCCCTCACGGAATTTAAATATAATATATATCTGTGACAGAAATACATTTTGTATTGGTTCACATGACAAATTTTAAGAAAGAAAACCACAAATGACAATGTTTTCCATACAGGTCCACTTTTGAAAATCAATTTAGAGTGCATAAATCTCAAAATATGTTAGTATAACAATATATATATGTTATATAATCTCCATTTCCGAAACTCACATCAATATATCTCTCATGTACTGCGCCATGGTGTAGGGTATTTATAGTCGGTCTTAACCGGATGTTACACTAGTTTATTGTTTTATTTTAATATTTTTATTACAATTTAATTAATAGGCCGCTCCTTGATTGCTCCTGTGGCGAATATTATAGCTCTAGAACGAGCAAAGAAGAAAGTCGAAGAATTACGTGCAGAAAAACGACCTGCTTTTACGCCGGCTCAAACTAGTAAATCTGGTTCTCGTGTAGCTCATAAAATCACTGAAAAAGCAACAGCTACTGAAAGTACAAAACAACCTAAACCGCCAGTGTTGGAACCAAATTCTACAAAGATTTCCTTTAACATACGTATGCAGTATTATGATATGATGGTTAAACATTGTGTGGCTATGTATCCAAACATAGCTGATGCTTGGGAAAGGGTATTTATTTTTGTGTTAAATGGAAATTTTTTTAATTATAATTTCATAACATTTCCTTTTTTGTTGCACATTAGGCTCAAACTGAGGAATTGGCTGTTTTTAAAAAATGTAATACTCCTGTTATATATAAAAGTAGTGCTATGTTAGCAATAAATAAATTAAGAAAAGAAGCAACAGGTAAATTGATACTCGATTTCGTTTTAAAATGTGTAATAATTAATTATTTTTAATATATTTTTAGATTCTGGAAATAAACCTTCAAATATTAATAAAATAATATCACACGAAGTGGTATTGGCTGGTAAATTAGCAAATAATACATCATGGAGTGTACAAAAGAAAATGTAAGTTATTTTTTGTTTCATTTACAAATAAGAAATAATTTTAAAATCCCTGTAGATTTTAGATTTTAGTCATTTCAGTCATTGATTCCTAAATACTGTCCAATTTTGTTTTTATTTAATATAAATAGTTAAATATTCATTTCATTTTAAACACACATAACTTTATTAAAAAAAAATTATAAAAAAAAATTAATCAAGAAAAATATTATGTGCCCACTAACATAGTATTTTTACCAAATGAATTAAGACTTCATTTAAAATAAGGAGTGAGATTGAAAAATTTTTAACTTAAATTCCTTATTTGATTCAAATTAGTATTACAATTTACAACAAAAATATTTTAGAGATTTAATCAGTAATGATGATGTTTTGAACCTTTTTCGGAAGGCCTTTCATCAATATTTTTATAGTACTTTCTGTCACTTTGTTACGTTTAAAATCTACCACACATTTTGGCACCTTTTTGTGGTCTTCAATTCTCATTAAACAAGAGACCAATATCTCTTCACTAGTCTTAGATCCGGGTAGTTTGGAGCATTTGATTTTCTTAGTACAAATTCCACATTTTGGTCCTTGTACCACTCAAGAATTATTTACCATATGAATTCTTTAAAATGGAAACAGTTTTTGATGTAAATTTCATTATTTATAGCACCCGTTGTAACAAAATAAATCTCTCTCTTTTGTTATTTTGTATTTCCTTGGAAAGTTTCCTAACACTACAATTCTGTCCTTTTTTAACGAAATTACAAACCATACTTTCGGAACGTTTAACTTTTTTAGCAATTTCTCTATTGGAACATCCTTGTTCATGAAAAAAAAAATTAATTTGTATTCTTTTTTGATCGGACAGAAAAGTTCCCTTGGACATCATACCTTTATTTAAAAGCAATTTTCACGTTTGCTTTTATAGATATATTCCACATAAAATAGCAATAAGAACTTTTAATCGCATGAATAAGTGTCACAACTGTGTACCGTTGCCTCTCATTAAGAAAACCAAAAATTTATTTTTTTTATAGGAAAATCCTTCAGTGCAGTTGATTTTAACTAACTATTACACTTTTACTCGTTTTTCTTGTCGTTGTCATAAACATAAACCTCTCATATAAATGTAATATAAAAAATAACAATAAAACTTTTTCTTCATTCTACTTAAAGTAAAAATGATGCCTCTGCAGGTGGTGAACCATTTGATAAATTACCCAGCGATAAAGCTTTTGATATGGTCTATGATCTCCGTTTAAGTGAAGAGCAATTAGTATCAAATGGTTTTCCCAGACCAGGCAAAAAACCCGGCACTGCAGTAATACAATGTACAAAACCAATGCGTAAACCCAATGATACCGAACGCTATTGCAGTCGTTGTGGTAAAGTATTCAATCTACAAATGTACGATGAGGTATGTGTAGATGAGTGCAATTATCATCCCAAGAGTACAGGTTATAGAAGAGGTTGGTCTAAATGGAATAAGAAAAAAATAATAATAAGTTTTCTACTCTTTTTTATGTATTTTTATATTTTTCATTTAGGTTTTGCCGATAATCATCATCGTTGCTGTCAACAACCTGCTGGTACACCTGGTTGCAGTTATGCCAATTATCATGTCACTGATTTTGTTGATATGGATAATTTAACCGGCTATGTGACCACTATAGATAAAGCGGAATTACCAGATGGTAGTGAATATGTACCAACGAAAAAAGATATTTATGCTTTAGATTGTGAAATGTGTTATACCACTCAGGGTATAGAATTGACACGTGTCACAGTTGTTGATATCAATTCACGAACAGTTTATGATGCTTTAGTTAAGCCAGATAATAAAATTATTGACTATAATACTGTGTAAGTATAAATATAATAAGAAAAATGTATTGGAAAAGTTTTAAAATGATTTTTAAAATTTATATAAATTTTATATTCCTTCTAAAATATAAATTTCATTAAAAAACATTTCTAAATTAACTTAGAAAATTTAACTTAGTGTATTTTTGGATTTTTTAATAATAAATAAGAAATCATAATAAGGAGTGAGATCGAAATCTTTTTAAAAATGTAGACTTTTAGATCAACTCAAATTATTAAATATTTTCAACAAAGACCAACTTGGCCCTACAAAAAAAAAAAAAAATAGCCAAGCATTGAAAGGATCAGGAGAACTTCTCTGTTGACAGTTCAGGTAGAAGAAATGGTTCACATGATGTTTCTAATAGGAAAGCAGTCCAGTTAGCTAAGTGCTCGACTTTTAAAGCTAATGCAGGTTATAAAACTACAAGGATAATAAATTTCTTGTCAGAAAAACTAAACAAATTTAGAGGACAAAAAACAGAGCACACAAATTGAAGTCAAATTTTGTAAAAAAAAATATTCTAGTTGATGACGAAACGTATGTACTTGGTCAGAAGTTTATGTTGCTGATGTTCGAGAGAATGTTGAAGCAAATTTTAGTACCCAATAGAAATCAAAATTTCCCAAAAACGTCCTTGGTATGGCGAAAAAAGTTAAAGATTTAGTGATAAAAACTATTAAAATATTTTTTTAATTTTCGTAATAATTTTAATAAAAAAATAAAAATGTAAGTTTAGTGGTTTCGTTTTTACTTACATATATGTATGTTACGAATTTTATGATCTCACTCCTTATTTCATAAAAATAACTTCACAAATAAAAATACATTTGAAATTAATTTAAAAAAATTCTAATGTTAAATTTTTCTCCGAAAAACTTTAAATGTAATAATGTAATAATTTTTTAGTTACTCAGGCATTACTGAACAAATGCTTTCAAATGAAACTCGTACATTACGTGATGTCCAAGCAATTCTTATGTCTATGTTTCACTCGAAAACTATACTGGTGGGTCATAGTTTGGAAAGTGATTTGAAGGCATTAAAATTAATACATAATGTAATTGTTGATACCTCTGTATTGTTTCCACATAAAATGGGTCCACCCAAAAAACGGGCACTTAAAACTTTATGCATAGAAAATCTTAAAAGAATTATACAAGAAAATGGTAAACTTTTCTCTAACAAATAATTTTAAATCTAAATTTATTAATATTTCTTTCCATTTAAAATGTTTGCAGAAGCCGGTCATGACAGTGCTGAGGATGCTGAAGTCTGTATACAATTAGTGAAATTCTATTTGCGCAACAAAATAAGTTGAGTAAATTCTTTTCTATTTATTTTATATTCAATAATTTTCTTTCTTATGTTTCATAGTTATTTTTTTCTATCATTTCATTTTTTAATTATTAAAAATATCAATGCAATGCATTGATTTACATATAATTTAAACGATCAAAAGTAAAAAATAAAAACACAAATTATTTTAGTCTAAAAAATGAAATTTGAAATAATTATACTTAATTTTTTTTAGTTAATTATTATATTTTTAATGTATGTATGTATTCTCAGTTACATTCTTTCATAAACATCCATTTACAATTGACATTTATTTTCTTAAAATTTAATTTCTTCGTAATTTTTACGAATTTCAGAAAAGATCTTTAAAATGAATTAGAAACAAAGAAACAAAAAATCTGTAATAAAGAAAAAAATAATAAACATTAATAAAATGTTTAAAAAATTATAACTCATGATTTTTATTTTCAGCATTTGAAAAAAATATTGATTCAAGCAATTAAAATTGTTGTTTTCAATAAGAAATCAAATTAAAAATCAATAAATTCGATTTATGTTAATAAAAGTACTGGAATCCAAAGAGGTAAGTTTTAATTACAAAGTATTATAATAATCAACATTTATCATTGAAAATTGTAAGGAGTGAGATCGAAAAATTCTTCATAACAAAGAAATCACTAAAATTACAATTTTAATAATTTTATTTGATTAAAATTATTGTTACAAATAAGAAAAGAATATATATTTTTATGTTTTAATCACTAGTGATGAAATTTTTAACCTTTTTTGGAAACCCTAACGTTTATTGTAGAGCTTCTTGTCAACTTACTTGTCTAGGTGGTTTTAAAAACTATCACGCTTTTGGACACTTTTATTTGTGCTCTTTAATTCTCTTTTAATAAGAGCTCAGTTTTTCTCCTCAGGAGGATTTACCTTTTTTGGTACAAATACAACATTATTATTCATGTACCACTCAAAGGCAGGATGCCAAATCAGAACAAAAATAAATGGACACATTATGAAATGTTATGAATGGAAACAATCTTTTTTGTAAATATTCGTTGATGTAAATTGTGGTCCGTTGTAAGTATTGATTGGGTTCTTTTCCCACAACTGCACATTACTTTCCATGTCAAGAACTTTTTGTGAAATTTGGACTGTTTATGAGTCCTAAAATTTTCTTAAACATTACCTAGAGTATCAGCAACATAAAATAATTTACCAGGAAGTTGCGAAAAATCTGCCAAAATATACGTTGCGTCATCCATTATGCAGCAAGAATATTTTTTTTAAGAAAACTTGAATTCTATTTCTGTGTTTTGCTTTTGGCCTCCAAATTTTTGCAACGTTCCTCTCAGGAACTTTTTGGGCCTGATATGTCTTTAACTTGCATTAGCTTTCTTACCATATATTTCAAGCTCTGGGCTAATCGCTCTCCTATCGGATGTGTTAGGAGCTCCTTTGAAAATGCTTTCTATTTTTTGGCTTTAAAGACATCAGGTGGACCATTCCTTCTACCTGAAGTAAGCTCTTCAAATAAGTAGATTATGGTACTGGGACCGTTATTTGGTCTACTTTCTATATAAGGCCTCTTCCTGGAATACGGGTTTAACCTAAAAAACACTTAAATTTGTTTGTTTGAAAAACTTTTATGCGCTAAATTTGTTTGTTTTATTTCGCTAAATTTGTTTCTTATTTAACTCCCTATTTACTCTTTCTCTTATATCGCGTCTGTTCCATTTAGTATTTTTTTAAATGTTTCATAAATTATATATCGACATAAATTATAAGTTTATTTTAACCAGATAGAACATGAATTATGAGTTATTTTCATTTCCATTTCCATTCCCATTTTTATTGTTATTGCGTTATTGTGGTTTTTCTATTGTCGCTTTCAAATTATATTTATTCATTGTTAAAATCCTTTTTTAATGACATTGTCGTCTTATTGTCCTGTTACAGTCATTTTGTTTTTGTTTTCTTTTTTTTTGTCTCCGTACAAAAGACTATTTTAGCTTCTAAGTTTTCAACATAGAAGTGAAGTTTAATGATAATACAAGTTCTCAAAATAGATTTATAATGTTTTTTTTGTAATTATTGTTTTCGAAGATTTCACCGATGACATTTTAGACATTATTTCACCGATGACATTTTAGAGACTTTTTTGGAGAACTTCGTTAACTTAAAAGTGGAATTATCATTCTATATCATATATGGAGATTTTATCTGTATAAAATAGTAAAAAAGTAGGGTATTAAAGAATCTTATATTTAGCCGAATAACTTATTACTTTATACCAGTTCTCATACTATATCTTCTCTCTACTTTTACTCATTCTATTGTCCATCTATTCATTCATTTATTCCTTTTATTGCTGCTTCTTATTATTGTTGTTATAATCTATTGTTATTGTTGCACATTTGTTTAACTTTTTCCACTTTCTATACCCTACACATCAGCAAGTAGTTACAATGTGTCAAAATAATTCTGTAACTTTTGAATCGTAAGAGATATCTAAGTGAAATTTCACATGATAAGAGCTGAAATGATTTCGATTTGATCGTATATTTAATATCCTTCAGCACGATCAATTTTGCAATAATTGTATTCAAATTCAAATTCTGAACATTTTTCGGAAACTCTTCCATTAACATTTTTATAGTACAAACGCCACATTATTGTGTTTGTACAAGCGCTTATTTACCATTGTGACAATATACCAAGTCGGGCCAAAAATAAGTGGACACATTATGAATTATAGAGTCCAATGTAACAAATGATTGATGTCTCTTGCTGCAACTGCATATTGTTTGTCATATCAAGAATTCTTTGAGAATTTTGTCTGTTTTTGAGTCCTTAACTTTCCTTTAACATCAGCAACAAATTTTTTTACCAGAAATTTGCGTAAATCTGCTTGATCATACGTTTCGTCATCCATTATGTAGTATGAATATTTTTTTAAACACGACTTTAGTTTCCGTGATCTGCATGTTTTTAAATCTGTTTTAGCTTCAAATTTTCGTACCAAATAGTTTCTCCCGGATGTGTTGGGAGCTCTTTTGAAAATGCTTTCTGGCTTTAGAAACAGGTTTTCTATCAAAGGACAAGTTTTACCGTTCCTGTTTAAGTACTAATTCAGTTTCTGGAGGTTATCTTAGATACTATCGGTCTATAATCTCTTTTCTAGTAAACCGATTTTACAAGTTTTAAATTTGAAACTTCTTAGAACAACAAAAAATACATATCAATAATTGTAAATGTGAGTGTGACGGGCACAGCTATATCGTTTCAGATTCTTACGAATTTTAGAAACCACCAATCGGAGGATTTATTATTGTCAAAGACAACCCGAAAACATCTCAGTTATAATGATGTTAAATTGTATTGAGATATCTCAAGCAGTTTAAAAGTTATAAAATCGCTTTTGAATCACTTGTTTGTTACCCAAACTACGATGTTATTAAGGATAAAAATTAAATACGTATACAAAAGATTATATAACGATATCTGATACAATTACAAGATGTATCGAGAATTATCACAAACACTATGTTGCAAAGGGTATATGAAATTCGTTATAATGGTCTTAAAACTTCTCCACTTGTTTTTGTCTCCATTTGTATTTTGTGGTTCATAGACAATTCTAAATATGTTGTTTGTTGCCTTTAGATGCGCGACTTATATTTATGCTTTTTCACTTGGTATTGTTGACATTTATAACTGTCGTCTTTTTAAAAATGATCTATTGTTATTGGTGAACAGTCATATTATACTCATATATATATGAAGATGAATTTGTATATAGAAAGTTTACTTATGAGTTTAAAGGTCATTATAAAGGGTATTTGCTGGAATATGATATACATTTAATATTTATTATCTTTTATTTTTATTTATAAAAATATGAGAAAGTTAATTTAGAAAATTGTTGAATTCAGGTGTGAAAATAAATTTTTTTCTTTGTAATCAAATGCCGTGTTTGGGTGTTAAGTCAAAAATTTAGGATAAAAATCGGTTGACCAGTTTCAGGATTGAAAAAATTTTTGTTGTCGCTATTTTTTGAAAGGTACTTATAAGGATTTCTCCAAAAACCTTCAGTGAAATAATTCCTGAAAGTAATGAAATTGATTGATGTATTATTCAATAATATTCTCCAATGTCCGCTACTACATTTCTCATTCCTCAGGAGAGCTGTTGCCATAGTACTTACGATTTCTTACACATTTTTCTAAATATCTTTAAAGGCGTTCTACAGCAATCGAAACCAACTGTTATCTAAGTAGTTTTTGGTGGTCGAGCTTTCTTTTGACGGGAGAACGTGGCTGCTTTCTCTCTTCAAACATAAAAATTGTTTTCGATAGAGGCCCTGATATTAATAATTCACAATACAAAACCCTGTTCTGATCGCATCAAATTCAGAGAAATACCTTGATGAGCTAGTTGGTCGATATATTTCTTTTAAAGTCTCATGACTTAATTTTATATGTTTGTTGTTTTTTAAATATGACAACAATTTTAAAAGTAGGCGAATCATTTTCGACTTATTCCTTATTTATAAACTTTTGCGAGTGATAAGGGCTCTCATGTCTTCTGCATCAAAATCACTCCTTTTGAATCGTGCAAATCATCATTCACAAGTTTTTTGAGTTGGTGCATATTGATCGTTCCAATTATCGATACTTCGGAAGTCGTTTTTTTCAAACGAAAGAAAATGATCAGACTCTTTCGAAAAAACGAATATTATTTTGGCCCAAAGGTGATGCATATTAAAATTGGTTAAAATCGGTGTGTAATTACAAGGATCAGTTCATTAGATTTTCTTATTGCTTTCATACAAGACCCACTTACGAATATAGATTTATATAGATTAAGGTTGCCTCAGGCAAAGGTCTATATTTTTAATAAACTGAACCTATTAAGTTGCTTTTAAATATAAAGCTTCTCAAGTTAATAACAAATAATCGGCCCAAATTTTATTGAACTTTTCAATTAGATTGAATTTCAGCATGTCAAAAAAAAAAAACGGACAGACGGACAGACGGACAGACGGACATAGCTTAATCGAATCAGATTTTGAGTTTGTGCAAGAATTTTGTCCAAATCCATATCATAATTACAATTTAACCATTTTCTTTTCAAGCTAAATTTTCTTAATCTTTTTTAAATAATTATTTTGTAATTTAATATGTTGGGCGTATACTTAATATTAATGATTTATATAATTCATACGTATTCATGTTTTACATTTATGTCAGGATTCACAAAAATGAGCTATTATGAATTTTGGTCTATAGAGTCCACATAAGTGTGAGGCCTGTAAATAGTTAGTAGTAATTTTGCTTTAATACTCAGGCTTTGGAATTTTAGAACATAAAGCTAAAAATTAAAAAAAAGTGGCGAAATATGAGAGGATCTTCATTTTTCTAATACGAAATTTAGATTTAAACTGTTCATAATTTACAGAGAGTTAGTTACTCTCTTAATGAAGTTTTGCTGATAAATAGATTTTCTATTACTTAACTTGAAATTATTTACTTTATTTGTATTATTTTTTATCCTTAAAAAATTCTCGAAAATTATTTTTTTATGTTTTTGATATATCTTTATAAGTATAGTTCAGTACCAGTTCAGTTCTAGTTAAGTACTATATCAGTTTTAGTTCATTGTTTGTTAAGTTCTAGTTCAGTGCAGTTCTATTTTAGTTCTAGGTCAGTTCTAGTTAAGAACCAGTTCAGTTCTAGTTTAGTTTTAATTAAGGCCATATTTATTATTATATTTTACGTTTAACTCATTAACAACAGTTTAAAAATATTTTACTACGTCTTGTATAATTTTTAATTATCTTCCTTTGTTCTAATTAATAAGTGTTATTTTAGGAAACCTCTAATTTTGTTTTTATTCCTCAAAATAATAAAAGTTTACAGACTTGTAAAATTTTTCTTTATTATTTTAATTTCCAAGAAACAATAGAACATTTCCTTGTGCTGGAAAATTTCCTCTTCCTCATCTTAAAATGTTTTGTTAATAAATTCTTGTTAAATTGACGACTGACATTTTTTAATTCAGCTGAAATACAATTTAATGAATAATTTTTGCTTATTAAAAAAAACCAACCAAATAAAGTTAAAGGAAAAAGTTTGTTTTGCTTTATTAGAAGGAAAAAGAGGAAAAAGCATTTGGACGTTCATAAGACCAAAAAACAGAACCAATCAACTTATTTATAAAGCATATGGTTTCCGTCTGTTTGAGAGTTTTTTGTTGGGAAAATATATTCAAATTGTAATAAAATTAAGGATATTCACAGACTCTTATATTTTGAAGGAAGAATTTACTTCCAAAAAAGGAGGAATACATAATTTTTATTTTCTATTGTTAGAAATAAGTAATTTCTTTGTTATAACAGATTTGGTTAATTTTATAAACTTTAAGAATAATTATTGGATTTTTCCCTTTTGAAAACATGTAACGAAAAAATGTTTAAAATGAATGAAATTTTGATAGGGCTGGCAGGTAAATTATTTTCTTAAGAACCCATGGATTTGTTTAGCATTTAAGTCCATGGGTTCTTAAATTAAAAATTCCTTCAGAAATTTGACGGAAAAAATAAACGATGAAAAAATATAAGAAGGTCGGTCCATAATTTTTTCTAGCGCCCACATAACCCTCAAGAAAAAAATCCTTTTAAAACACATAAATAATATGCTTAACCATAAATCATAAAAGTAAATTATACGTGGGTCGTTTATAATTTTTGGTAGGTGTCATTTGTAGCCATCAGTGTGCTGTGTAGGATATGACCGACTATAACATTTTTTCTTGTTATTTAATCAAATCATAAATGAAGTCTTAACAATATAAACAATTAAATGATCGAGGTGACCAACTTTCTGTCTGTTTTTGACACGCTTACTCTTAGAGGGCGTAGGTTTATGAAAATTGACAAAAATATTTATATTTGTCCTGCGTAGATCGCTATTTAAAACCGATATCTGAGACAACATTAAAAAGCAAAAGGACTTAAATATTTTTTTATTGTACGGAACTCTATATACTAATCACTGTACTAAAAATAATTGAAAATTTGACCAGTAAATTAATATAATATATTTTATGACTTTCCAACGTAAGTATGTCCTCTATAAGAAATATTTTGTATTTATTAATGTGTATGTATTTAAGTGGACTTAAGGATGCATTAGAATATAAATGTGTGACGTAATGTGATTGTTACCACTCACACATGTAGTAGAGGGTATTGAATATTCGGCACAGCCGAATATAAGATTCTAACTTATTTCATCTTAATTTCAAATTTAATAAATTTAATTACTCTCCTACAACCAAATCTGTGATCATCCTTAATGTGCAAATTACTTTTGCATTATTTTACATTTTCAATGCGGTAAAACAATTTTAGTTCATTGATGTTTGAAAACCAATCGCAGTTTTTCAACCAAAAGTTTGAACATTTAACTTTCTCTTCCTTTTCTACCGTTCGCCTTCGATTTCTCGCAGAGAATTTAATTAGAAAATTACAAAGTTTTTACATCAACGAAAGAAAATTTTGGTAAGAAAATTTTGGTAAAAATGCAAAATAAAGTGGAAAATCAAGATGTACACAAGATGTGTTTTAATAAATAATAAATTTGATATTTTTATACCCTACAACATTGTAGGTGGTTGGGGTATTAAACGTTGGTGCATGGTGTAACAATCACATTTAGATATACCGTTCGATTAAGAACCACTTACTGAGTCGATTTGACGATGTCTGAACATCTGTCTGTCCAACTGGTTGTCCTTGTAAACGTTGTGAATACTCTACAGGTCGCAATTTTTGAGATATCTTCATGTTAGTATCATGTTTCTTTGGTCAAGGTTGAAGCCTATTAAAATTGCTCATTATCGGTGCAATATTTCAGGTAGTTTTCATACAAAAGTCTTCCTGGAATAAGAGTTTAAGGACATAAAAATCCTAAATATAAAGCCATTTCAATGAAATTCAACATAAATAAGTTAATCGATGTGCCAAAGAGCCGGCCCATTACTTTTCAAAAGTCCATAAGGACATAAATCTCACATATTAGTTAATATTGAAATAACAAGAACTCAAGTGAAAATAAATGCAATTTTAAATCGACGTTCCAAACTATACGATGGACGGTCCATGATATTTTCTAGCCGAAAAGAAATCCTTTTAATGTACTTTACACTTAATTACAAATCAGACAAGTAAATTTCACGAGGGTCGTTCATAAATTTTTCGTAACTGTCATTTACAAGCCTCAATGTGGTGTAGGGTATTACAAAGTCGATCATTTACAATAGTATGGTGTAAAATAGTCGGACATGACCGATTATAATATTTTTACTTGTTTCTTGTTGTTATTGTTTTTGTTGTCATTATTATTTGTGATTATATTGTTGCATGTAACAGATGTTTGATGGTTGTTTTATTAAAAAAATATAGAAAAATAATATAAATTGAAAATAAAATTAAGGGTCATCAAATATACGAATCGATACCTTCTTTCATTGGTGGAGGGGAATGCTTTAACAGGACATACTTAGGAATTGTGCATTTTACTGGATCCATCAGTATGGTCGTATATTGATAAAGCTTTTGTATCCATGTCAATAGATCAAAATGACACTTTTTTTGTAAAAATATTAAACAGACGGATCAAGAGGAATATATATCATCCCATTATATCCAAAGATATCTATCAGTACAGCGGTTTGTATTAAGAATATTAGGAAAATTTAATCTACGAATTTTGATTTTATGTAATTTTCAGATATTTTTTACACCCTACACTATTGTAGGTGGTTTTGGTATATAGTGTTTGTGCTGGTGTTTGTAACATACAGAATAAACGATGTTACAATCATATTAGATATACCATTCCACTTAGAATCAGTCTCTGAGTAAATTAAATGAGCTGAGGGATGTACAGAGATGTCTTGTCTGTTTGTCGGTCTGTCCGGCTGGTTGTCTATGTAAATGTTGTGTGCTCTCTACAAGTCGCAACTTTTGAGACATCTTGACAAAATTTGGTTAATATTTTTTGGCCTACGGACGAAGCCTATTCACTACAAATGTTCTCCCGAATAGTACTGATTTTGACCGACTGCTACATGCTACTTGTTTTTTTATTATAAATCATTCTATAGGAAGTCGTGACTGTAAATGTGACTTTAAATGTTTCCATTCCAGACTATATACGTTTTACAGTAATAATGCTTAATTTCTTCCAATTTAAGGTCTTTCCATTGAAAATACATTTTAAACAGTGATAGCCAAATTCTAGATGTCTTTAAGTTTGGGCTTTGTGGATATAATGACGTCAGGGTACTAAAGTATTAAATATTACAGGTAGGTTATCTCTTGTAGTTTAAAAGATAAATGTCCTATTTTTTTATTTTATCTTTTTCAAATGCAAATTCAAATTTTATCCGAATTTTTTAAATGATTTTTTTTCTTATGAAAATCAAAATAATGTCAACAGATTCCAATTAAATATAGAAATTTCATTAAGAAAAGTTCATCAACAAAAATTTTATTTTGTTCTAAGGTTTTCTGTCAAACTGTATCGAATGTTCTTCAACAGCATTGGGAAAATTTGTGTATAACAGAAAGCCTGGTTCAGGTAAAAGGAATGAAAGCATTTTCAAAGAGCTCCCAATTCGGTAGGAAAGCCGCCCATTTAGTTCAGTGGTCGAACTATTTGGTACGAAGAGTTAATGCTTATGAAGTTTTAAAACAAATTAGAATGTAGAGTTGATCAAGCCCGACTTTCTAATACCCTACACGACATCGTCGATAAAAAAATTGTGGTTACGAAAAAATAATTAATGACCCTCGTACAATTAAATTTTCTGATTTTTTCTTAAGTGTGTAAAACATTATTGTGACACTGATATTTTTGTTTAATTTATGCGTTTTAAAATGAATTTTTCTGGGGAAATTATATTGGGGCTATAAAAAATTATGAACGGACCCTCTTATAATTTTGCATATCGATTTTTGCTTATATTTATCTTTATATGACAAATTATTATTGCAATACCAACATATATGTGAGATTTTTGTCCTGAAAAATTGATATTTGGTAAGGGGTTTGTATGGGGCCTATGAGAAATAATGAAACGACCCCGTCATATTTGGACACATCGTTTAAGAATATTGAAAGACTTATTTGTATCAAATCTCGTTTAAATTGCATTGTATTTAGACTTTTATGCCCTTAAAACCCCAATCCGGGAAGAACATTTGTATGGGAGGTACCTGATATATTATACCGAGCATGGCCAATTTCAATATGCTTCGTTCTTAGACCAAAATAATAGGTACCAAATTTCATGGCGATATTCCAAAAATTGCCACCTGTTCATAACGTTTACACGGACAGCTTTACAGGCATACTGACAGACAGGCAGGCAGGCAGACAGACAGAGAGACGGACATCGTTAAATCGACTAAGAAAGTAGTCAAACGGTATACTTAAATGTACACCTACATTTAAGTTGACCGTACAATTTTTTCTGCATGTTACAAACATCAGCTTAAAAGCATAATACCTAAACCACCTTCGGTGATGTAGGGTATAAATTTAAAAGTCTCAAAAGTTCCTGACAAAAACACTGGTAAAAACTTAGTGACTAAAAATGGAGCACAGAAATTTAAGTCAAGTTTTCTATAAAAAAATATTTTTACTGCATAATGGAAAACGAAACGTATATTCTGGTAAACTTTTCGCAATTTTCTGGTCCAACATTTTATATTGCAAATACTCGGGGGAATGTTGAAGAAAATGTGAGGACCCAAAAGTATTCAAAATAGTGGTTTCACTTTTTAATAATACTGGAATTTTGAAATTGCTAAGTATTTTTTAATGAGCAATGACCTGTTCACAAGAGCAACTGAAAGTTGCTCAATTAAACTGCAAAGCTGGAAACCTTCAAGTCCTTACGTTTTCATAGATATCAAATAAGATGTATAAGATGTCAAACTTTCACTTTGACTATAGTCAAAATTAAATATCTTACATACATTTATACAAAATCTGATCCGATATGAAAAATTTGAAAATGCAGTTTTAATCTGTTAAGTGTCGAATTTTTTGTGTTTATAGGTCTTTTATGTTTTAAAATAGCATGGACTTTATTGTTAATAATTAAATTAATTTCCTATAATGGAAAAAACCGCTAAAAATAGTTTATACAGCATTATTTTTTGTCATCCTTAATTTTCGATGACATAATTACGATTTTTTAAATTTAAGAAAATCCTCGATATTAAAATATCACTGTTTAAATATTCAACCTAAACTGAAGCATTTTCACTAAAGAAGAGGATATAAAACATCAACATGACAACACGTAACCATTCTTCATTTTAACAAGTTTCCTCAAGTTTCTATAAAATCTGATCCGATATGAAAAGTCTGAAAATACAGTTTTAATCTGTTAAGGAATTTCTTGTGTATTTTTAATAATTAATTTCCTGTAATGGAAAAAACTGTTAAAAATACTTTATTTATTTTTTGCCATCTTTAAATATCACGATTTTTGTAAATTTAAGAAAGTTCTCATTATCAACATTATCTCTGTTCAAATATTCAACCTAAATTGAAACATTTTCACTAGCCCATATCAAGGTTCCCCTTACCACTATACATACTTAGGAAGAGGATATAAAACATCAACATGACAACATGTAACCATTCTTCATTTTAACAAGTTTCCTCTACTTATTTTCGTTATTTTTTCATTGTGGTGTTTTCTGCTATACAAACTCATGACAAGTTGCTTTTTATGTCTACTTTTAGTTAGTTTTTTTATTCTTTAAATTATTCTATTTTTTTGGTTACCGGAAGTACTTGTTCTTATAGTTGAATATGTGAAAACCGGAAATTCAACTTGACAGTCAAGTATGTTTTACAAAAGAAGTCATCAAATAATAAAAGAAAACTAACGAATATAATAACAAAACATGTGTTTATTTGTATAAGTATACTTATACATACAAAAAAAGGAAAAAATAATTGTATGAATAATGAGTGTAATTTAAAAGTGAAATAAAAACATTTTTAATAAAAGAAGAGGAATTGTAACTATTTTGGTTAATTTTAAAGAAAATGTATTTTCTTCCTTAAATTAAGGATATGAAGATGAATTTTCGATTTTGCTATTTTCCCCTTTTTATTTAATATTTGATTTTTATATAAATTTATTTATGTATAATTTCAATATGTCAAAATGACTGCACGTAAAATAAATTGATTAAGAAATTTAAACAGAAATTGAAATATCATCTGTCATAGTATTTGTGTAACTAAACTTAAATGTAACTGTAAATGTTACTAGCGAACAAGAATTGCAATTTTATTAAAATTGTTATTTTTAAGTTTTTGTATTGTAATCTTTACATTTATATATAAACTATACACACATACAAACACATATGCAGACCACTTAAACATTTAAGTGAAAACAATATTGGTTATCAGCTGGATGATACTTTTTAGTGATTTCTGCCTGATTAATTGGAGTTTCAAAAACTGATCTCAAAAAAATTCTGAACAAAAAATGGACTTATAACTTAAGACTTCATACACTAAATTATGTGGTATCGAGAACATTTAAAGTTTTTGAATTTTGCATGATCTTGAGTAAATTTTCCGAAAATCTTGTTGTTCATTCCTCTGGTATGTCAGAAGTATCGTTTTAAATGAATATGACTCTTTGTGCTTGAAGTTATCGTAATGTATTCAAGTTATGAACATTCTATAGGTCACAATTTAAGGTATACATCGATGGACTTTAGAGATTATTTTGGGCAACGGATGATGCTTTTTAAAATCGCTGATGGTCAATCCAAAATTTCGGTTTATAATTTATTTATTATTTAACCTTTGATATTCCCAAAGGTCTTAGGGTCGGTGGCCATCCTGGTGATTTCTGTAATGTAAATCTGAGATCTCTACTTTCTTTCCTTTCAGGTTTTGGTTGGTTTGGAGAACCTGTCATGCAGAGCCTTGAATAGCAATCGAATTGGTTAACTATACTTTCAGAGTAGCACATTGGGATCAGCTGTACATGAACTCAACTAAGATGTCTTCAGGACAATGTCCTTAGGATTAACTAAGGGGTACAGTTGGGTTAAAATATTTCTCAATTTCGACTTTTAGTGATTTTGAGAGAAAGTTTTCAATATTCAGTTTAATGGAAAGACAGAGGGATGTAGTAAGTCGGCGAAGTTTTTGATATGAACCAAGAATGTAAATATAATATATATAATAATTTTCCCTTTGTGGCAATAGAGTTTATATCATTTTATATCAAAACTTCCTGAAGAGTTTTCCAACCAACATTTTATCTCTTTCTAATGACTTTCGTTTGAATCATAATGTTGCTTGGGTTATTTTCTGTACTAACAAATACAACCACAAATTTAGTGTTAGTGAACTGAAAATATGTGTGAACAAACCATAAATGTCATTGTTGAATTACTTCATTCTTCTGTTTTCTGTTTTTTCTTTCTTCTATTTTTATATTATTTTTTGGTTATTTTTGCTCATTTTATATTTTGTATCCCTCTGTTGGTGTTCAGTTTGGTACTTTTTATTAAAAATGGTGGAATTTAATGTTACAATAAATATAAAATGCATTTTCTGTTGAACAAGCAGTTGTTCAAAGTAAAAAATAAAAGACGAAGGAAAAGAAACTAAAAAACAAACTAAATAAAATATTATGAAAGTAAAAGAAAACAACAAGTAAGTGTAGTAAAGTGAATTTTCTTTTTAAAATAATGAAGAAATAATATAAAATAATAAAAAAACACAACAATACAAATTACAATAAAACAAAAAAACATCATGCAACAGAAATGTGCAACATTCAAGTAATAAAAACCCCTGAGGTTAATAATTTTTAATAGAATTATAAAATAATTGGATTTATGTATAGAAAATTATTTTAGAGGGGAAATAAATAATAATTTGAAGATAATTAAGGAGAGAGATGGAAAAAATCTTAACAGATGATTTGGATTATTTGAGTTATTTTTTGAAAATAAAGTTGTTTTTGTTTAAATGACAAAGACATTAACAGGAAAACTGTTTCAAAAAGACTTCAAGGAATATAAAAGTAAAACAAATAATCGTTCAAGCCTGACAATGTAATACCCTACACCACAATGTTGGTTATAAATTTTAGTTATGAATAAGGAATCATGACCCTCGTACAATTTTATTATCTGATTTGTTCTTAATACATTCGACCAATTATTAATACAATACTAACGTATACGTATAGATTTATGCCCTTGGAATTGATATTTGTAAGAGGCCTTGCATGGGACTTGTGAGAAGCAATAGACTTATACCTGTGATATTTCGCTAAACTCGCCTTACATATAGGATTTTATTGAATTTAAAATCTTATTCCGGGAAAATATTTGTATGGAAGTTATTGTACCGAACATGGCAAATTTCAATAGGCTTCGTTCTTGGCCCAAATTTTTTCAAGACATGGACCGTCAGCCGAACAGGCAGACGGAAGGATGTCGTAAATCTGATTCAGAAAGTGAAGGTGTACTTTTTTTTTCTATATTTCTCTTTTTTCTATTTTTCTCTATATTACAAACATTGGCACAAACGCATTATATCGCAACCACATGCGCTGGTGAAGGTAAACTTCATAACATATATTTTTACCCTACACCACCATAGGTGATGGGGATATTATGCGTTTGTGTAGATATTTGTAATGGGTAAAAAAACTAGTCCGCCATCACCTTTAAGTATATCGTTTATCTCAGAATCACTTTCTGAGTAAATTTATGTATGTCCGTTCCTCCAGCTTGCTGTCCATATTAGCTTTTTGCAAAGTACAGGTCGCATTTTTGAAGATATTTTAATGAAATTTGAAACGTACTATTATTTTGGCCTAATGACAATGTTTATTGAAATTGGTTGTGATCGGTCCATTATTTCATTTAGGCCCTATATAAATGTCTCCCTGGAATGGGATTTTTATTCCATAAAATTCCTTAATATAAATCGATTTTAACCAAATTTAGCAAAAATAAGTTTTATTGTACTCTTAAACGATTTGCCAAATTATATAAGGATCAGTTTTTTATTTTATTACAGACTTCGATCTAAAAAGTTATTCTGAGTTCATCTGTCCACAAATATCAGCACAAATAATTAATTCTTCATCATTGGAGGTCTAAATTATTTGAATTAGAATACATTAGTTTTCACAAGGAGAAGACTGGTAAGTTAAACTATTTTAAAAATAAAATATTGAAAGCATTGCTTGATGAATATAGTTATAAACTTTAAATTATACTGTCATTAGAACAAGCAATTTTTCTATGCTTAAAATTTTTTTCATACGTTCACTAAGAGAATAATTGGATAACATTTTGTATGTCGGAAATGATCCTTTTATCCTTGAAAAATTTGGTTCGGATGAACACTCAAAGTCTAAAGTGATAAGCGTTTCCAAAGAGCCGAATCAATACCGAAATAACTGTAACAGGTGGTATACAAATGACTTCAGAAAACCATATAAATAAGAGAGAGCAAATGATGAAATTCTCAGTAAACAGTTCCTTCTTAGATTTCATTTCACATCTTAATTGCAATATCACGCAATTGGTACCCTAGAGAAATTACCTTTGAATATAAGAATGAAGTACATTTTCAGAAATGTGCTATATCCTTTTGTTGGAGATTCTTGTATGACAGCTTCGAACGACATTCACAAAGACACCACAAATGAATGTCGTATTTGGGGGCCTAATGGGTTTTTCAACTGAGATCGGGTTAGTGCAATAGGATCAATGTCTACTGATCCTGTATTGATCATAACGTTCCAAAAAATGCGGTCAAAGCCCACTTCACTTATTAGCTGCAAAGCCAATCTTATTTCTCTTAGAGTAAAAGACCTATAGACTCACCCAATAGAAGTTTAACAATTTCTCGACCTGAATTAAACAGGAATATATATAAACCAAAACAAGTACTAAAATTGTTTGTAGCTGTTACAAGAGACAATAATATTCCATCATAAATGAGCTCGTCCATATGTTCAAGACCAATTAACTCCTGACTATCAATTTGTTTTGATAAATACAAGTTGTTTTTACTAGAATAAAATTTAATCCTTGAGCACATAACCGGAGTATTTCTTTAGGTACGGAATACATATGCTATAAAAATGCAAAAGTTTTTCGGCAACACATAGTGCTCAACGTTGTCATTCTAAGTGTTATCGAAACAAATTTTATATTTATATTGATTTGAAATTCTTTTTTTCTTATATTCGAGTTTTTGAATTTGACATCATTTCTAGTACATAACTTTGGATTCTTCTCCATAAGCTCCTTCTATTTATATATGGGAATTTTGGAAATTATAACGTGATGATATGAGTCCTCAAATATGCAAGCTGTTTCACTTTTGATTTAGAAGTTGTGTCTTGAAGCCTTTTAAAAATGATATTTCTCTTGCATTATGTAACGTATTTTTATTTATGAAAATATTATTACTTTTTAAAAATATTTCAAATTAAATTATCCTCTATTCCCTTAATCCCCAGTTATCAAAATATATCCTATTTTCACTTAGTTTTTTTTTTTTTGTAGTTGTGAAAAGAGCAAACTTTTCACGAAAACACTTTAAATATTACTTTGCGTTTTTAGCCGAATTTTTCTTAATCACTTTTTGACAGAAAAAAAATTATATTTTTCTTTTTCTTAAATGATTTTGACATTACAAATCCACACTCTCAAAAAAGTAAAAAGAAGAGAAGTCTTTTGGGATCTATAACATGTGTACCGCATTATGTTCAACCCAGTTGTTAAGCTAAGGAAACCCCTAAAGGGTTTTCCCAGCACTCATTTTCTCATCATTTATGCGTGTCATTTTGTGTTGGTAAATTTCGTTGTTGTTTTTCTGTTGCTTTCTTTATTTCAGTTTTTCTATGTGAATGTGAGTGTGTGTGTGTGCGTTTTCTGATTATTTTTGTGTTTGTGTGCGCGAAATATTCCATTGTAATTTTCATTTTAACAAACACTTTTTTTGAAAGCGTCAATGTTTGTGGTTAAAGTTACGAGTTGCCATCATTGTCATCATCCAAAAGCACCAGTAACAGTTCCATTACCCAACACTAACAAAAACAAATACAACTTAGCAATTGTCAGCATTTGGTATTGTGATCGTTTGAACGGTGGGTTAAAAGGTTTTGAAAATGAAATCTAACATTTGGAATAAAAATTTTTAACATTTTAAATTTATCGCCATCGAATGGGTTTAATTTGATATCTTAGTTAAATATTTTTCGAACCCCGGTTGCTCGGTTTATAGATAACTCCTTTAGACCATTACACCTCCTCTATATTCTATATATAATATATATTAATAATCTCTTAATATTGGTGGATTTTTTGTATGTACACCATGACATACCGGATCCTAGGAAACGGAATGAATTGTAGCGAATATATCATAGACTGGGTCAAATGGTTGTGATATTAAAAACAGAATATTGAATGATTAGACGTCTATCCACATGTCGCATATGAGGCGATCGTGCAACATAGATTTGTTGGAATAAAAATCTATGAAATCTGAAAAGTCTCAAGTTTTAAACATTTACGAAATGGGTAGAATGTGCGTATACTTAAAATATTTTACATAATATGCCTATGAGAGACATTGTGATACATTCAAAAGCAAGAGAGCAAGTTCATCAGTTTTTGTTTAGTGTTTACCTGGTCAGGGGTATGACAAATAGCTTAATTTTAATAGAGGAAAGTAAGATTTTTTTCAGTTCAAGTTCAGTTCAAGTTTAACTCAAGTTCAAATTAAGTTCAAGTTCAGTTCAAGTTTAACTCAAGTTCAAATTAAGTTCAAGTTCAGTTCAAGTTCAGTTCCAGTTCAAGTTCAAATTCAGTTCAAGTTCAGTTCGAGTTCAGTTGAAGTTTATATTTAGTTTAATTCTAGTTCAGTTATAGTCCAATTGTCGTTCATTTCTTGTTAGTTCTAGTTCAGTTCTAGTTCATTTCAAGTTCCATTCTAGTTCAGTTCTAGCTTTAGTTCATTGCTATTTTAGTTCTAGTTCAATTTTATTTAATTTTTAGTTTAGTTCTACTTGAGTTCCAGTTTAGTTCTAGTTCAGTTCTATTTCATTTCTTTTACATTTGTTAAATAAATAAAAATACTTTATCAACACAATTAATTATTTTTTTCCCACAGAATAGTTGAAGACAGATCTGTATTTATAAAGGCTATTTTAACAATATCACAATAAATTGAAATATTTCTCCACAAAGAAGCTAAGAAGCAACTAAAAAATATTTATTTCACTAACGCGTTCCTTCACAAAAACACTGTGCAACATTTGGTTTTATTATTGCTATTTTTGCTGGTCGGTCGATCGGTTAGTTGTTTGGTAGGTTTCGATGGTTGTCTGTGTTTAGTTGTTTTTGTGGTTTTGTGAAAATTCCACTTTTTTGTTTTTGAGCTGAGAGTGCGAGTTGTTAAGTAAAAGAACAACATACAAACATTCAAATAAATGTTATTTGAAATACTTTTTGTCCCCTACATATATATTTTCTCATTGTTGTTGTGGTTATGTTGTTGTTACCCCCATTTTCTTCACGCTGTTTTAATATTGAGTTGCGAACAATTCGTTCTTTTAGGTGTATGTGTGTGTGTGTTTTATTATGCGTACTCGTAGTACGAGTTATGAGTGTTTAAAGTAAAAGTAGTAGAAGTGTGATGATATCTTAAGGATATTCTCTTGGTCTTATTTATGCAAAGTGTTTTGCTTTGTTGTCATTTTATTTTCACAAACTACCTACACATTCTCTTACACTTAAAATAACGGTAAATGTTTTAACCATCTTTCAACTCATTCTATAAACCATTCATGCACACAAACACATAAAAAGTCTCTCGTATATTCGATGCAGGCAACCACGAAATAAACGGAAATTTTAAGTTGAAAATGTTAAGGAAATATGAAAAACACATACATACAGAGATACATATATATGAATATATGTATATACATACAAATATAATGACATCTATATAACCGCATTGTTGGAATTCTTTAATAAACATTTTATAGCTGAAAATTCCAAAGAGTTAAGCAGTTTTAAATGTGAAGGCTTAAATACATAATTATTTAACTTAAAATTTATAAACGTTTTAATACGAGAATTATTATTACGTAAAGTTGTTTTTGTTTTGTCATATTTAAACCGATTTTGTTTTACAAATTATCTATTTGAAAATTGAATAAGACTTTTTTACGAGTTTAAGTATTTTTGTTTGCTTCTTGAGAAGCATTTAAAGGGTTTTGAAAAATAAGTCTAGAATCATTTATGCCACGAAAAGGGATTATAATGTGTTTAATTTAATTTGATTTGTGATGTCTTGAATGTCCATATATAGGACAAAAAGCTATTCAGCGATTGGTTCAATAAAGGTATAATCAATTTGTCTTTCCTGAATAAGGAGTCAAATAATACTTTTAATCCACGTATTATTTGATATTTTTTTAGCAATTTACTTTTGCAAAACATGTCTGTAGTAATGTTTAATGTCACACATGTGAATATATTGTTAATATGACTAAAATAAGAGTCCAGATTGAAGGTATGGTTCATATGATGCTTCTAAAGCCAAAAAAGAGAAGGTAAGCAGTTTTAAAAGAACTCCGAACACATCTGGTAGCAGGCCGGTTAGCTCATTGATCGGACTATCTGGGAAAAGTTAAACCTAATGCAGGTTTAAAAATATACAAGGTTCAAATAAATCCTGAAAGGAACGCTGCTATTAATTTGATCAATATCTGTCCATATTTTGCAATAGCTCCTATGCATGGTCTTTTCTTGAAAACGATTTTAAGCTTATAAAATTCTCATATATGAAACAATTTTATTGAAAAATGTCATGACTATTTTGTAAATTTGATCAATATCTGTCTATATTTTACAAATTTGGTCTATATAAAATATACTTATTATTGTGTGCTTCTCGTTGATAATGTTTCAGGGATCCATGTTGTAGATGGTTTTAGGTCAGAATATTCTGTGTAAAATTCTGAAGCACTTGTTGTTGAATTTCTCTATTTTTTGCCCAATAATGTTTGATACTAAATGGATTTAATGTTGAATAATTTGGGCTTCGTTTTTATAAATATATGTGTGATTTTTGTTGTCCACATGATGTTCTCACTTTATTGAGCTTGTTATTTATGTCTGTATCTGCACCAGAATCTAATCTAATATGACTTGTTGTCCTTGTAGCAAGATGTATCATATTAATTGTCATGACTTTGGTTTTCGTGATTTTTATCTCAAGACCAACATTGGCATCCAATAGTTTCCGTTGCATCTTTGAGTGTTATAATTTGAGTGGGATGATATTTATTTATTTAACATATTTATATTTGAGAGTTCATATTTCATAAATTCATATAATGTTTCGCCTCTTTTAAGAAATTGCGATTGTAAACATCTGAAGTGATAAAGCGCGTCATATTTTTTACTCCAACATTTGTTTGAAGTGATTGACTGAGCAAACTGTGAGTACTATGTATATAGATAGTTTGCCTCATGATTTGGAAGGTATTTTCAAGTAGTGGGGAGTATTATTATTATCTTGGTCTACAATGCCCCAGCTTGGCCAGAAAACCTTCTTTATTCGTAAATTTTTTTATTATGCTTTTTTCACTTATGCTTATCTTGTCTGTCAAGTTAAGCAGAGTAATTCTTTTCGAGTTATTTTAATCCTTCAAGTCCTTCCTTTTAGTAATTTAATAATGATGTTTTTCTTCCAAGTTCAAAGTCGCCTCTCTTTCACCCAAAACAAAATTAATGAACTTGATTGAAGTAGCGTGTTTTTTGTAACTGAAAACAACTTGATTAAAATTAATATTGTTTGACATTATGGCCAAGAATCCAAGACTTCAGAATATGTCGTGGTTCCAAATTATACTATGAGTGGCTTTAATCAAATTTTTATTATATTTAATGATTCATTAATTAAAACCTCCAAAATTTAAGGGATTCGCTTAACATAATTTAAAAATTCAATTTTAGTTAAAATATTAGCTAAAAGCAAACAAATGAGAAATATTTTGTAAAATTTAGTTTATTTTGAATTAATTTTATTAAAATTACAAAAAATAATAACTTAAATGAAAAGCTGCATAAACAAAGCTGTTTTATGTAACATAGATGCATACACATACATATAAGCAACTATGACAATTACTCATATGCACTGTAGTGTCAACACTCACAAAGACAACAAAGGAAGATGTGTAAATATACACACAAACATATGTTGCAAAAGTGCAATGAAAACAACAACAAATAAATGCAAACTTAAACATATATACACAACTGTTGCAACATATGTATGCAATACTGTACATACGTGTATATACAAACAAACAACATATTTATGTATATAAGAATTTTTTTGAAAATTGTAAAGAAAAAAATAATTTTGTAAATGCAGTTGTGCATGAAAAATATATAAAAATATATATAAAATATGTTGTATATTTATAAAATATACATACACCCATACGCACATATATACATATATAAACATTTCATACATAAAGCAACCATATGCACTCAAGCAAAACATACAAACAAAATATTTATATTCTCACAAACACATACAAACTTATGCTCATACACATGGACTTTCATCTGGTGAAATTTTTAACACGAAAAAATAACAGCGAAAAAAATTGCAATTTTTATATAAATTTACATATAGAATACAACAATATATCACAACAACTATAATAATAACAACAACAAAAACAACAACGTGATATTAAAAGAAAAAGAACACAACAACAGAAAAGAGACTATTGTGTGAACGTTTTGTGGTTCATTTTGGTGAAACATTTATATTTTTTCTTTGATATATTTGTGTGTATGTGTGAGAGTTTCTTCTTTTTTTTTTGTATTTTATGACGACAAAGCGTATTATTACGTGTGTCTTTTGTAAAACAAAGAATATTTTAATGTCTGTTTGCACATATGTGTTTGTGTCTCTGTTTGCTATGGGAATAATTCTTTTTAAATTTTTTTACCCTACAATGCTTCAAGAATGAGAGGGGTACAATGCGATTATTGTGATATTTGAAAATTGAAAAAGGTCATAAAAATAATTTGAAATTTCTAAAAAATATGTTTTTACAATCTTAAAAAAAGAGTATTTTTTATAATGGAAATAACTTTAACGAAATTAGTTTCAGGTATTTGTTGCCTTTTATTTGGAATTTGTCTATTATTTTTTAAGACTGTTTTTATTTGTCTTGCAATATAAAGTAGGGTATGATCTGAGCGACCTTTCTCCTCTATAGTAATTTAAGTTGTTTTACTATTCCTTCAAATATGCGTATGTAAAAATATTTTACGAATGAGTTTTCGTTATATTGTGTTCTGTATATAAATAACAAGTAAGAAATTTATTATATCTCATATCCGACTGAGCAATACCCTATATTGTATATTGTAAAGCATTTTGTGAAAAAAAACTTAAAGAGCAAGAATTCGAGTGCTATAATTAAAAAAATAAATAATTAACAATTTTTTGGTAACAATAGAACTTGAAATACCATAAAATGGATACTATCAGATAACATATCATAATAAATTCAATTATTCCATCGACACTAAATGCATTCTAAAGTTCAGGTTCATAAGCAATCAGTCCCCATGATCACAAAATATGTAGTAAAACGATTAGACTCAATACATTTAATTTAAATTAATAGTTCACATTGAATTCACTTTCGTGTATTTACTAAAGTAAATATTTTTTATTAATAAAATATTTTTTTAGCTAAAGAAATTAATAGGGCAATACTTTCAGATATATATTAAAAAACTTAAGACCTTGGAAAATTTACAAGGGTGAAAATGCCAATATAAATAACTCGTTAACTAAAGAGATAAATAATTGATATACGCATATTTTTTCAAAGTCTCGTTAAGTGTTTAAAAATGTTTTATGTTGAATAGAAAATAAACATTTTGTATACAGTTTAAGCAAATATAATGTCCAAGGTATCCTCTTTTGAACTCTTAGAACTCCACATATGGGGCTTTTTAGAGGTTTTAACTTTCAAAGTTAGCTACACATCTCTGTTATCATTCGGTTATATTTCATGCAAATCCATTCAGACGATCTAAAATTACAGATTTATTAAAAGAACATTTGATTCTGCCCCACTGTGCTATTAAATAACTAATTTGCCTCAGTTTTTTATCCTTGCGAAAAGCATGCAATTATACCATTGACTGCTGTTATTTGAGTATTAATATTGTTATTCTATAAGGAGATTTCTGATAGTTTGTTCAAAATATCTCCATCTTATAATGTTTTAGAGATCTATATGGTTTATATTATTAAATAAAAAGTTACTGCAGATAGTTCTAAGCCATTTTTCGAAAAATAACTACAACTTGAGTATTATTAATTGAAATTAAGATTCAGATGCAGAGAAGCGTAAAGGCTTCCAAGCTGTTGGCTTGTGTTATTCATACCCAATTAAAAATATTTTTATAGTCGCCGGTGTCAAAAAATATGTTTATAAGTGCAATTAATATTTTGTGACTTTTTAGTTAATTCTATTTGAATTCTAGAGTAAATATTTATCCGAAAGTTTTAAAAATTTGGTATTAACTTCCAAAACCTTATCCTGAAAACATGCCTATTTTTTAAAGATCATAATATTCATTTGATCATCTAGTAATGGACCAAAATTCATAAAATTATAGTTTTATTATTTTACAAAGACTATTTCTTTAATTAATCAATAATTCACTTAATACTTTTATTACAGAGCGTACACTTAATAAATAAAATTGTAATAAAAATTATATAACCCATACGCATTTATATTGTTGATTTATGGCATTTAAAGAATTATTAATTTTTATAAAAGAATAAATAATGAAGAAAAATTTAATCAAAATAGTCCAAAATTTGGATTCAGTTAACGTTTTCAAAATTTGGCAAAAAACGAGACAAATGTTCAGTTTCATAGAATTTTCAATTGGACCACCTGAATATAGTTTGAAATTGTTTGATGATAGAACAAAGTCCAACTCAAAGATTGAAAAAATATTTAAAACTATCTTTAAATAATTAAAATTGGTTTAGTTATATCAAATCTGGATATTTTTATGATCCATTTTATTTTAATTGAGGATCAGGCCAAATATATATAGCGTGCAATTTAAATTCATCTACGCTTTTTTATTGCTGTATGAAATTTTATTGACATCGAAGAAGTCGTTCAAAAGTTACAGATTTATTTATTAAAAAACATTAAAAATTGATAGCAAAGCGTATACTTAATAAAAATTATCATTTTAAAAATAAGATCACTCATACGCCTCTATGTTCTTTATTAATGTTGCAAAGTGTCACAAATCGATTTTTTTGCAAATAATTATGTATCTTTTGAACCGTTAGATATATCTTAATAATATTTCACGTTCTTTGAGTTGAAGTGTGTGTGAAAATTAAAAAGATAAAGTTTATTTTTCGAAAACATGAATTTAATATATAAATTTTGTGAAAAAACTGTGAAATGATTTAATAAAAAAATTATTAAGAAATATTAGAAATTACTTATATTTCATTTATCACTATATATGGACAAATAGTTGCGATTTCCAATCGATTTTTGAATTTTAAACATTTTACAGCGTAATTTTATGTGTATGTTACATATTCCAATACAAATGCATAATAACTTAACCTCCTATAGAGTTCCTTGTACTGCAGTTATACATTTTGTGGTTTCATGTTGTTATACCTCCAAGAGTGTGAGTAGAATATTCATGTCATATCGTGTATAAATTATATTAATATGTTTTCTTATATAATTTTTCTCATTCATCAGAGGTTGTGTACGATATTTGGTATACATTTTAAAGGTTTTCCAATTAAAGTTTTTGAAATGTTTTTGTTTTTACCGTTGTTACAGATCTTTTACAAAATACGATGCGTATGATTAATATTATGATATTTTTTAATTATTGGACCGTAGAGAATGTGAGGGATTAAATTGAAAATTGCATATGATTAAACAGAAAAATTTTAAGTTTTTAAATTTAATTATTTTATTGTTGATAATTTTTGGCTTTAATATTTTAAATGGAGCGTATGATTAATATTACAAGATTTTCGTAATTATACGTTCTGTATGTTTATAGAGGAAAAATTTTAAAATTCATTGAAAAGTATATACAAATACATTTTAAAGATTTTCAATTTAATATTTCAAATATTTTTTTTACTTCAATATTTATTTAAAACTATTTTTAAATTATATTTTTTAAATATTAATCATACGTATTGCATGTATTTTTTCAAACGCTAACATAATCTCTGATTTTATGCTAGATGTTTTGCGAGAAAATGTAAAAAACTTCCATTATTAAAGAAAACACAAATGCTAAAAGTTTCTTAAAACTTATGGTCTAATGAACGACTCAAAAGTGATAGTAAGCAAGGAAAGGTTTGGTCTACGGACAAGTTTTAAGATAAGGAATTCAAAGCGTTACACAAAAAAATTATGGTAAAACACAAGAAGAATTCTGATAATTATTGTGTGTAACACAACAAGTCATATGTATATAATACTTTGCTTAAAGGTAAGAAGATGGAAAAATCTATTAATTTTTACTCTATATTGTTATTGGTGATGAAGAATAAATATAGTAAAATGACCCACTATGAAAGAGTTATGTGTAAATCTCGGTCAACCAGAAAAATTAACACTATAGAAAAATATGACAGAAGAATATGGCAAGAAAATACAAAGTATTTGGTAAGATAAAAACTCTTTTTGTATTAAAAACTGCTAAAATTGGAACAAATGATTCTTAAGAGGAGAGAATTCATTTAAAAATCGACAAGATTATTTGATAATACAAGAGGTTAAAATCTTCCATAATAAACAGGGATGACCACAAGACTGCTTGAAAACTATTTGGCGCAGAACACCTTTGCTTCTCATAGGTTCCATACAAACCTCAAGACTTTCACATGTACGTAACTGTTCAAATTAAGACATATAAAAGCTAAAATAGTTGTGCGAAATTATAAACTGAACCAAAGAAGATAGTAAATATAACGAAAAAGGATGGAGAACTGGAGAAAAGTAGGTTAAATCATCATCATTAAATTATCATAACGAAAATTTTCGTAAATTCTTCAAATAGACGCAAAGTGGTCAATATGACTATTTGAATTCGTTCGTAAAAATGCGGTTAATTTGAATAAATATTATTATTTATATTGATTAATATTATTCAATTTATATGCCATATTAAAGTTAAATATACGAAATTTTAGTAGAATTAAACTTCTGTATTTAATTAATATATGAAATATTAAGGATCAAGGAAAGGAGTACTTCCCACACAAAGCAAATATTTATTATAGATTTTTCTTAAGAATTCTAACAGCGTAAATTTTCAAATATGGTTCCAACAACTTCCTCAAGGAACTGTTGTACTAGACAAACTGTTAGACAAATAGGATCAAGGAAGAAGTAGATCTCCATGCAAAGTAAATATTGATTATCAAATATCTATAGATCTACTACAGTGAAAATTTACATTTTTTAATTTCTTTCGAAATCTTAGACTGAGGAAAATTTTTGTTATTAGATAAAATATAAAAATAGTGCAATGTCAAAGGACGGTGATGAGCTGACCGGTTTGTATTTCTGATGTAAATTTACCTACATGTTTGTTGATCAACTGATCAATTTATGAAAAAAATTTCTTTCATTTTACTTTATTTTACTTACGATGTGTTACTGCCATTTTTACTAAATACATGTTATATCATATTTTATATGTTCCCAACAGATTCGGGAAACTTTGTTTTGCTAAAAAAGGAAATAAGTCAGGACGCTGCAAAAATTAGTGTTGTATACGATTTAAATAGATTATTAGTAATTTAAATTTATATGGGGGATACCTCTTCCCCCATTTGAGAACTCGCGATGTTATAGTTCTTAAAATATTCGATAAACAGTATTTGCTTTGTGTGACGGATACCCCTCCCTCTGTTCTTCTCCGTCCATTGGCCAGAAAAACAGTTCCTAAAGAAAGTAGTTGGGATCAAGTTAGAGAACTTGTTATAAATGTTTTTATATTCGATAATCAATGTTAGCTTTGTTTAGGCAATAACCCTCCCCTGGTTTTATTACTCTTCCCTTTTGTCCAGTAAATCAGTTTTTTGAGAAAGTTGTTTGAGAACTCCCGTTTTTACAGTTCTTTAGATATTCGATAATCAATATTTGCTTCGAATGAGAGGTACCCTCCACCTGGTCCTCGGACCAGGACTTTTTTATAGCCTATGTTAATGGCGGGTATACTGGGATCATTCTGTCGAAAGTTCATCAGAATTGGAGTCGTTGCATACATACATACATACATACATACATACATACATTCATACATATATATATATATATATATATATATATATATATATATATATATATATATATATATATATATATATATATATATATATATATATATATATATATATATATATATATATATATACATACATAAATAAATAAATATATACAAACATTCTATTTATTAATATATAGAAGATAAAAGTTTCATATTTTGCATTAATTTTTTTAACGCAATTTTTAATTTAACATCTTTTATATTTGAAAAAAATGTTAAAGAAAATTCTTCAATTTAAAGAAAAATTATGTTAATTAGAATAAAAATCTTTTTATTTACCACCTTTTTTTTCGTTTAAGTTTTACGAAATTTTTCGTTAACGGCGGCTCCCATATAATCCCCCTCTCGAAATATTAATTTTAAAAAGCAAATTTGACATAAATTTTATTAGCAAAATTTTTACTAACTGCACTCTTAAGGATGAATCACAAAATCAAATTTTACGAGGGTCGTTCATTAATTTCTCGTAACTATCAATTATAACCAACATTATGGTGTAGGGTATTACATAGTTGGGCTTGAACGATTAATTAATTCTTATTTGTTTTGTATTTAAAATTATGTGCAATTTTATTAAAACAGTTCTTTGTTTTAATAAGTATTTATAGATTGTATCTGAAATATAATTATTTTGTATCTTATAAATATTAAGTGTTAAACTTCATTTAATGTTACCTTTGTTTAGGTTGTAAATGTCAATTAAGTTCCTTAAAATTTTGATAAATAATAATTGAAAAATATTTTAACTTTTAGTTGTACTTAATTATAAGTAAATTCTGGTTAAAAAGTTTTAACTTAAAATAAATATTATCACATGTAAAAATATATACATACATCTGTAAAAATATATACATACATCTGTGTACATGTAAATGTTTTGCCATAAATAAGACTAAAAAACATATTAAAACAAATGTTTATGTGTAAATATTTTAATTTCACATATCTGTATAAATAAAGACCTATAAGAGAGACACACACACATACATATACACCCTTAAGGCTAACACAACCCTTGCCATTAACTAACAACAACAAAACCACCACATAAATAGACCACATACAAATATATATACACGTTTTGTTTTTTCTTACCACCATCAAACGGAAATAAGTGAAAAAGGCAATAAGGTGGATTTAAACACTTTTATACATCCCTGAGCTTAGTTAAGTAGTTATTGTTTTTGTTGTAGATAGAAAAAATATATATATAAAATTTCTACATATTCGCATATTAAATAAGTGAAAGGCGGGAGGAAATTATAAATCTACACTACCACAAATGCAAAGAAATGAATATAGGAAATAAAAACAACAACAAACAAAGAATCAAAACAAATAAAGAGTAAGAAAACTACAAAAATAGAATAAACAAAAAACTATTCATATAAAAATAAGCACACTCACACACAACACCACACACATACATCTTTAATATAGAAATACTGTTTTAAAACGAGCAATAGCAGTTGACTTAAGGATAAGAAATAGAGGAATTATAATATTTACAGTTAATCTCTTGGGCAAACACTAAAGACACAAAAGAACTCTTTGCAAAAAAAGTGAGAGAAAAAAACCACTAAGAAAAAGTAATGTATGGGTAAAAAGATATAAAAGAAAGATCTTCCCAAAATTGGATAATTTCGAACGAAAAGGACAATAAACTGTTATCACTTTTATTTTTCATTGAAAACCGATTTTATATGAAAATCAAAAATTGCATTTTATAGCTAAACCAGATGAGTAAGAGCCAAAAGAACAATAATATGTTATCACTTTTATTTTTGGTAAAAAATCGTTTTTTCTTTTAAGAAAAATTAAAGTTGTATTTAATAGCTAAACTAGAAGAGTTAGAGCGAAAAGGAAAACAAACTGTTATCACTTTTATTTTTGATCAGAAATCGATTTTTTATATGAAAAACAATAATTGCTGTTTATAGCTAAACTAGAATAGATAGAGCCAAAAGAGCAATAATTCGTTGTCAGTTTTATTTTTGATAAATTTTTGTATGAAATTTAAATATGCGTTTTAGAGCTAAACTAGAAGAGTTAGGTTAAAAAGGACAATAATCTGTTATCACTTTTAATTTAAAAAGATAGATTTTTTTTATAAAAAAGCAAAAATTGCATTTTTTAGCTAAACTAGAAAAGCTAAAGCCAAAAGGACAATAATCTGTTTTGACTTTAATTTTTGATCAAAAATTGATTTTTTTTTAAATAAAATTGCATTTTATTGCAAAACTGGAAGATTTAGACATTAAGGGCAATAGTCTGTTATCACTTTTATTTTCGATCAAAATCGATTTTTTTATATAAAAAATTGTCCAAAAGAACAACAATCTGTTATCATTTTTTTATCAAAAGTTTACATGAAAAACTAAAATTGCGCTTTATAGTTGAAAGTTAAAATTTCTTTAAATTTTAAAATCATTATATAGAAAATCTGATCAATTATGAAAGAGATAAATGCACAGTTTTTCTCATTTGAATTTTAAACTTAACTTTTTTTACCCATAACTTATAAGGAAACTTTAAGTCTATAAAGGTAGAGAAAATAGTGAATATACATACGAATATGTATCTATATAAGTGTGTACTAATAAAAGTGATGATGGTGTTTTGTGGTTACATTTGTGTGTGAGTATTTTGTATATAAGTTTTTTTTTTGTTCGGCAATAACTCTATATGTTTGTATGTGCGTGTGGGCATAAGTAAGACACCCAAGACTACTTACTAATTCAGGCACTTGTTTTGCTTTCTTTAACTTTAACTTGGGCTTCTCCTGCCCAAAGTTTATTTCTTATATTTGTTGACACTTGTGGTATTAAAAAAGGCTTAAAAGCTTTTTATAACCTTTTAAGAGCACCATCTTTTTTTATTTTAGCCTTTCAGGCTAAAACTATACAAATACAGGCTCACACATATATTCACAAAGAAATGTTGTTGGTACACATATGCACATGATTACACATACATAAATAAATACTCGCAGTCTTATACATATTATACATATGCATATGTATAAATTCACATTATAAAGTTAAGGATATAAATGTGTGTGTGTGCATTTTAATGCGTGTATGTGTGTAAGTATTAAATATGAAAAAGGTTACTTTTGTTGTGTATGGAAGAATGAAAAAAAGTTTGCATAACTCTCATCTAACTAATACATCTAACGCGTATGTGACCAAAACTATTTTGTGGTTTTTCTTATTATTTTCGTTATGTTTCTATGGTTGTGTGTATGTGTGAGTGTTTTGAGTGTGAATAAAAGTAGGTTTTCAAATTAAATAAAATAGTCATTTAAAATTATTAAATAACTTAACTTCATGCATTAAGAGTGGGAAAAAATATTATCGAGAAACACGTTTTGGAATTTTAACTATTTCTTTTTCATTTTTATTAACGCAAAAATATGTCACGGGTCCTTTAGATGAAATATAAATAAATTTACATAAAAGGCATGTACATGATGTAATATTCAAAAATTATTTGTTAAAATATTGTTAACATTTTAGGAATGTAAAGATACATATTTTTGATTACAGAATGTTAATCAAATTAATGGAATTTATAACATTTGTTTTATACGTAGTTCTTCTGACAGTTGTATTTGTGGCTATTTTTTCCTTAATTTGAATGGGTGTATATATGAAAACATAATTTTCATTTTTATTGAAAAAATTGACAAACTTGTTCTTAATACAAACCAGACTACAACAAATGTCTGAAAAATGCGTTGAGAAGACGCGAATGAGGTACTTATATACAGACTGTGAAGCAAATTACTTGAACACCTTTCAAAAAAGTTAGATTGAGTTTGAAAAACTTAGAATGCAGTTCTATTGTCAACAATGATCTCCATTACATAGTAAATTTTATGGTAGAGATTTGTAGATTTAAGATGCGGCCAAATTCAAGAAAGTCATATGAAAGTGATTTTCATTAATTTTCCTTGATTGATACACTTTTTTGATAGGATCAAAAACTATTTTTGTATTTAAAAAATATATTTCTTATATAATATGGTTAGAACTATTTGTCCAAAAATCAAAAAGAAAAAACTGAAAAATTTACGAAAGTTCTTCGTGAATAATTTATCACTATGATAAATTTTAACACTGGCAGATCGACGAAATGGCAACTTTCGGTACTAAAAAACACGTATATTTTTATATACTTGATTTTTAATAGAAAATTTCTTAGGACTATAACAAATACTTAGTCCAAATTAAATTGAGCTCTGTTAACTATTGAGAACGTGCCAAAAACAGACGGCAAGACAGACAGATGAACGGACAGGCAGACTTTTAGACAAACAGACAGACAAAGCTAAATCGAGATTTTGTTTTCACCCAAGAAAAAATATAGATTGTGGGGTCTTAGGTCTTTATCAAATTTAGCATTGTGATTTCAGTGAATACGAAACTGAACCGTGGATAATTTTATCACAGTTGTTACATAACTTTAGCCTCTAGTGTATTCAAAAACCGAGTTCGGTTTCTATTTTCAAATTATTCGACATGCCGATTTTTTTGTCAGTCGATTAACCGGTTTTTAATGGTGCCTTCCATTAAAAAGGTTTTCTCTAAAATATTCTTTCTATTCCGCCGTCACTTTTAATATGTAAATTTTTTCAATCCGTGTGTTACATAAGCAATTTATTATGTGCATTCTTAGACATCAATAATGTCAATAAAAATGATTAAATGACAATTTTATTCAACAATAAACGTTTTCTAGGTAAAGAGGTATAAACTTATAATTTAGTTATATTTAGAAATAGAAGAAAATGTTTCTGTAAACTAAAATAACCGAAAAAAAAAAACGAAAACACCTATTTTGCAGGGATAATTTGATGAAATTTGTTAAAAATGATTATTTTGATCTAAGAACAAATACACATTATGATAAAGATAAAACCATTGCTTCATCTTTATTCCATATCAATTTTTAAATTTCTATTAAACAACAATTTTTTATTAATTTTTAATAATCAAATAAAAACCAGTTAAACGGTTCTTTAACATAAAACCGTATACGAAATCGGGTTTTTTAATCGAATAACCTGAAAACTGGTTTTCTGAAAATGTCGGTTTTTTAAATACACTATCTCTTTCGATAAAAGTTATAGGCAAAAATATAACTAATTTAAAGACCTTTAAGTGTTTCTGTGTTTTATATTAGAAAAACCGTTATATATTGTATGCGTTTGTAAGTGTATACGTACGTATACTGTATATGTGCAAAATATAATGTATTCACTTAACACGCATTTATGGTGAAGGGTGTTGAACGTTCGTTGAAGTCGTATATGGCGAAAACTTTCGAGGTCTTGCTCTTCTTTCATCTAAATTGCCACCGTACAGAAGTTTATTACCAGCGTGGATTTCGTAAAGTGTCCAGTACATAACAATATTTGCAACTCAAATCGCAGATGGCATAAACCAGCAGTGGTCATGTTGCGCTAGTTTTTGATACTTTCAGCTACAAAATTGTTTTTTTTTGTCATCACGCAGACCTCATTGTAAACTATTGAAGTGATCGTCAAACTTTCATGATATTCGAAACCATATACATGCTTAACTAATACTTCTCGAAATTCTCTATGCCTCCATTTGGCGTTGACGAGATAACTTATGCGAAGGACTATACCATTTCATTAATGGGCCATAGAGTTGATGGCATATTCCGTCTGGTAAATAGTTATATCAGCGAAATCCACAATTTCACAATAATACTCTTCACGATCTACATAAAGGAGGTAAATAAAATTTCGACATTGTAGTCTATGGGGTTTAAATTTCGATGTGGAGAAATCATGTATAAATTGAGAAATAAGAATAAGAACTCCAAAACACTATCCAGCTTTAAAAAGCATTGACATGAACGCATCAAATTTCATGGTTTTAACTCACTGTTTGATATTGTTTATTGCAGTCAATGATCAGAATCTGCTACAAGAGTAGTTATGGCTTATTGAGATTAGGATAAAGCAAAAGGATCACTGTCATATGATCATCATACGATTATATGATGCAAGAATTTTTTTATCTTGACTTCTAATCTTATTTCGTTTAGTCCAGTAGACATATGGGTCTCTCGTTAAAAGTTGACCAATTTCCCGACATGGAGTTAAACCAAAACACGTCTCATAAAAATTTTAGGAGTCGACCGTCTGTTCATCCAGCTTCACATACTTAATAAAATGTGTATATATTATTTTAAATTGACTCACTTAAATGCACAATGGTGCAAAAACTGTTCTAGTTTTTATCGCATAACAATGACTTCCTTAATATTTATTGAGAAGACATCAAATCTATTTTACCAAAAAATATTTTTTTTTCAAAAACTTAATTTTTACGAAAACCTATTTTTACAAACCGGTTTTTAATCCAAAAAATTGTTACCATAATTTTCAGTTTTTGCCAAAAATACAATATATTTTTGTTAAAAATTTCATATTTAAAAAAATTTTACTTTTTTTCTCGTTTTTTGTTTAAGACATAATTTTTTTCTTAAATTATTATTTCAAAATATGAAATATTTTCTTCTTCATTTATCATAAAAACTATAACCACAAAATTTTTAGTTTTGTGGAATTTTCGGGTTATGACACATATTGCGTAAACTTTTTCATTTTTCTGACATTTTTCTTTTTATTTAAATAAATAAATAAAAAAATTCGACTTTATAAAACCACAGAAAAGAAAAGAATAAACTTTTTGTTTTTCACTAAAACTAAAATGAAAAAGATGTCCTGTCCATATATGTAAAACACATACATTCATATTTAAATATTTCTAGTTTTGCCATTAACTCTTCATGTCTATTTGCTGCTTTTATCTTATTTTATATGTATATTTTTTGACAATGACAATGCGTCAAATGTCAAAGTTGAAACAGAGTCATTATGCGTAAAAGTCATAAAAAATAATGCTACTATTGTTGCTACCACTAGAGTTTACTAGAGTTTGCATTGTTGTTATTGCTTATACTGCTACCACTAACGACTGCAAAAACCTAAAAAGTAACATGAATTTATTGTAAAATTGACTAAAATAACAACATAAACGTATATAGAAAAAACTTTAATTCCCTTTGGAACATACTATATACTTTTAAGTATATAAGTATATATACAATATATTTTAGGAGTTAAAAGTTGATGATCTTGCATAACAGAACGAGAGAAAATAAGAATTAGAAAAAAAATTAAATGGACAACGAATTCTGTGAACTTTATGGAAAAATGTTTCAAATGAACTAGAAGTGAATAACAACTGAATTACAACTGAACTAGAACTGATGTAGGTATAAACTTCAACTAAATTAGAGCTGAACTAGAATTTGAACTTAAATCTGAAGAAGAGCCTGAACTAAAACTTAAACAAGAATCTGAACAAGAATCTGAACAAAAATCTGAACTGGAACTTAAGTCGAATATGAACAAGATTCTAAACTAGAATATGAACTAGAATCTTAGCTAGGACTTTACTAGAACTGATGTAGAAACTAATCTTAATTCTGAATTAGAATATGAACTAGAATGTGAACTAGAATTTGAACAAGAATCTGAACTAGAACTGAAATAAAACTAAAATAGAAATAAACTAGAATTGAACGAGAACTAAACTGAAACTGAAATAGAAATGAACTAGAACTCAACTAGAACTGAATTAAAATTGAATTAGAACTGAAGTAAAACTAAACTAGAACTGAACTAGAGTTGACCTGGAACTGATCCAATATATGTACTAGAATCTGAAGTAGAGTCTGAATTAGAATCTGAACAAAAATCTAAATAAGAATCTGAACTAGAAGTAGAAACTGAACTAGAATATGAACTAAAATATGAACTGGAATCTGAACTATAATCTGAACTAAATCGGAACTTGAACAGAACTTAAACTGAAATATTATCTGAACTAGAATTTGAACTAGAATCTTAACACGAATCTGTACTAGAATCTGAACTAAATTTGAACAAGAACTATCTGAACTTCTTTACCAATTGTAGCTCTTCAAAATCAAACTAAGTATTTTAAATAAAAATCTCTCAAACTTAAAAAAAAACCAGTCATAACTGCTGACAGCCTGTTTTAGTTTTAGTTCATTTATTTTCGTTGTAAACATTAGAATTAACATTAAAAATTCTTTCTTATTTTCTTCCTTTATCACTCCTGTTTAAACAATAAGATGGAAACAATTTTTGTTCTTTTATATTAGAAAAATTTTAGAGTCTACAGAGTCCTGTTTCTTACATTTTAGATCAACCAACTACGTGACTTGTAAGGACAAGACCAAAGAAAAGCTTCTAATAAGAATAAAAGAAAATAGAAACATGAAAACACATAACAAAGATGTCAATAAAAATTTGTTTAACAAAGAAAAGAAAATTTAAAAGGTCTAGATTTTTTAACAAAAAAAAAAAAAAAAAAAATATTCTCAAAAGTATCTATAAGAATAAATTAATTTATTTTAAAGTTTTTAGCTTTTTTCTACTTTTTTTGGTATCCCAAAAGGCTTAACTTGCTAATAGAATAAATAAAAGCTTTGAAAGAGTTAATTTAATAAAATGTCAAACTTATAATTTAACTACAGTTTAGTTTTCATTCATTCATTTCTTATAATTTTTATTGATATGAAATTTGTAGGTGCCAGAGTGATATGAGAATAATGGGTGTTAAAGGTTGATTAAAGGGCATTGTCATATTTTTTGGAAAAGTTATTTCACTAGAGATTATATTGTGTAAAAGAAAAATACATTAAGATCCTTAATAAATTCAATTAGGGGTTTTAAGTTTATTTTTTATTAAAAAGAATTAGAAATCGATACTCTATATTGAGTAAAACTTAAAAATCGAAGTTATAACCTGAACTGGAATAAAATCTCAACTAGAATGAAATTTTAAATAGTATGTATTCTACAATCTAAATCTAAACTAAAATCTGATTTGAAATCTACACTAGAATATAATGTTAAATCTGATCTGGTACTTGAACTAAAATCTGAACATGAATCTGTCATAGAATTTGGACTTAAATTTAAAGTAGAATCTACATTAGAAAAATCGATTCTGAAAAAGTATATAAACTAGGACCTGAATAAGAATCTCCAGCATTTGAAGTAGAATCTTAGCACAAATCTGACCTAAAATCAGACCTAAAATCTGACCTAAAATCTGACCTAAAATCTGAACTAAAATCTGAATAGATATCTGAAATTGAATCTGAATTACTATCTGAATTAAATCTGAATTAGTATTTGAACTAGAACCTAAAAAAATCTGAACAAGTAGTTAAACTTGGACCTGAACTAGAATCTTAATTGGAATGTCAACTAAAATCTCATCTGCAATATTTACTGAAATTTAAACTTTAATCTGAATAAGTATTTAAATTATAATCTAAAATAATCTTGACAAATATCTAAACTAGGACCTGAACCATATTCTCACCTAGAATCTAAAATGAGGTCTAAACTAGGACCTACAGGGGAATATCAACTAGAATCTTTACTTAAATATGAAGTAGATTCTGAATTATTATCTAAAATAAAAGGGGAATAAGTACAAAAACTAGGACTATAATCATAATCATTTAGAATCGGAATTAGAAACAGAAAATATTTATACCAGGACCTGAACCTGATTCTAAACTAGAATATGAAGTGGAAACTGAATTAATAACTGAATAAGTTATTATTATAATTAGTTGAATAATAATCTGAACTAGAAACTGATTAAGATTCTATACTAATATATGAACTAGACACAAAACTAATTCCAAAACTAGGAGCTGAATTAGTAAATCAACTAAAATCAGAACTGGAATATGAACTAACATTTGAAGAAGCATTTGAACTAGAACTTAACTAGAATCCGAATTTGTATCTGTACTACTTAGTATCTAAAGCAGGACATAAGAGGGAATTCTAACTAAAATTCTGCAAAATGAATTGTTACCGATAAAGATTTCAGCTTAGACTGCACATGAACTCAGTTCAGTAAAAGGCAACAAATTATAGGAATCGAATACAAAGAATAATAAATGCGGAAACAATATAGAAAAATGTACACTTGCGTTTTAAAGGACTTGTGGAGTTTACATGAATTGAGGGAAATAACACGTTTCCTTTTTTTTGAAAATTCATATAAGATAAATAATTAGTTTCCTTACAAAAAATATTTTTAGAAACCAGTTTTTTTAATCCACCTCTGCTTAACCTTTTTCTCCATCATTTTTTTATAGAAAATATAGTTTTTTTTTTATTTTTTAATACACAACTAAAATATTTTCCTTTATTAGTTGTTTTTTTCTAACTTATGGATCTTCTTTTAAGTATTTAACATAAACCATCATCTAAAATCCATTATAAACATATTAAGCAGAAAAATTGCACCTGAACAAATATCTGTTCTTTTGCCATTTTTTCAAAATTACCTCAAAATGTTGTTAAACGTTCTACATCCTGTTGCTTTCTTCACAATTCGTTTTTGCTTTCAAGAAAACATTTTTCTAGTTTTAAAATCGTCTAAGGACAAATATAAACACTTCAAGGTATAAATACACTCACACAAACACACTTACACACTTATGTACATTAATACAATAAGAATGGAGAAAAGCCATTTAAAGATTTTTCTGTTTTGATTTAGAAAATTTAAGTCTAAAAGAGAAGAAAAAGGTAAAATAAAGAAAATCATTTCGCTTTTTTTGTTATTCTGTTCATTATTAGTTTTTTCATGTAGTTGGCTTTAAATCAACAAAAGTTAAGAAAAAGTTGTAAAAAGTGGTAGAAATAAAAATGAGAAAATAAATAAAAAACATGATGAAAAAACAACACATTTTAGAATGAAATAAATACGTTTTAAAGGAAAACAATTGAAAGTTGTAAACAGGAAAGAAAAGATGTTAAACTTTTACTGATTTTACGATCCTCTTCCGTTTTTCTATAAGAATATATTACGATGGACTGTGGGTATATGCGGGTTAATCTTGAAAGGTATTAATAGCGGTTCCAAAACGTTTTCATCCTGGAAAGGGGGCCTTATATGGGAACTATAACTAAATATTTACCGATATTTGCCAAATTAGTTTTGTATATTAAGAACAATTAGAAAAAAATCATTGGGCAGAAGTCCGGTAAAATTGGTTTATACTAATAAGAGTTTTTTGTAAGCCTAAAACCATTGTCCGGGATGGATATTAGAATGACTGATATTCATTAAATATGTTACGTGTAAGTTAATACAAATAAGATAAATAATTGTGCCGTATTTCGATAAAATTAGCTTGTTTTATAAGATCAAATCTCTATTCTGAGAAGAGGTCTTGAGAGCTGTAGAAAAATATTGCTTCAAACTTTTATAGAATTGATTCATATTTAAACGCTTTAGTAGTCCAAAATTGTGACCAGTATGGTGTTTATAAAAATTTTGCATCGTGTAGCCTATATTTTTTCTGTTGATCGGTTTTTTATGATTTTTAGTACGCTAATGAATTACAAAGCTGCACTTTATAAATATATTCTGTTTAAATGAAATTGATTTTCAATATAAATTTTAGAAAAGTTTTTGCTCAGAATTCTGAGGTTGCCTCAGATATCGGTTTACAAAATTTTTCTATTGTCAAACGGAAGAGAATTATAACAAATTTCGTAGGAATCGGTTCATTATTGTGACTGTGAGTAAGATTTCAAAAGACAGACGGACTCAATTACTAATTTGATGTTAGAATATAAAATTTATGAAAAAAAGAGGAAAAAAGAAATTAACTTTAAATTATTCTTCCATAATTGCAAAGTGACTTTAAAGAATTCCTCGAAATTTGATAAATTTTAAACTTTTTCATAATAAAGACAATTTTCTAAGCGTATAATTAATATAATATATCGATATAACTCATACGCATCTTTATCTTAGATTTATCAGCATGAAATTTTATAGAATTTTTTATAATCAAAATTAATGCAACATTTTTATTAAAACACACACTAAACAAATATTGTTGCAAAAATCCTCATCATTGAAACATAAAATATATTTATGTTTATATATTTATTTATATGATAAACAGTAAAAATAACAAAAAATTGTGTGTGTGTGTTTTTTTAATAAAATACAGAAATGTATCTTTATATTGTTGTTGGTTTTAATGGAAACTAAAGTGACTAATGCACGTAAAGTAAACTTTGTTTTATTAAAAAAAAGAACGTTGGATTTTTACGTAAATTGTGTTAAGTGCGTCGTATACTTAAACAAAGTACAAATACAACTATACATACATATGTATTCTTCTAAACAAACTATGTAACAACAAGATGTTAACTTTAGTTTAAGACTTATTCTTCTTTATTTATTTTGTTTCTTTCTTTAAGTATAATGTTATTTGTTCTCTTCCAAGTGTAATAGACATAAAAACGACAAAAATAACAACTGCAATTCAAGACAACAACACCGACAACACAATAAGTAAAACAACAATATTAAATGCAAAACAATAGTTTATGTTCATTTTCTTATTTTTAATACGTTAATATAAAGATACTTGTGAATATACTCACACACACACATGCACACAACATAAAAATAAGAAATAATATAAAAAACAACAAAAAAGTTTTAGCTTTTAGTGTCATTTTTTATGGGCACATCTGACCAACATAATACTTGTAGTATAAACAATACAAATACAAATAAAAGAATAGACTTGAATTTAATTATGTGTGTGTGCGTAAATATAACCATCTTAACCAAACATGGCTGAAACTGATATGTGAGCGAAGTATAATAATTAAAATAAAATAGTGATCTTAAAAGTTCTATTTTTTAAATTTCGTTATTTATTTTCCCATTTCCTAATACAACCCAAGAACGCATACATATTAACTTTGTTCTTTTTCCATTTAAGCTTACGATATGAAAAGTTTTCTTTTATATCTCTGAGGTTTTCTTTATATTTCTAGTCATTTAGGCTGTGGAAAGTTTTATTTTATTAAGGTAATTTAGCGAACATGTAATGAAAGAAATTTTGCTATTAAAACTATTTCGTTGCGTTTTAATAAAAATTATACGAAGGGTCTCTAACTTTGATACTACAATAGAGGGGAATATTTTTTTACATAAAAACGTGTACATGAAATCTTCACAACCTTAACAAACTTAAAGAATAAAATCTTTTAATTTTGTTACTTTGAGAATCTCAAAACTGAACAAGAACTGAACTAGAACTGAACTAGAACTGAACTAGAACTGAACTAGAACTGAACTAAAACTGAACTAGAACTGAACAAGAAATAGAACTGAACAAGAACTGAACTAGAACTGAACAAGAACTGAACTAGAATTGAACTAGAACTGATCTAGAACTGGATTAGAATTAACATAAAACTGAACTAGAACTGAACTATTGCTAAACAAGAAATAGAACTGAACAAGAACTGAACTAGAATTGAACAAGAACTGAACAAGAACTGAACTAGAATTAACCTAAAACTGAACTAGAACTAAACTAGAACTGAACTAGAACTGGACTAGAATTTAACTAAAACTGAACAAGAGCTGAAAGAGAAATGAACTAAAACTGAACTAAAATAAAAACTAAAGAAAACCAACTAGATTCTCAAATAAAATACCAAGAAAAATATGAGCTGAAATTTGAATTGAAGCTGAACTGTAATGTAAATTGCGACCAGAACTGAAATCTAAACTTGAGTTTGAACTTAAATTTAAACTGAAATCTTAACTGAAATTTAAAGTTAAAATCTGAACTAAAATTTTAAAAACAGTTAATTTGAAAAAAAAGAAAAAGAAACGGTGATAAAAAATTAAAATAGTTAAGGGACTTGTTGAAAAATAAGATATTGTTATTACGCGATTCTTAAAGCAGAATACCACCAGTATGTGTATTTAAGCCTGAGGCAAACAACAAAGGACAAACCGATCAGTTCTTTGCGATAGTATCGTCTTTTGTATTAATTATGTAAATTTTTAAATTGAGAATCACTTCCTTCTTACATATGTTTTCGTTAACCCACTTATACGTATGATTAATTTAAATTGTTCCTCAAACAAAAATATAACTCATACGTCATATATGTTTAGGTTTGCCTCTATTAAAGTCACAAACTATAAACTGTAACATCATAAAATCTGTCTGTATACAATAAATTAAAGTCATATTATAATTCATATAACTTTCAAGTCCACTTAAATAACCTAAAGTGTTTAGAACTTTAATAATTAAAGCAGATTGATGATATTGTACTTTTGATTTAGTTTTTCTTTTTTTTTTTACAAAACAAAAACAGCAACCGAAAAATGTACTTGAAAACAATATAAAATCTTTAATTCTTAAGGAAAAGTTTTAAAAATATAAAATCACATAAATTTGTGTCTGTACACAAATAAAAAATAAAAGCGAAAAAGTAAAAGAAGCATTATAACTTTTTATTTTATTTATTAAAAAAATAATATAATAAAAATAGAGGAAATAAGGAAGAGAAGACATCTTTAAAACTGTTCTCTCTATTACATTTCACACAAAATAGAAAAATGTCGCTTTTGTCTTAAACCACTTGACCATGGTTAACCGCTTTTATTATTTCACAAAATGTTCTTTTCACTTTTGGTATGATTGTTCTTGCGTATTTAAGGAAATAAAGCACAAATCAAAATATAATGAACCAAGTCAAAAATCTTTAACTTATTCCTTGTGTATTTGTGAGTGTGACTCCTTCATAAAGTACCGACAAAAAGTGTCAACTAAAGATGAAGTAAAAATGGAAATTGTGAAGAAGAAATAATAATAAATAGATAATTGCAGTTAATGACAACATTAATCACAGGAAAATGAAGTAAATGTCCAAACACAAGGACATAAAATGACAATAAGAAAAAAATTGGGAGAATGCTTGAACTTTATGTTGTTGTGGTAAATCATTAAATACCCTGCACAGAAATATTAACAATTTTATAAGAAAACCGATGTCCTTATCTTATCTGCAAGAAAAGAAACTAGCGATCTCAAATCATTATTTTCAAGATAGTATTGATCAAGATTATAGGCTCCAAAAACGGTATTCCTAATCTCTTTTAGCATAGAACAATAACATAACAAGTGAAAAATCTCTTCACTTGTTCCAGTTTGTCAATACAACTACGACAGAAACCATAATCCTCCTCGCGTGGGTGCCCAAAACACATCATCCAGTTATACTAGACATCAAAAGTCCGATATGCAAACAACGGTCTGGTCCTTATAATCGACAGCTGCTTTCATCCCATCAGTTCCACGGATTTCCAGCGAAAAGCCAAACAGCAGAGTTAAAAAAGCTTGTTGACACATTAGATCAGAACGCAGTATCACAAATAGACCCTTAGTCGAAGTTGACCTCAAGGCATCTGTTATCAGGGTTGCCATCGACCTCAGAGCTTTTGCGAAAGTCATACGATGTACATTCCAATTCATCGTCACCAGCAGGATTGTATGCGTTCTTAGACTATTCGCTTACATAAGAACAGAATGGAAAAATACTGAAAATTGGGCAGTTTTTTTAATCGTAAGCTGAACTTATCGTGGTCCACTAAATTAAGAAACATTAAAAATAACTGATCACATTCCATTATCTTTTTCCTATAAGGGAGGGTGCATAGAAATAAGGAGATAACTACGCTATTGGCTAGATTTGTGGTAAATAAAGCTGATTTGTGCATCCTATACGCAGAGTGTCAAAATCGGTCTAAGATGTTTCAAATTGATTTGGAAGAGTATAGATCTAGATAGTCGGTAGCTTTAAAAAATTTGTTATCTTTGGTATGTTTATTTTTTAAAAATTTGTTTATGAAGTCTGTGAGGCTCTGAAAAATATTTCATATTTGTGTGTCTCTGTAACTTTTGAACCGTTCGAGTTATCTTAATGAATTTTCACATACTCAAAGTTTTGTGTTGTTTTGTGTTGATTTGGAGGAATACAAGTCAATAAATAGTCAGGGGTGCAGTCAGAAACCTTCCAAAATTGACCGACTTGGGTATGTTGACTTTTTAACAATTTGCCAAAAATTTTAGTTATCTTTTATGGTTTAGGAGATATTCATGCTGAAATTAATTTTTAACCATTTTAAATCCTGTTTATTTTATTTTATAGCGGACGAACTGTGTTCCAGATTTCCTATATACAATATTAAAAAATCAAAAACATTTATTCTTTCAAAAGCAATTTGTTTGTTCTGTGCATTATAATTTTTTTATTGTTTTATAAAGAAATCATCACAGGAATGCATATAAATCCGGGAATAAACCTTAGATGTGCACTCAAACTTTGTCAATTAAAAGAAATCGTTTTTCTTAAATTCTCGAATCACAAATCTGAAATCATCTTTTATTATCCTTAATATATAACAAGTGTTTTCTACCAGACGGTCTTTATAATGACAATGTGATCATTTAAGTGAAAGAAGTAAGATTTTTAAAAATTATTTCGATTGAAGGTCTGGGCATTTTTGTATGTGTTAGAAGTATTTACTTTAGCTGAAAATCTATCCTTATCTAGGCTTTCAAACAGTTCGATTTTATATAGCATCGATCGAAGAAAATGGTATTTAAAAGGGACAAGATCTGGGCTGTATGATAGAAAAGCTGTTTTTAAAATATTCTTAATCGGTCTTGCAACATGTGGTTAAGCGTTATTTAAATAGGAAATTATATTTTTATGTCTGTTCGAACATTCTGCACTCGTTCTTAATTTACATTATTGACTTTGAATGCAACATAAAGCTTTTAAATGTGAAGAAATAGTTTGTTGTTTCAACTCAATGACGGAATTTGCTTTCAACTCATGATCTTCAAATATATTTCTGTTGCCGAAGCCTCTGCTTGCAATAATAAAAAACCGTCAGAAACCATTATCAGACTTCCTCACAAAGCTCCTTTTTGGTCAAAAAATTCGATACTATTATTTTGATTGAAAGAAAAGTATTTAAACTTTGGCGTTTATCGAGTTCTATATACCAAATATTTACCCTCCAAAGTTCCTAAATCTTATTACTGATACAGATTTTGTTCAAATCGACATTACCAACATGTTTGGAACAATATAAGAACGCACCTTGGGACAAAATAGGGTTTTTGGAAAAAAATCTATTTATTTAAATCGGATAAGTGTATTTGCTTTAAATTTAATATAATGGTAGCAGAGGACTTCAGAGGATCTTCAAGTTACTGATTTATTAAGAAAACTGAATCTGTCCCACTGTGGAATGTCAGTGAAAAAATGGATAAATTAAGATATTTCGAAAGTAAATCTTCTTATAACTTTTTGTTTCATTAACATGCAAAGTTAATGATAAACTGAGTGTAACCATATTTGCTACTTGTGCTAGTGGAGGTGAATAGAAAATAAAAACAAAAGAAACAAGAATTTTCCACAAGGGAAACACTTGTTCGACGAATGAAAGACAGTGAGTGAGAAAGGAAAAAATTAAAAACAAAACTGAATATTGTTATTAATATGAATTTTTCTTATAGTTGGAAAATATATTAAAGACATTTTTAGCTTAGGGTCATACTTTTACTTCTACTGGCTACCTATAATGGACACAAAACAGTGGGACACAAAAATGAAACATGCGAACACAAACATTATAAAAATAAAAATTATATGAAGTAAAAAATTAATCTGGTTGCATTGAAACATTCATTAGAAAATATATTTCATATTTGAGGTAATAGTTTTGATTAATATAAATATATAACTGGCAGATCTACTGTTTTTTAACAAAACAGGAAAAAAATATCCAGCTTGAGGGGAAGAAAACTGAAATAAATAAAATAAAATATACGTCAAGACAATAATAAAATATAAGAAAACAACAAATTTTTATTAAAAAAAAGAAAATAATAAAAAACTTAAAAATAAGAAAAAAAATATACGAACAAAAATAAAAAAGAAAGACTTTGAGAATCTAAATCCTGTAAATCCTGTTAAGACAACAAGCTTGCTTTTTTGCAAGGAAATGAAATTTGAAATGTTCGTTTCTCTCTCTCTTCTATCCTTAAATGTCGTTTATTTTTCTTTATTTTTTATTGTCATTGTAGTGGATATATATGTATATACAAATACCAAGTACATAACATTGTTCATGAAGAAGTGTGAGTAGTGTATGTTTGTTTGTGTGTATGTGTGTGTGAAAATTGTTGTACGGAAAAAGCAATTTTACTCGAGTTTCCTGAAGACAAATAAGTCTATGTCAGGATCAAAAAAGAATTTTAATACAAAAATACACTTACAGACACACACACCCATAGATTTTTATTTATGAGTGTATACACATATACTGACAAAAAAAAATGGAAAAGGACAATAGAAAACAATGAATTATAATGACAAAAAGAAATAATAATCAACATTTTCATACAACTAGAGGAAAGGAATTGCAAGACGAAAAAATAGAAAATAAGAAAAATGGAAATAAATAAAAAGGAAAATAATAAATAAAACAATAAAGGAAACTAAAGAGCAAGAAAAATATTTCCTTTGCAAAAAATAGAGAAAATAATAAAATAAAAATTATGAAAATCGTAAACGTTTAAGAAAATCAAAAAGTTATGACTTAAAAAAAGAGGAAAAAACTTTTTATTAAAATAATTATATTTAATTTTTTTTAACAAAAAATAAGTATTTGAAGTGGGAGTGCACTAAGTATTTATCCATCAAATTGGGAATAGTTTTTTAATTACAGTTGTTGAAAGGAGTGAATTTGATGCCATATGGTGGCGCTAAATACTTTTGGATAATTCTGGAAAGTAGAGTAACGTGGAATGGACGTGGAGTTTGGCTAAAGATGACAGATGCGAACTTAATATTAGAAATGTGAAACCACGTCTATTCTATGATGTAGACTTCTGGTGGAAATTTCTTGTAACAGCTCGAAATATAATGATATGATAATTTTGCGATCCTCAACTAGTTACTAATCGATTTAATTAAATTTGCTCTTCAAACGATGACTAAGCAGTATACCGCGGGAAACTGGAGATACAGTTAGTATTGCCATGCAAGTATCTTGGGTCTTCTTTCGAATTCTTCTTTCGAGGAAGCTATTTTTAATTTTTTGACACTACAGCAAGCATCTTGCTTCTTTGGAATCAACTAACTGCAATCTCTATGTATTCTATGTATTTCTTTACAGTTTCTGTGATGTGAAAGACAGGGAAAACTAGGCAGCAATCATTTTTGTCCTCTCCTTTTCTTACTTGACTTTAATCTGATCTATTTGTTTTTGCCACTCTATTTAGATTTTTAATTAGTAGGTTTTTTTTCTATACATTCTTCCTTTTCAGGTAACCCACCTTAAAGACATTCATTCTCTCATTCTTTCATGGAAGCCTGATGACCTAACCTAATCTAGCTTTGCTAGATTAGTTACATGCTCCTTCTCTAGTTACATGCTCTCTTCTTTTAATAATTGTACGAGCTCAATGAAATTGAACGTGATTATTTGTCGTCGCCTTGATGAGATCGTTATTAAAATCAGTCGGGTAAAAAAAAATTGACAAAGAACTTCCGATTTTTTTGCACTCAGAAAAAATTATGTCACTTCATGTTCAAGTAAAGTAATGGATTTAGGATCCACCCATCTGGTTAATTGACTGGATGTAAATACGTTGCAGGTTACAATTGTATAGGAACCTTTTTGAAATTTGGTATATATAACTTCTTATTGAACTTGGCGTTATTTGTTTCAAATGCCCTCAAGGAATAGAATATAATTGGATAAATAATTTTCAAGAAGATCGGTTCCTATAATGACCGTAGCTTTAATCAATAATCACTTCCGGGAACCATGAATATTTATTAAACTAAAGAAATAGTGTAAATTTTTTTACGATGATCGGTCCATATTTACATAACGTTATAAATCTCTTATATGTTAAATAAATATGTTATATACAAGTACCCACATAGAATTCTATCATATTTTATATCCGCGTGGGATTTCATAAAATTTTTAATCTGATTAAAATGAGTGATCAGAAAAAAATGTTTAATAAAATAATTAAATATTTTCAATAAAATACAAAACATCTGTGGTCAAACAGATTCTAATGTTTTTAAACAGTACAGGGAACTTTCCCTTTGATAGAAAGCCAGGTTTAGGTGGGAAGAATGGTCTACATGAAAGCAATTAAAAAAAGCATTTTCAAAAGATTACTCAACAGATTTGGTTGAAAAGCAGCCCAATGAGCTCAATGCTTTGACTTTTTGGTACGAAAAATTACAGGTTCAAAAATTTACTGATAGAAATTATGACAACCATTTAGAGACCAAAAACAATGAATGAAAATTTAAATCATGTTTAAAAAATAAATGACGAAACGTATGTTCTGTCAGAAAAGTTTATGAGTAAAAAGTATTCAAAATTTCCCAAAAAGTTCTTGGTGTGTAAAAAAATTGAGCAGTTGTGGCAAAAGAAGCCAAATCAGTTTTACAACGGGCTCAACAAATACCAAGATTTACATCAAGAAATGTTTACAAAGAAAAAAAAAACGCTGCTTCCATTCATAATTCAATTATTTCTGACTGACTTGGTGTCCTGTCATAAAGATAACTTAGTCTTTGAGTGGTAGAAGAACAATAATGTGATATCTTGTATCAAGAGAGGCGAATTCTCCAGCAAAGAGATATTGGTCTCTTGTTAAAAGTGAATTGATGAGCATAAGAACTGTATCTTGTTATATAATAGAAACGTTAATGGAAGAGTTTCCGAAAAAAGGTTCAAAATTTCATCGCTTTAATGATTAAAACTATAAAAATATTTTTAAATTGGAATAAAAATTTCAATCCATCATTTATAACTGTAAATTTTGTATTTTCGTTTTTATTAACATTTATCTATCTCACTCCTTTGTTCCCAATTTCACGTCTATTTTTATGTGTATGAATTTCTTTTAATTATGACAAATTTATGTAACATTCCAATAAATAACTATTATAAATTCCTAACTTTTTTTTGCGTCCTTCATTTTATTTATCATTATAAAATAATTCCTATCTTTCACTCATTTATTTTATTGTTATTTCATTTTAACAACAATTAAATCATTTTTCTATTTTATGTTCTTGTTAATTAAGAATGATTCTTTATAAATTGTCGTCCTTTATTAAAGTATTTTCTTCTTTTTATTTTTTCATTCATTTCTGCGATATTCTTATGTATTTGTGTGTGTGTTTATTTTCTCAATTATATTTCTTCTACAATTATAAATCATTTATATTGATTGTCATTATCTGAAAACATCATCATTGTTGAAGTTGTTTCCATAAATGAGCTGTAAGTAATTAAGCAGCAACAAGTTGTGGCTTTATTTGCCCCTTTTTCCACCATTTTTTGTTTCTTAATTTTTATTGCTTTTTTTAAAACGTGTTTTTCAAAATAGCAACAATTAATTGTAGAAAAGAAAAAAATAATTGTTAATTATGTTGAGGGTAAAAGATGTTTCTTTTTCTTGAGGAAAAGAAAATTTATGAGTTTTTCTGTAAATATTTAAAATGTTAGAGGTTATATTTTATGGGATCTGAGAATATGGCAGATGGGTGGTTAGGGAATTATACTGATTAAGAATACTTTTAATTCTTCTTTGTGGTATACTAAATGACTTGGAATCATTTTCTGATTCGATTTTATGAAGTCCTTCCTTTCCAGGCTTATTTATTTTGAAAATAATTTTCTAACTTTGAAACCGTTTGATATATCTAGATAGAATTTCACATGGTTATAATTGAGGTATTTTTAAGGAAATCTGAAGGTTTACAGGTATTGAGGTGATCCTGTAGGGTATTTCTATTACTGAATATTACAAAAATTAAAAAAATCAAGTTCTATCTTCAGATCAATATAACATTTAAAGGATTCATATTCTGATATAAGAAAGCTTATTTGCGAGAAAAGAAAATTGTGAATTGATCTTGTGAATATACAAGATCACCAGCTTCAAAGCTGAGGTTGTCGATTGAAAGTTGGGAACTGAGAAAAATAATTTAGCTGGAATATGATTGCAAAAATTCCGAATTTTTCACAAATTCACTAATATTTCTTTATGGAGGGCAGCGAAAGATGTAAAGCTACCGATAGAGCACAAAGTCTTTTAAGGAAATCTGACGGTACCTGGACGAGTAGTTCAGAGGAAAAAACTTACTAATTTGATGACTGTTAAAGAAAAGTTTTTTTTTTTACCAAAATCTCCGACTTATGATTATGTAATTGGAGAAAAATCTTAACAAATGCCGGAAAATAGTGGTACAACTTCATTAGCTCATTTTATATTTATTCAGTTATAAAACATAATCTTTATATAAGAAAATCGCCTGGATATGATTAAGGAATTAATTAGAAACCTATCTAATGTGGCAATATTAGTTTTGTCTAAAATTTTCAATGCGTGATGCAAATGGGAATCTTGCCTAAAATATGGCCAATTCCACAAATTATAATGATACCGAAACTTGGAAAAAATCTGATGATATCATCATCCTATAGAAATTTAAGCCTTCTGTCCTGCTTGTCAAAAGTATTTGAAAAATCACTTTTACTAAAAGTTATAAGCACCTAAATGATTGTAATATCATCCCATATAAAATGTTTAACTGGAGAGATTAGAAAATCTTTTAAATAAAAGTTAAATTTTGAAATGTCGCGTCAACCATTATGAACTCACAAATTGTTAGAATCCTATAATCCTGTTGCTATGATCTGACAATTTCAACATTTGCTGATGATATGGAAATTCTCAGTACACACGAGAAACCTAACTTATCTTTACGTATTCTAGACATTTATTTGAGACGTTTGGAAACATTGTTAATGTAGAAGAAAAACTGTCCACCAGTTTCTTTTAATGGCGTTAATATCAGGGAGATTATGTTGAATATCTCGGTATTCATTTAGATCGGCGACTTATATAACTCGGCCATATAGAAACCATAGAAAACTAAAAGCTTCTAGTTTACATTAAGTCCAAATTAAACCATGATAATAAAGTCTTCCTATATATATGTGGAACGATCTGTAAAATGAGGATAGAATATAAAATTTTACGGCCTATAACTGAGCTCTATAGTGCATTAGAACTGCATTCACTAAGACTTGAATATTACAATAGTAAAGGAAAAAGCTTAGAAATATCTATCCGCTTGTCAGGCGTCCGTCAAGGGAAGAGAATGGGCGATGGAAAGGAAATGTCTAATTTTCTTAGCAAAATAAAATTTAAATTTGGTTTTCAACGTAGATGTTTTATACTTATTGTGAGACTTCAAAAGAGAGGTAAATTTAATAAAAACAGTCCACGTAAAAAAATTATAAGGCTTTTTCAACAATGTTATTAAGGATTTTTTATAGAATCTAAGACGTATTTAAAAAAAATCTAGGGTCCATTATTAAACCCGTTAAATTTAAGAAACTAAAAATGCAAGCTTAAAAATTGGATAAAAATTTATTTTGACTGGAATATTTCTGAAATTCTTAAAGAACCATGAACAATTAAAACGACTGTAAATATGCGAACTTTTCCGACCGGTCAGATCGAGTCGGGACCTGTAATCCCTTAAACCAAATCAAAATACCTCAGCTGTAACTAAGTTAAACTCGATTAAGGTAACGACTTTAAAGTACAAGAATGGTGTCTAAAAAAACCTTTTGAATCCAATATTTAGAGTTATCTTCCTTCATAATATTAAAGATATTTTATTCTGAATATAATTTTCTCTATGAAGTGTGGGTAAATTCCTATAAAAAGCACATATTTAAAAATAAATTTAAATTTATTTCCTCTTTAGCATTTCCTTTATCCCATCCCTATTTCCGTAATTATGTCTTAAGTCCCCTATTATAGGCATATTATTATAAAAGAAAAATAATTAAATTAATTTTCGTATTAAAAATGTTATTTTCTTTTTTATTTTTTGTTACCAAATTTGTTTGTTGTTTTACTAACACACTTGTTACACTCTTGCAAATATTCTCATAATTTATGTTTGTTATTTTACGTTTTCTTTTTTTCTTTTTTTTCTAAAAGAAGAGGGAAAAGAAGTAAATGTAATAATAATCTACTCTAAAAACAATTAAGAAAGGTGTATATTTTAGCTGTTGAACAATCTTCATTATTCATCTTTAATGTTTTCATAAATATTATTTTGCTTACATTTTCTTAATTCACCCTGGGGTAAAATTCAACATAATTATAACCTGTAATACATTAATTTATTTGGGTAATAGTGGTTTAATTGATTTATTTGCTACAGAGATTAGGAGAAGATAATTTGTGTAATATCATTAATAATATCATATGTGTAAATTTTGATTTAAGTCCTTAAAAAGTATTGATTTATTATTTTTTAATGTCGAATATTTTTTGTTTAGAAACGCGTTTCTATATTATAAAATGAGTTATTACATTATTCAAATTATTTCTCCTCCGCAGGTCACCACACTTCCTCATTTGTCTGTGAGTTTATTGGTACAGCTTCTTAAAAACTGCTCCATTTTTATGCTAAAGTTAAATCAATCAAAATTCGGATACTCTCTTCTATAATATAGTGTATTCCAGTAAGAGAGTTGTGCATCAATCGAAACAAGTGGTTGTTAGGAGGATCAAAATCGGCTGAATTAAAACTTTCCATCCACTGTTTTGCAAATAGTTTTTGATCGATCTTTCAACGTCTACTCTGATATGTGCTAATGATGGCGTTGATTGTTCTCTTAAAATCAGGTTTTCTAATTGCAACAGCTTTAATTCAAATCAGCGTCTTGATCGCAGCAAATATATTATAATATACTATTACTGCTCTTGGAGCATAAGACTTAAATTAAGCCTTTTTGCATTATTCCTTGTAAGATTGCTTTGTTTTAGATTTTTGAGTTTCAAACAGCTACAGGTGTTCCTTGATGATCTGCAGTTTCCTGAGCTTAATTGCAATCCTTGCACTAGCAACACTCTTTCTGAGACCATCAATGTTGTAAATGTTAAAAGAAGAGAAAATCGTGTGTTTGAACATGATACACTTGTTGTTAAAGCCTGTAGTAAATGCGTGATGGTGTCCATTACTAACCTGGTTTTGCTTAAATACAGCAAAGTTGATTTCACTTTTGGTTAAATATTCTAAGCTTGTCTCGTCTTGAAAGTTATTTTTGATGATATCGAAGTTAAAAGTAAGTTGCAGATATTGCTGCATTATAATTGGTGGATCAAAACAAGACTCTAAACTTAATCTGCGTAGCTCCTAGTTGGCCGAAAATCTGCCTGTTTAACTTATAGTTTTTTTTTTTCTATTTTGCTCTGAAGTCTTTCCTATACGATTGCAATAATTGGAAATGTAGAAGAATTCATTTTCAGTTATTGAAATCTTTGAAGTCGCCTTTTTAATGAATAGACCTTTCCTAAAGGTTGAAAATATTCTTTCAAACTTATGGGCTAAAGTGATTGATGCCACTGATATTGAATATTGGATTTTGATAATATTATTCGAGAATTCCAAATTAGGACTCTACAGTTGTGTCACTAAAATAAAATATCTTCTATACATGGATGATGAAGCGAAGCTATGCTAAACATCGGAGTGTTTTTCAATCCCTAAAAATTGTTGCATTGAAGCAGCCATTAAGCAGTGAATCATTTAAAAAAAATTTTAACTTAAAAATGTCACTTTACAAAAGTGATTGTGATCGTTGTCATTGTTGTACAATGAGGCCTTGAAGCAAGGAGTCCAAAATATTGGATGAAATTACAAAATATGGAGATACCTTAATCTGGAAATGATTTGAAAATATATTACTGGCTGATTGTTGGCAGTTAGTAATTCAATATAGTTCTAAATCTTGATACTAAAATATATTTTGACTTTGGTATTGAACTATAGAAATTTAAATATCGATATTATACAAAATGGTAAATAAAGAATGAAATAGAGTGAGATTGCAAAAAACATTCTAATGTCCTCCTTATTATATAGTAAGTAAGAAAGCTTAGTCAAAATTTTGCTTATAAGGGTATAACACTCCCCCGAACTCTTCCCCAAATTAACGTGTATAATATTTTAAAATATATTTTAAAATTATTGTATTATTGATGAGATTTTTTGTATTAGTTATAAAGTGTGTAATTTTACGCGCTAAAGGCGTACCAAGTTTCATGATTTTGAAATAAGCCGTTAAAAGAGTTTAAAGGAGTTATCTCAGATATCGGTCTATAATTTATTTTCTTTTAAAACGATTTTACCGATTATAAATAAGAAACTTTTTTGGAAAATAACAAATACTTAGGACAAATTTTATTTTGAAGGTGAGCGTGTCAACAACAGAAAGGCAGACGTTATGTTTCGTACATACACTCTCACAAATGTATACAATATATATGCGTTTTCCTTAAATATAACACAGAAACAATTAATGACTCATAAAAGTTGTTATATTTTAGCAATAACTATTTTTCTACAGAACCGATTTTGAATGAATTACTATTATATATACAATGAATACCGTATTATATTATGGCAAACTCTCAGTCTTATTTGTCGATTTATAATTGACAATTTTACGAAAATTCTTCACTTGAACTTTGAGGTTGTCTTAGATATCGGTAAATATCCTTTAATATAGTGAACCAATTTCTCTGGTTTTAAATATGAAACTTCTCAGGACTATAACAAATACTAAGGCCAAATAGAGCTCTGTCAAATATTGTCGATGTGAGCATATCAACAATCTTGGGTTTTTCTTTCTTGGCGCAACAAAAATGTATTAGTGGCATAAAAATCGCTCATCATTGTACAATAATGTTCACATAAAGGGCATCTAAAATTCGTTAAGCATAAATGTCCTAAGTATTTATTAATTTTAATGTTTATAATGAAATTAACTAAAATACCTGAAATAGAACCTCATTCAACCCCAATGATGGTATCTTATAGTCATACAAAAAAAAAACAAGAATTAATATACCGTCAAGCCCGACTATTTAATACCCTACACCACATCTTCGGTTAAAAATGGTAGTTAGGAAAACTTAATGAACGACCCTCGTATAATTTGATTTCTGATTTATTTGAATGTGTGTAGTACATTTTTGTGACACTGAGATTTATGTTAAATTTATGCATTTAAAATGAATTTTTCTGGGGGTTACATGAGGGGTATATGAAATTGTGAATCTACCCTCGTATAATTACACACACATAGATTTTTACTTGTATTTATCTTAATTTGACCAATTATTATTACAATACCAATGTATATGAGAGATTTTTTCTCTGCTAAGTGACATTTGGAAGTGGGTTTGTATGAGACTTATGAGAAATAACGGACTGACCCTCGCATATTTTGGCACATCATTTAAAAATATTATAAGACTTACTTGCGCAAAATTTCGTTTAAATCATTTTGTATTTAGGACTTTTATGACCTTAAAACTCCATTTCGGGAAGAGCATTTTTATGGGAGGTACCTGAAATACTGGACCGAATATGAACAATTTCACTAAGCTCCGTTTTTAGGCCAAAATAATATGCACCAAATTTCCTTGAAACATTTTGGTAATTACGAACTGTAGACGTTTATATGGACAGCCAGCCTGATAGATAGACGGGCGGACTGATGGAAGGACATACATCGTTAAATCGACTCAGAAAGTGATTCTGAAACGAACGGTATACCTATAGGAAACAACATTTTTTCTACATGTTACAAATATCAGCACAAACGCATAATACCACAACCACTTTCGATGGTGTAGGGTATAAAATAAAAAAAAAATAAATAAACATACACAAACCCACTTACATAATGTAAGTTATATCTAAACTTGACCTGTAATTTTTTCCATTCTAGTTGACCTTTTTAATACAAAATACATATAAATAAAAATGGCTGACTTTCGAATTCATATTCACTCTCAACTACGTTGACGAACACAAACAACGAAACATTTTTATGTAATAATTTATATACGAAAACGGAAATAACTAATACAACTATAAAAGCAAAAGAAAAGGAGAAGAAATTTAAGTAGCAGCACAGCAAATAAAAAGAAATTTAAGCTTTAATCACTTTGATTGAGTAAGTGTGACGATGGTATTTCTACCATGGAATCAGAAAATTAATCATTTCTTTTTTTCTCACTTTTTAATAAAGAACAACAAACATATTTTTTGTTGGTGTTGTTTTCATTTCCTCCAAATCGTATTTTAGTTTCTTGTTCTTCTTTTGCAAAATAATTCAGTTATTTACTCTTGAATGTTTTGGTCGAATTTATATTAAACTTAAGTGTTTGTATTTATGTGTATGTGTAAGTATTTGTCAGTGTGTTTGTTTTTGTAAAGATGAATGTTTTAGTTTTATTTGTATAATATTTTTTTGTTTCGTACAAGATTTGAATGTGAGTAATTGCAGTAATTTAACAATAAAACTAATGAATTTTTATTGATTTCAACAAATTGCCGCTTGGGAAAAGTTATAAAGATAAAGATGGAAAAAAAAGAAAGATCTACAATCTACTGCAGCAGAACGAACAAGAAAGCAAAATAAGAGAAAAATAATAAAATGGTAAATTAGCTGAAGTTATTTTATTTTTATTGAAGGATGTTATTTGGAAAGAGGTTTAAATTAAATATGAACTGAAATTAAATTAAGAAAATGAGAAATATTTTGAATGTTAATCTTGTTGAAAAGGAAGAGTTTGAAGGATGCTTTTTCTTATTACTTTGGTTCTTAGTGAGAGATCCTGAGTCATTCTGAACCAATTAATTTTTTATCATCTCTTTAATCTTGTAGAAATGTAGACCCGAAGTAGTATGATGTCATCTACTTTGCTTTATAATAGCTGTTTTTACTTAAAACGATAATTTGTGGTATTAGATCCAAATGTCAAACTCACTAAACACTGGATTTTATTTCATTATAGAGCTCAGAGGTAGACAAATTTATGATAGTTTTTTTCAAGTTTTGTGTCTCTCATTCTTTCCAAACAGCATATGCAATACGGGTCATCTGCTTGAATTCAGCAGATCGCTCAATTAAAGAGTTTGATTTTTTTCTGAAAATCATCAGATATTTTTTAATAGTTTTTTTCATAATCAAAGTTAAATTATAATTATTGTAATTAAAGTATAATTATTGTACACGGAACACAAGTAGAAAACGGGAAAAAAATATACTAACAAAAGCCGAGCGTAACATTTGTCCAGATACGAAGCTTTAGGCTCTACATGACTGCAGATTTGATTTCGTTATGAAATATAACTGTTTATATTGATTCATCGATGGTTTTGTATCAATTTCAATATAAGCAGATTAAGAAGAAACATTTTAAGTTCAAGAGTTTGGATGCTAACTGTTTCAATTAATGAAGAAAATCCTGACTGAAATACGTCATAATTAACTTGAATATGAAAATGGTCAATTAAAGAAAAGGATTCGTTAAGCTTTCAATATATTATGAAGCTGAAAACAAATTCGTAGTCCTATTCCCATATAAGGAAATGAACTAGATCTAGAATATTTATTCTGGATTCACTCCCTAATTCCGTAGGCGGTTGGGATATTATGCGTTGATGTTTGTGATGGACAGAAAAAATAGTGTTGATGGATTGGATGATTAAACTTTTATGAAGGGCCGTCTATAATTTCTCATAGCTCTCATATAATACTCTGGAAAAAGGTCATGGTCATTCTTCTTGTAAGTTTTAAATTCAGCTAGTTGAAGATTACAAAAGGCTTTCCAATACGTTGGTAACTTGCAAATTAAAGTTCCAAGGAGAATGAAGTTTGAGAAAATTTGTTTCCTTTTTTTGATGTTAACTTCATTGAAGTGTTCAATCTTCATGTTTTTAACAGATTCTTAAGTTAGAGGAGTAGAAGTTATCAAAGGATTTTTCACAAATTGGAAATTAGTAAAAAAGTTTTCAGTATTTTCCCCGAGAGATGGAAAGAGTTTTTCAACTTGAAAATTTTTAATGGCTCTTGAATTGTAATTTTTTAGAAAACATTTCCATCGATCAACTATTCAGATGGTTTGTAACGTTCATGGTGAATGAATAGATTGATATGAATTCCCTGAAACTTAAACTTTATTGTATATGGAATGTGGATAAGTGTACCTAAGCTTAGCAGAATATTTCGAGGTCAATATGTTTTATTAACTTTGACACATAAAAGACTTTAATGTTAGAAATTAAAAGAAAATTTCTAAAAGCAATTAAGTTGTTAATTAAAGGGTCTTGACTATAACTTTAGTACCCAAAGTTGTATGGCTTTAAAAGTTTTTGATAATGGACCAATTGCTCTTTGGTATTTTCCATTGCCCTGTATAGTCTAAGTTAAAAATATTAGAATTTTCAACTCTTTAAACAATTTTGTAATATTATTTAACTTTAATATATTTAAAGATAAATAAGAAAAAGAAAATGAAGAAAAAGAGTTAAGAACTTAAGTAAAATTCTAGTAGTTTCTTCTTTGTTCCCATCGTAAAATCATTGAATCATTATTAATTTTTCAATTTATCTATTTCTATTTTAAATAACCATTCATGTCTGCTTGTTTATATTATTCCCCCCATTGAGTAAAAATTCCAAACTCTAGAAATAAAATATGAAGAAGAAAGTAATTCATATTTTTCTATATTTTTTCCTTTTCTTTTCATTTGTTTTGCTTTTTTTGGTGACAATAAAAAATGTCTTTTGTGTCCACTCATAATTTCGAAACCAAAGAATGTTCTTTAGTTAAAGTATTCAGACGTAAAGAAACACTACTACATAAACACACACTCACTCATATAAAGCAAAACAAGTACACACCCTCTCACGACCAATTCTATGTAAACGTTTGAAGATTCCCATTGAAGGAATGTTTTCTTTGGAATTTTTGTGTGAAAAATATTTTTGTGGAATTTTTAGTTTTACTTATTAAATATGGTGATGGAGGTGGGCAGTGAGGTTGTAGGTAAATCTTCTATGTTTCTTATCATAAGAAAAAGTCGAAGTAATAACTGCAATATAAATATATATTTTTATATATTTTATGTAAATATATTTGATCATATCCTGGACTAGCAAATCCCCATCTATAAAATAATCCTATAATACATATATTACATACGGACATAAGTATATATACAATATATAAAATATTATACTAATATTTGTTATTATTTACATATATTTATGTATATAGTTTTATTTATTTATATATAGAAAATAAACTGAATGCATATGAATAATTTTACAGCGTTGAAGAAATAAATAGTAATAAATATACAAAATTTGATAACTAAATTATCAAGACATTAATCGACGTAGTTAACTGTGCTACCGAATATTCAGAGAATGTCTTGTATTTGTTGATATAAATTCGGAGATTCATAGAGCAAATGTGCTTAGGACTGTTAAGAGAGTAGTTAATGAAAAATTATCTAAATATACGACCATCAACTTCCATTATGAAAATGATCGACCACAGGTTGTAGAAACTATCAAAAACTATTTTTAAAAGTTTTACCTGCTTATAGCTCAGATCTTATTCGCTACAAAATGTCCTTAATATATTTCTTCTACTCTTTAGAGTGGGGTATCAGAACTTGGGTTCATTCATTTTTCATATTTTACTGCAGAACCAACTATAAAATGTATAATGAAAGTCCATTTTTAATTTTGTATAATAATATTTTTTCCATCAGTAGTAAGAATAAATTCTATTTTTGTACATATGTTAATGACGATTTCTTAGTCTTGTAAAAGTGATCACATACAAAGCTATTTCTGCTAAAAAGCTCTATATGTCTTATGATATTCTTAGATAATGTGCCAAATTATATGAGTATGTGACCATTATATCTCATAGGTCCAAAAAAAAAAAAAAAAACATCCCTTCCAACTATCACTTCGAAGGGCTTAAATCTCACATATAAATTGGTATCCTAATAATTTTTTCTTAAATTAAGAAAATTCACATCCGAAGAAAATCCTTTTTAAATGCATAAATATCAAGTAAATGTTGTTTTAGCGAAAATTTAAATTGTTAGTGAAAATTTGAATTTTTAGTGAAAATATGAATTTTTAGTGAAAATTTGAATTTTTAGTGAAAATTTGAATTTTAAGTGAAAATTTGAATTTTTAGTGAAAATTTGAATTTTTAGTGAAAATTTGAATTTTAAGTGAAAATTTGAATTTTTAGTGAAAATTTGAATTTTTAGTGAAAATTTGAATTTTTAGTGAAAATTTGAATTTTTAGTGAAAATTTGAATTTTTAGTGAAAATTTGAATTTTTAGTGAAAATTTGAATTTTTAGTGAAAATTTGAATTTTTAGTGAAAATTTGAATTTTTAGTGAAAATTTGAATTTTTAGTGAAAATTTGAATTTTTAGTGAAAATTTGAATTTTTAGTGAAAATTTGAATTTTTAGTGAAAATTTGAATTTTTAGTGAAAATTTGAATTTTTAGTGAAAATTTGAATTTTTAGTGAAAATTTGAATTTTTAGTGAAAATTTGAATTTTTAGTGAAAATTTGAATTTTTAGTGAAAATTTGAATTTTTAGTGAAAATTTGAATTTTTAGTGAAAATTTGAATTTTTTAGTGAAAATTTGAATTTTTAGTAAAAATTTGAATTTTTGGTGAAAATTTGAATTTTTGGTGAAAATTTGAATTTTTTAGTGAAAATTTGAATTTTTAGTGAAAATTTAAATTTTTTAGTTAAAATTAGAATTTTTTAGTTAAAATTAGAATTTGAATTTTTTAGTGAAAATTAGAATTTTTTTAGTGAAAATTTGAATTTATAAGCTAAAATTAGAATTTTTTGTAAAAATTTAAATCTTTTGTGAAAATTTTTAATCTTTTAGTCATATCTAGCTGCTTTAGCTAATATCTACATATCATAATTGAAACAAGTAAGGTTGTTACAGATATCGGTCTATATCTTTAAATATACTGAACAAATTTTGCAGGTTTTAAATAGAAAATTACTCAGGACAATAGCAAATACTTAGGCCAAATTCAACTCAAAAAGACCCCAACAACCTTTAATATAATTATTTTCTCTCCATTACTGTAAAACGCATTCAAAAAATGTTTGTCGTTACAGTCATATTTATCATGTGGTCAGACAGGTGTGTAATTTATTGATTATTTTTATTATTAAACACAACAAATAATAAGTTGTGAAAATGATTACAACAAATTTCAAGTTACCACATTGCGGAAACTGTATTGGAAAAATAAGATAAAAATTACAGAATAATAAGCAACAAAAAGTTGTTCCATAACAAATTCAATTTCAAATAGAATAAAATTTCTAATCATTTTAAATCAACAAGGATCTTGTTTTCTTTTTCCTGGAACCCTACAATAACATGTAGTACTTAAAGAACTTAATGTTAACTTGAATATTTCTTAACAGACGTGAGAAATTATTACCCCAATCACATTTTCTTACTTTCTTACATACTTATGTGGTAGACTGTATATTAACTTTAAGCTTCAGGCTAAAATAGTAAAAAAATAATGGAATGGAAAAAAAGTATTAGCAGACAATCGCTGAGTGTCATCTTCAATTTGCCACTGGCAACTGTAGTTAAGAAGTAAAAGCCAACAACCTAAAGGTTTTCCCAACCTTCTTTATCTATTTTTATATTTTTCTATTATTCGTTTATTTTTTATTTTTGTATTTCTTTTAAATGAGTAGAAAAAGAAAAAAAAATAAACACAAATTCAATGATTTTCTATTGAAATTGGTTGTATAAGTTAACAACCAACTTCAAGCACTTTAACTGTGGCAAACAATGAAAGACAAGATGATGATGTTGTTGTTGTTGCTACTTATAGATATATTTTCAATTCCTTGCAACCACTTAAACTATAAGGACGATGTAACCAAGTGTTTGACATACACGTATGTAGTTTAATTTGAAAGTATACAAACACTTTTTTTGAGTTTGAATTTTATCTAAATGCGGTGGGCACAATTACGTTTTTGGGGGCCAAAAATTCTATGAATAGTTATTTTAGTTTATTCAAGCTTCTTTTTTAAGGAGGTTCCTCCCTGCTTATTATTTTTTTCTTTAGCATAAAAAAGGAATTTCATTTTCTTTACATGCCAGACAAGTGTTTCTCAAGTGTTCAAGTAACAAATAAGATGAGCGATTTTTATTTTGGTTGATTGGATTTTAATTATTTAAGTTGTCACAAACATTTAAAGAGAAATAATTTTTGAATAGCGACAGTTTAACATGAATGTCTGGGAGTAATTTATCTGGTGATTTTCGAGTTATTAAAATCATTATTAATAAATGTTTATTCATTACATATTTCTATATAAATGAAGATAATCAAAACATATGTGAAATAAAATGTGTAATTAAATAATAAAATTTGAATAGAGATTTTAATTATAATTTGACAGTGAGTTATATAAATAATCATACGTATATTCATCTATCTTTATACCTCCTTTTAAATTTAAACATATCAGAATTTCATATATTATTTTAGAAGTCATCAAAACTTTTCTTTTTACCCTTAATAATATCAGTTATATTTTTAGCTACAACTTTTACTGAAGTACAAATATACATTTAATAATTTTTTTATTTATAATTAAACATTTTGCGAAAGTTCTTCGCTTGAATTTAGAGGTTGCCCCAGTTATCGGTTGATTGTACAGTTTTTAAATAGCAAACTTCTCAGGATTGTAGGAAATACTCAGGTGATCAATTATTGTGAATGTGAGCGTGCCAACAACAGACATATAGATATACATTAATTCTAAGCATTACACAGGGAATGACAAAGTTATTATAAGCTCTTCAGCACTTGTGGTAGGGGAGGGTATAATAACTATATCTCTTAAAGAATTAAGAATCAAAAATAATTATTATTTTTGAAAAATTAATTGAATAAATAAACAGAGTTGATAAGATTTACAACTCTTTTAAAAAATACATTTAAAAAGGTACCAAAAAATCTAAGTACATTTAGATGTTTTAACAGAATGAATTATAAAAAATAATAAATTATTTTAAAATCGGAAATTTGAATCTACATGATTTCAATATATGTATTTTTAGGGACAGAAATCGAAAAATTCCTAACACACATTTTCCCATAAAACTTTTAACACATTATTAATCTGATTAAAATGAAGGTACGTTGTGAAGTTATTAAATATATTTAACTAATGAAGTTGGCCAAGGATTAAAAGATCTTCCGTCAAAATGTTATTACTTATTAAACAGTACCAGCAGAACTTGAATCAAGAAAAAAAATCATTTTTAAAGCGCTCACAACACACTCTATAGAAAAGCAGCCCAGTAAGCTCATTGCTCGAACTATTTGGTATGTTAAGAACATGTATGATACGACATTATGGAAGATTTTCCAACTTTCTAGTTACAAATTTTATTTTGCTGCTGCTCGAAGAAAAGTTGAAGAAGTAAAGGACTCAAAAGCAGTCAATTTTTTCGCTAAAAGTTTTCGGTATGACAAGAAAAATACATTTGTGCCTAAAAATGCCAATATTTTATTGTAACGGGCTTTATAAATACCGAAATTTATATCAAGAAATATTGGCAAAAAATGCTGCTCCATTTAGAAGGCCTCATAATGTGCCCGATTATTTTTGACCCGATTTGGCATCTTGTCACTATGGTGAAAAAGACTTAGTTTGCCATATTGCCAAGCCATCTTGTCACTATGGTAAACAAGAGCAGTAAATTAAAATTTGTACTAGGCTAATCAAGTGGAAAGTTATTGGGATCTTGTTGAAAGAGAATTGCAGAGCATAAAAAAGGTGTGGAAAAGTGTGGTAGATTTTAAACGGAAAAAAACTATCTATTGAAGTATAGTGACAGAAAGCACTATGAAAACATGAATGGAAGTGATGGTTTTCATCACAATTAATTTAAATTGTAATAGTAATTTCAACCAATTAAAAAAATAAAGCCGTAAGTTTAGTTGTTTCATTTTTGTAAAGATAAATGTATGTTTAAAATTTTTTGATCTCACTCAAAAGCTTAGAAATGGAATAATAATTATTATTTTCTGTTTAATATAAAATCTTAATAATTACGTTTTCTCATCTTAAATAATTATAACTTATGGAAATATATAAACATTACATACGTATGAGTAATATTTATTTTCTTTAAGGGTTAAATGTTTAAAAATCAATGCATACTTTTTAGTGCAAGCAATACACTAATCATTTTTTGCGTATGCGTAATAAAATAAAAAGTTAACAATAAAAACTAAAGCATATTTTTTATATTTGAATATAGTAATCGGGGTACGTATGAGTAATAAAACTGTATGTTAACAATTAAAACTGTAGCATATTTCTTAGAGTTAAATGTAGGAACTAATATGGTGCGTATGAGTAATGAATGGGAAAATCTAAAAAATATATTAAAAAATTTGCAAAATTATCATTACGAATTTATAATGATGAAAATAAATATTTATTTAATTTTTTAATATGGTAACTGAGGCATAATAGTTGATTCATGGAATTATATTGTATTACAGTAATTATATAAGCGATTGAAAAATTTGTTTTTTGATAATGAAATAAGTTAATGTTAATTTTATATTTTTCATATTAATAAATAATTAATTTAAATAAATATAAAAAAGGTATGGTTAAAATGCACCAATAAATCTAAGTATATTTATATAAAATTAATAGTTTAATTAAAAATCGGACATTTGAATATATTTAAGCAGGGAGAATGAAAAATTAATAACACACATTTTTCATTAATACTTCTGATACATTATTAATCTAATTAAAATTAGTTTGCAAAAATAGTGCGAACTAAATATTTTCAACAAAAATCAACTTTGTCCTTCAAAAGGAAAAGTATTGAAAGGTCAGCTCTTAAACTGTTTCCAATGATATTAAACAGTACCAGGAGAATTTGTCCGTTGACTGAAAATCTAGTTGAGGTAAAAGGAATGATCCGTATGACGAAATGATCCACGTGACGGAATTGAAGTCATGTTTTCTACAAAAATGCTGCTGCAAATCGAATGATGAAAGGTATATTCCAGCAGATTTTTCACAATTTTTGTTGGTGATATTCAAGGGAATATTGAAGGAAACTTACGACACGTAAGTAGTTACATTTTTTCGCAAAAAGTTCTTCAAATAGCGCAAAAATGACAATCATTTGTCATAGAGTATTCACTAAAATAGGTTGCTTCCATTTATACTGTGTTCACTTATTTTTGGGTCCTTGAATGATACAAGAAAAGAAATGTGGTATTTGGACCAAGAAAAGCAAATTCTCCTTACTGAACAAGAGAGAGATATTGGAATCTTGTAAAAAGACTACTTAAGAGCACAAAAAAAGAGTCCAAAAGTGTGATAGTTTTTTAAATGGAGATGGACTACTGGTTCGAGCAAAATTACAGAAGGAACAACAAAAACGTTAATGAAAGGGTTTCCGAACTGTTTCTAATATTACTAAAAAGTAACGCGAGTACTTCCTCGTGGAAAGAAATCCAGGTTTTGGTAGAAGAAATGGTCAATATGATGTTGCTAAAGCCAAAAAATAGAAAGATATTTGAAAAGAGCTCCCTACAGGAAAGAGCTCCGGTAGGAAGAAAATTCGTTTAGCTCAGTGCTATTTGGTACAAAAAGTTAAAGTTAATGTAGGTTTTAAAGCATACAAGACTCAAAAGGTTCCTGACAAGAACGCTGGTAAACATTAAGAGGCCAAAAACTGATTATGGAAATTAAAGTCAAGAAGGCTGCATAGTGAATGACGAAACATATAATCTGATCAATTTTTCCTAGTTAACTGATAAAATATTTATGTTGTTGATGCTCAAATATCGAAATGTTAAAAAATTTATGGCTCAAAAGCCGTAAAATTTTCCCAGAGACTTTTTGGGATGGCAAGCAATATGCAGTTGCATCAAAAGAAGCCAATTTTCATTAAATAATATGTACAAAAATAGACTTCATAAATTGTCCAATTGTCTGAGGAAGATTTTAAACGGAGAGGGATCGAGCAAAGTACAGAGCATTATCCAAACGTTAATGGCATAGTTTCCAAAAAATATTCAAAATTCCTTCATTAATGATTTCAAATGTAGACATATTTTATATGTAAATTGTATAATAATGTCAGTCAAATAAAAAATTAAGACTGTAATTTTAGTGGTTTCCTCTTTTAACATATGTATACGTTTTTCGATGTTTGAGTGTATTAAGAACTTTCCATTATGTGAGAATTAAATGTGTATCTGCAGAAAAATTTGTGTCCGCATCTCATATTCACTTCATTGAAAATTCTCTGCAGATACACGTGTAATTCTCACACTTAAATATGAAATGGTTTAATCACGTAAATAATTTACATTTCACTGTTGTTTCATATTTACTGTGAATTAAAAAAATTAATTTACGAATTTTACATTAATTTGATATTAATTGGTAAATAAATATTTTTTGTTATGAAATTATAATAAAATCCTTTTGGAATAATAAAGAAACAATTAAAATATAAATGTATTAAATAAACAATTATCGTGAATAATAAAAATGTTCGAGAGGTTGAGAACGAATTTTAAATAATAATTTAAAATGAAGGAAAAATAATACTGAAATATAAAATGAAGAACTGGTCGATTTTGAAATACACTTTTTTCAATAAAAATTCTGACAGATTTTTAATAATTTGTAGCAAAAATTCTTATAAATATTTGTAGGAATTTGATATCATATTTTGTTATACATTGATGTATATTCCTGTAAAGGTACATAACATTTTTTAAAGCATTATAATAAGTTAAACAAGAAATTATTAGTTCATATTTTAATTATATCAACTAAGATTTTTTTAAATTATGTTAAATTAATATTTTATTTTATTTTATTCTTTTATCTTTATGTTTAATTTTTGAAGTTTCTGTGACATTTTTCCATAAATCCACATAAATAAATTTATCAGTCACACAGCATTATTAATAATGTATGAATGATCCCTTGTTGTAACTTAAAAAAGTTTGGCCTTGATTCCATTAATTCTTAACAATATCGGAATCAATTTTCTCTCATGCTTACTTTATTATTAATTTATGCTCTCATTTCTCATTTTGTTTAAGATCAAACTGCAAGTTGGTCAGGCCAACTGAGTTATGATGTGTTTGTTAAATCAAAATTTAGACTGTTTTGAATCATGTACTAAATTATTATCTTGCTGGAATATGCAATCTTCATGCATTTTTCATCTATAAAAAAGTGAGGATCATCCTCCAGAAATTCATTCATATTACAGATTTGCCAACTGCAAAAAGTTGTCAAAACCATAACACTACCAGCGCAAAAAATACTATTTGAAATCCGAACATCGTTTGATCTCAAACAGTGCCAACAATATGAAATATGAGTCAGGATCGTATAAATTACACCTTTTTTCGTCTTTTTCCACTCTTCTACCATTTTATGTAATTTCGTGTGAATTTTAGGTGATTTTATTCACGCTCTTTTATTGAACATTGGCTTGCACTTTGGCTACTTTAATTTTATGTTAACATCTCGTCGACAAATGTGAGCAACGTGTTTGAGAATCTCAAGAATACGTTTTAACATCCAAATATCCTTTGATCTCAGATAGTGTCAACGATATAAAATACAAGTCAGGTATAAATTATATTCTTTTCGTCGTTTTCTTTATTTTTATTTTCCTTCATCGGTATTCAAACATCATAATTCTGCTTCTTCCTAAAGAAACTATGTTCCACATTTTCGGAACATTTAATTTAAAACTTCTCTTGTCAGGAAAAAAATTAATTTGGATCTTTTTCTGATCAGACAGAAAACTTCATATTAAAGCGTTATTAAATTTCTCAATTAAATTAAAAAACTCTGGAGTAAAATTGAGGAAACGTCACTAAAAATATTTAAAAGAACGGAAATGTATAATGTTATATTTTTAGTATTTTTTTCACATCTGCATTTATAGAAATATTTCACATAAAATAACACCAAGAATATTTTATCGCATGAATAAGGCAAACAAAGAGATTAGGATAAATGTTGATTACTTCAAAAAAAAAAAAAAAATACCATAAACTTGCCTAAATTTCGTATCTGTCATATTATGTTTTGTAGCGTGTTTGAACATTTTTTAATATAATTAATATTCTTTAAAAATTAATACTTTTAAGCTCAAGTGAGTTTTCATAATTGTAAAAAATGGGCGATTTATGAGAAAAGTAAATAAATGTGGATTTTAGTTTTAACAGAAAATTAAAATTGTTATCAATTATTTTATATTTTTATTGTTATGACAAATTTTCGTGAAAATATGAACATTAAACAAAACTCCGACCGTCCAAAAATAAAGAGTTGTTATATTTACATCCTCTTTAATTGATTTCAAATATTCAGATAAATAAATTGAGAGAAAAAAGGAATAAAAAATAATATTTTGAAAAAATTCTTTATATTATTTATTCTCCTATATAAATTGCTTGGGTTAAGTTGTTTCATTATTTCATTATATTGATGTTTGTTCTATTAAATGAAAGTGGTTGAAGTTGATCCTCCATTTTAAAAATGTTATCATTATTCCTTTTTTAAAGTTGCCTTATATATAATTTTTTTGCACATTTTTTCTTAAAACATTTGTAAATTATTGTTATGAGGTTCGTTAGAACTTTTGCTTAAGTGTGAGATTTTTACTTAATTTTTTACTTAACGCACATTTGCTTAAAAAGTGATCCTTCTCTTCAGAATTTTGTTGCAAGATGGGTTGACATATCATTATAGTGCGCTCGTTTTATGGGGACATTAGAAATGTAGATTTAGTAAGTTTGGAAATAACTTCAACTGGTGCGGGATGGCATTTTTAGTAGGGCGTTATTGGAAAATCGAAGAATAAGGAGCTTGGGCAACTTTATGCTTGAAGTTTTTTTAACATAAATGTAAAGAAAAGTGGAAGAACCTACGATATCTGATCGTCCTTTGCAGTGCTCTCTGCCATGTGCTATTTCTTCTTGTTTCTCTCTTTTCTTTTGAACTGATGTCTCCTTGATCTTTGGTTAAGCTTTGATATTCCTGATTTGTTGCTGCTATCTTCGTGTGGATTCTTGTAGTTAAACGTAAGTGTTAACATTATTTGTCCAAATTTTCGATGTATGTTGGGAGCGGTGTACCACGAGAGCCGAACTGTTTGGTTTTCAACTGAAAGTAAATGAGTGATCGGAGACTTAATTCTAGCACTATGGAAGTCAGGTGTTCCTGGATCTTCTGTTACAGCCTTACTGATGATGTGGCCCCATGTGGAGCATCGAGATGGCTGTTCGCTGTGGAGTTGGATTTTCAAGGAGGTGCCGCCATTCAAATCAGTAGGCTTTTAATTGTACTCAAGTTTAATAGTCTTCTGCATTGGGTTTCGACAATATTGAATTATAAAGAAAATCCCACAATTTACATATTAATTAAAAGTCATATCTGCGAATGTACTTAGATCATCTAAAGAGATAATTATCTTGACCTACTACATCTGACGATATTATAAAAAATCTTTTTTTTTTTGCCTAAAATTGTTTCTTATGTTCCACATTCATAAATGTCAATGTTGAAAAGTTTTGGCAACATATACGAGAGAGATTTTAAATTAATGAATAACGATAAAAATTTGGTTGAGGAAGACCTTGATCACTTGAATTTCTTCTGAGAAAAAGATTTATTAAAAGAAATTAATATGATTATTACAAATTTTAAATGGTGACAATAGCATATAGAAAGATACCATTGGAACGTTGTTGCTGATAATTTCGAGAGCTGAAATTCCTTTCATAACTCCCATTTAAATGTGTTTGTTAATGTGATTTGTGTTATAACTACAAATCATATTCATATTAGAATATATTTTTATATGATCATATAAGTATGTGTAACAATGACTCAGTGTACATTTAGTTAATAATGTTAAGCAACAACTACATATTTTTGAGTAAATATCATTTAACTCGGATTATAATGAATCTGGTATCGGTATCAACTCAAAACAACTCATAAAACATGAAATATAAAAATTCATCTTAAATTTTTGGTTTGAAATTTTATAACCTTTTACACCCTGAAAATTAGGTTGACTTATTATATGCTCTTTATACTTATGTATAAATTTTTATAATTAAAGTTCTAGTTTTTAGATGAAAAAAACTTTGAAATTCAAATTGATAATTCACAGAAAATAAACTTCAGGAAACATTTGTATCCCAATTAAATAAACCTTTTATTCCTTAATTGTTTCCTTTTATATTGAAATAAATAAAATGGGTTTTTTCCAAATATTTCTTACCCACATCAATAATCCATAAATTTTCGTACAAAAAGCACCTTAAGCCAGGTGATAAAATTGAACACAAAAATTCTTGATTTTTATTTTATTTTATTTTTTTTGTTAATTTCCTACTGATAATAAAAGTTTCGGGTTACTCCTCTTTATGATATTAAATTAAGTAATATTTTATTCTATTTTATAATAACTTTTGCTGGTTTGACTAAAAAGTCAATTGTGTATTTATTTATTCACATAAATTTTAGAAAATGTGTAGTTTATTAAAATAAACAAGCAAACAGACATATGTTAAATAAATACCTATACATATACGCATTGTGATTACATATACATGTACACATATAAACATATAATCATAGAAAAGAACATGTTGGATGGAAAATTTAAAGTAAAAGTTTCTCTCTGATAGAAGAAGAAGAAGAAGAAGCAATAAACTCCCAACAGCAAAAACATCTCTATAAAATATACATATGAGTTTTGATTCTAAACTACAAGATTTTCTTTCTTACTAACAACTACGCATGAAGTTACAACAACATCAACAAAAACAAGTAAAAGAAAAACAAAAAAAAAGATACGTAATGAAAGTTGGAAGGAAAATAAAATACAAGAGAAAACAAAAAAAAACTTTTTCATTTTCTTTTGAATATATAAATGTGTAATGTAGGTGGTTCATTTTAGTGTTTTATTTTTGTTGTAGTATTGATACCCTACAGCAGGCACAGTGACATTCTAAATGGATTTAACGGTGTATTCGTTCGTCTGTCTGACTGGCTATATGTGCAAATCATATGTAGAGTTATGTTTACGTAGAATCGATTGTATTTGGGAATTAAATCTGTAGCTTTTGATTTAATAAAATTTGACAAACCGAAAAGAGAAAACTTTGAACTTTCGGTAACTCATTTAAAGAAGCATTCTAAACTAATATAATCTTGGTTTGGTTATCCTTAAGTTAATTGACAAAATGGTTAGTTTTTCTACATTTGCTGAGCAAGAACACGGCATCAAGACATCTGTACCATTATTTCAATTCAAGCCGTAAAACAGATTTGTAAGTTCAGCGGAATGTGATACTCGTAACTTCGATTTGTATCCACGCACCCATTGGAAGACGAATTCCATACTTATCTGTATAACCATTTGTTCCACACCCGCTTCCTATTTTGGCATCAGTAAAAATAAGTAAAGTGCCTTCCATCAAAGTGTTGGAACATTTCATCGATATTAAGAAATTAGTTCTTTTAAGAAAGTGACAACAGAATGTACCCAAAATACTGGAGTATTCAAATCTCTTGGATTTGCTAATCGCAGATATAATTGAAAATTTTCTTCATAAAAGTTCCTTAGAGATCCTTTAGCTGAGCAAAGACTTAATAAGAAGATTTAGACCTCATAGCACCAGTTGTCAACATATCCGTTCTACGAAGTAGTGATTCAACTTTGATTCGATTCGTGAAATTATTCATCGATATTATGGAATTGGTTAAATAACCATTTCATATATCCAATGTTGTTTTGGTGCATATTACTTTCATGCAAATATATATTAAGGTCAGAATATGGTTTCACAAATGGAGAGAGGGGACATCATCTTTAGTCATTTCATATTGTTTCAGAAATGAATCCGATTGAATAAAAGTTATATTTTTGAGTGGTAAGAGAGGAACAAAAAATATTCAACGTATTCAAAGGATTTGGTTTTATGCATTTCATGGTATTACGCCGCTGATTCTAAACGGATGTACCTTTTGTAAAACCATTTTGAGAACATGATAGTTTTTATATCTATTATTCTGATATAAATATCTGTTATCCTCTCAAAGGGTTTTAACATAAAAGAATACATACTTATAGGTCTGTAATCCTTTGACTTCGAATGTGAGGTTTTCCGGTTCTTTGGAGTAAAGGCGAGCGCGTTGACTGACATGAGGGATATGAAACTAAGTAGTGAATAGATTGTGTTGTTGGTTAGCTGGGCTTACGCCATTAGTTTTGAATAGGCTGAAGCTATTGATTGCCCCAAGTAAGTTATATTTGAGAGAAATTGGAAAGTAGAGTTCCAAATTTCACCACTTTTGGTGCATTATTTTTCCATTGCCAAAAAGCCACATATAGACTGCATTAATGTTAGTATTATGATAATATTTTGTTCGAGTTTGTAATATATATATTATAGGGTATAATACAGTCATCTTTAACCGATTTAAACTTTCTTTTTTGTTGTTATTTGTTGTTCTTATTTTTATTGTTTTTTATTGTATCTAACGAACACGAAGCTTACATTTATTTTAGCACATCCGTTATGAATTCTTCTAAAGAACCACAAAACTTTCTCAAACTCTGTTAAAACAAATAGAAGCTTATACACTAATACACACTTAGTCATTGTTACACATACTTATATGGTCGCATACATTGAAGAATTAACTTTAAACTATATTTTCTAACACATGCTCAAGTGATTTGTATTTATGGAACAAAAACCTACCGACAGACATACTTAAGCCAGTCGTTAACGAAAGGGGGTGCGGTTAATCTGAAAAGGACTTTTTACAGAAGGAATAATGTTTTTTTCTCTTAAAAATAATATTTATTTTTCGTTTTTAAAACAGTTCGGTAGACAAATGTATTTCTGAATGAATGTGTAATAAACCTCATAAACTAAAGTTAATCTCGCAAATAATCCCCTCTAAAATCTATAAATATATGAATCCATTTTTTTTTTTGCTATTTCTATTTTTAGTCTTGTATAGTTAATTTAATTGTAATCATTTTTTTGGGAGCAGTGTTTAAAGAATATTTTATTCTTAATGTGTTTAAATCCTTTTGAAAGTAATTCGGAGTCTGCCCTCTTACCTACTTTATTAAAAGATTCGCAATAAGAAGTGCGGAGTGTTTAAAAAATGTATGTATGCGTTAAAATATCAGCTTTAAAACGTATGACTGTATATGCGTTTTGTACGTGGATTTCCTACTTTTTTCTTTAACTTTAGCAAACGGAAACCCATAATTAGTGAATACACTTGTAAAAAAATATTTATGAGATTGTCTATGTTTACATACTCATATAGATTAGGGAGCAACCTAAAATACAAATAATTGTTGGTATTAACCTTTAAGCCATATCAGATTTAGATAATTCTTTTGACATAATTTAAGTGTGTTAAATGAAATAACTATAATTTAATAACGTACCAATTATTTCTTATATAATTATATAAATTATTGTACCTTTTATGGTCCCCGGTGATATAAATATGTCCGCAAGTGCCCTATATTTCTTATAGTTTTAGAGGTATTTGTATTTTAAAATTTTTGAATTTTTTACGAAGGAATTTTCTGTTTAATTTTTAACCTAAAACTTATATTATAGGGACTAATTCAGACTCGATTTTAACCCTAAAGCCTGTACTGGAAATCATGTTTTCAAGACGTCTTTAAACCAAAGTCTATGAAATTTCAATTTGAATTATATCAATATCAAAGTCCATATTTTGTGAAAAAGTTCAATGTTTTTACCAATAAACCATGGTAGTTTTATTGTATTGAGTAAATATTGGAATTGAATTCCTATTGAATTTCTGCAACAATTTTGGAATTTTTTATTAACTTTGTATTTTGAAGGAGCAATAAGTTTACGAAACTGTTAATTATGCTGATTCATTTTATGTGGCATTTTTTAATTCATAAATAATTGAGATACGTCTATGAATAATCTGATACCGAGGTATAAAAATGATTATCCAATAATGTCTGGTATATCTTTAATACTTTTTTGTGAAAGTGAAAAAAAGTTAGAATGCTATATCGGCTATACTGAATCTTTAATATACTCACAAAAGTATATAATATATAATCGTTTTTCTTATATACAACATAGCAACACTAAATGAGTCATAAAATTGGTTATATTTTCAGCTATAACTATTATTCTAATTGCTGAATTTATAGTTAACCGTTTTACGTATAGTTTTCGTTGGAACTTAGAGGTTATCTCAGATGTCGATCTATATGTTTCGATATGCTGAATCAATTTTGCTGATTTTAAATAGAAAACAAATGATGCAAGAACATATTTATATACTTATGGGGTCTGACATGATTCCTTCTTAGTGTTATACACGGAATGACAAAATTAATGTACCCTTTTTACCACTTGCGGTAGTAGAGGGTATAATATGATCGATATTTTACACAACATCAAAATTCCAACAAAAATTTTTAATTTTTTTAGTTTTAAATATATAAATTTAAATAATATTTGGTCATTGTGTGCTACTATACATAATTTAACACTAACATTAACAAAAAATATTGAAATTGGCCAGTCTAACAAAGACATTCGCAGAACTCTGATTTAACTTGCATTATCATGCGGGAAAATGCCAATTTAAGAATTGTTTTTCATTCATAAAAGAGGTAATAGCATTTATTCTTTCATCACTTTTGTTTGAACAAAATAAATTTTAGATTTGCTAATTACAGAAAATGCTGCTCAACATGAATAGGAGTCACAGCCGTCTAAATTAAATTTTTTATGTTTCATTTAGATTTGTGTGGTTGGTCTAACCATTTTCATCATGGTATTTCTTGAGCATTGACCTACACTTCGATTTCTTTCATTTTATGTTTTATTTTTTAATCGGACAGAAAAGATTTTTTAGTCATCTTTAAACGTTTTTATATTTATCAATTAAATAAAAAATTTTGCTATAAAATTTAAATAATGTTTTTAAAAACATACCTTTCTTTGTAAGAAACATTAATTTATTTTTATTTTTTTTTTTTATTTTTTAAGTCATTTTTCAAAATGGCACCAAAAACATTTGATCGCGTCTCATTAAAATAATTCAATTGTATATTGTTGATGAGAACAACAAAGATAAATAATAAAAGATAAATGAAAAACTAGTAAATACGTTACAGTAGGTTAAGCCCGAACATGTAATACCCTACACAACAATGGTGGCAGTTACGAAAAAGTAATTGACGAACACATTTAAATAAAACTAATAAAATTTATGCGTTTAAAATAATTTTTTTGGGTGGTTAAGAGTAAGCTACAAGAAATTATGAACCGACCCTCGTATAATTTTGTTATTACAATACAAATGTGTATGTGAGATTTACGATTCTCAAAGTGATGTTTGTAAGGGTGCTTGTATGGAACCAATGATAGGCAATGGACCGATCTTCACATAATATAATATACCAACTACCTACAGTGTTGTAAGTTATAATTAAAAGCGTTTGTAGGAATGTGTATCAGTGTATGTATTTTTATCGGATTAGAAAATTATCGATCACATTTGTTTCCCACATGATTTTTCTCAAATATTTAAGGGTGTGGAAAAAATAATTTTTTCTTTCCTGAAAACGGCACTAAATTTTTTTCATTCAAGGAGCCGATCCGCCTAAATGTACCATTAATATATTGCAGACTAAGATTCTCTTCAACTGGAGTATTCCATTTATGTCATGAACTCAATTTATGAAATTTTAAGTGTGAAATATAAGTCTCAACTCAAAATGGAATCCCTTAAATGCATACATATAAGAATAACAGAAATATGTTGGTGTAAGTTTGCTTAAGTATACATATATATGTGTTCATGAGTGTGTACATTAGTTTCATTTTCCTAAGGAAATAATCTTAGAAAAGACATAAAAATAAGTTCTCTTTTCACTAATTGTGCGCAAATATTGTTAAGGACAATATGAGTATTAGAAATTACATGATGATGTTGTTCTTGTGCGTGATGAAGCAGATGATGCTCTTTTTTTTTGCGAAATTACAACAAAAGTAAGAAAAAAGAAAATAAAACTTAAAATACATATGAAAAGAAAATACATATATTACAATAGTTAAAGAATTATAGATATATATATATATGTACACTGAGTTACTAAATTATGCAAACGGGTTTATATTTAAATGTTTAGATAAAAATCTAAATAATTATGGTTGAAATAGGATTTTTTGTATAAATTTAATAAGAAAATTATATTAATTTTGAGTTTTCAAAATTTTCGAAATTAATACCATAATTCCTATGCCAATCGTTTGAATACTTTATGAACTGAGTGTATTTATGTAGTTAAACTAAAAACAATTAGAACATTTAAAATAAAACTTAAATTTATGTTCTTTTCAAAAAGATTTCTTAGTTATTTAATGAGTTCCATTTATACCTTAAGAAAAATTACATAAAAGAGAAATTGTTGCTAAAGAAAGTTGATAAAACTAAAGAAAACAAAAATCATGATAATATTTTTTATACCAAGAAAAACTTTAGAAAATATTAAAAAAATATATACATTTATATTTTTTAATATTTTCTTTTAACTTAAGAACACGGCTTTTATCTAATATTAATCCTTAAATAAAACTCTTATTTATTTACTTGCAAAACTGTAAACACAAAGATAATTTAAAATCTTTTTTTATGCGAAGAAAAAGATTATAAAGTTTTCCATATAAATTTTGAAGAAGAAAAAGAAAAAAGCAAAAAATGAATAGAAAAAACAGACACATATACATACTTATAGACTTTAAGTTAAGCCACAAATAGTACATGAAGTACTTATGACTTTTTTTCCTATTAAAGTATGCAAATGTCATCTTAAACGAATACGAAGTATAAAACTTCATGCCATAAATTATGTTTTAAATTTCATTTTATATTTCGCATTCATTTTATCTTTAACAGCCTCTAATGAATGGGAGAAAAAATTGTCATAAATTGAAAGAAAATAACCTCAAGCTGAACAATTAATAGCCGAAAAGACCGATCACATCAACACGAGGCAGGTGTGTAATATTAGGGACCTGCTCTTGTAAAATCTGATTCTTTATTTTATTTTAACTATTTCATATTCATATTCACATCTGTGATTTAATTTAAGAGTTTAATACAATTTCATGTGATTTTCGGAAGCAGGGGTTATATCAGAGTTACATAAAATTTTTAACTGATCGTCGCAAATTTTTGTAGGGTGTTAAACATGGTGATAACTCATCATTAGACCACAAAAGTAGTATGTACCAAATTTTATCAGGGTATATGTAAAATTGTGACCTGTAGAGTATTTACATCTCTTACTTGAACAGCCAGTTGGATAGACGGATGATTTATCGGACGCGCCTAATTAAATCGACCCTGAAAATTATTCTGAGTTGGTAGTGGGTCTAGTACAATTTTTAGTACGTTACAAAATCAGCAAAAACCTGCAACCAACCACCTATGATGGTTTAGAATATAGAAAAACTCATGCAAAGCCTGATCAAGAAGAAAGTTAATACGGAAGTTTAAAGGCGACGAACCTATCAGATCCATTAAATGGTTATGTCATCGAAATCCACAATATTTTCACTGCGTACAACTTGAAACATTCACTAACGAAGATGACAACAACCTTTACCACCTGACTACTAACAATATTAAAGTCCTAAAAAACAAAGAAGCTATAAAAGTAGTTGTGACACAACTGTTATAGATGAAGCAATGGGCTCAATATCTACTGCTTTCATATTGATAGTGCCTTCACAAACCTCTGCTCCCACATGTGAACAAGGAATTTAAAGACTATCGCAATAAAGTTTACCTGGATGCTTGAGTGTTCAAAATAAACCTATATCGAAGACAATTGATTGTGTCCCGCAATAATGGCCACGTCTAATCCTTGCTGACGACTAGTTATTTTCATTCCTGCAGAGCTTTAATTTAGAAAAGTGTATCACAAATTAGCGATACACTCTTTTTCACCTAAAAATCCAAGCAGCTTTTTGCATATTTACAAAGACTTATGAAAGACAATTGGCTGACGTTTGACAGTACATTGCATAACACGTCAAATTATTTTGAAATCGTGTACCAAATATAATATAAATTTCTGTCATCTATAATTTATTTACCCATACATTATTAGTTTGTTCATGTATGCGATTTTCTTTTCTTTTCTATATTCTTCAACGTCTTTTTTCTTCACTTTTTTTTAAATAACTTTGTCATTTCTTTTACTTTTAACAATTACGTGACATTGTCACCACATTATTATTATACTTGTAGTACAGTAAAGTACATATAGAAGATATATAATATTTCTGCTAATAACAATGACAATAGCAGCATCAGCAGCGGCTTTAACAACAGCAACAAATAAGAGCAACAACAAAATTTAGTACAAGGCCAATATGATTATGAAGCAAAAAAATATAAAGAAATTGAAATGAATTTTGAAATATTCCTCATCTTGGCATAACTAATCGAATTAACAGAACTAAATTGTATTTTCTGCATCATTTCAAACTAATACCGCTTGGAATATTATTATCGTCGTCATCATCATCATCATTATAATCATTATTATTTTCATGAATATGAAGAGAGAGAGAGAGATGGGAGAGGCAAAGTTATTATTCTTATTTTAAGAATAAAACACTTACAATTGAGGGCATATTGAATTTGTTATTGTATTAGTAACTTATAAGACAGTTTAGTGAAAGTTTCGGGATTTTTTTTTTGTTGAAAATTTGTCATACAAATAATCACTGTGATCCTAATTATGTTCGGAAATCGTGAATTGAATATTTATAATAATGAAAAGGTAAAAAGAAATATAAAAAGAAATTGATAGAAATCAGAAAGATTGAAGGAAGATATTAAGCCATTATTTACTATTGCTCGTAGTTTGGAGACAATACTTTAAGTGAATATAAAAACTATTTGGAAAAGTTAATGGTTCCAATATATTGAGGTTGTTATAATGTTTGCCATGGTAAATATTATATCATATTATATGGTTTAATACCGAAAGTAGCGGAATAGTTGCAAAGTCCATTCTTTAAAATTTTACAAAAAAGTATATTTTTGTGAAGATAATTTGAATATTTGACCTTAAATAAAAATTAATATAAAGTTATTCCTTAATATACTTAAAAAAAGTTAAAGTAATTCCAAAATACTTAAAATTCCTATTTAGTTAAAAATTCTATACGAAAAATCTGTCATTTTACACGGGTTGCTCCATTACATTTCACTAATAGACTGATTGTCCGAACTCAAATTTTGTCAGATTGTTTGTTATTGTCCTATGAATTTTCCTGTTTAGAACCAGCTATATTAGTCCAGTAACAAAAAAATTATATACCAATATTTGAGACAATTTAAAAAATCTAACGATCTTTTTAATAAAAAAGGGGACATAATTTTGATACACTTCAAAATCAATATGTAACACAGGTCGGAATTAAAGAGATAATTTTCTGAAATTTGTCATATATGAGCATTTTGGAATATATGAAGGCGGCAAAAATAGTCGACAATGGGAACGTTATTTGACAAAGCTCACATTTTTATCAGACTTTAATAATTCTTTTTAAGATATGGAAGTATAGCTTGATCAGTTATATTGAAATGTTGCACCAGTATTTTTAAATTTTTTTATGTATGAAATATATCAACTCCACCATAATTAGTATTATTATTATTAGCACCCATATTAGTATTAGTTTTACTTATAGTAAAAGTGTTTGAAAGTTACCAAGTCAACAAGTGAAATACATGGACATATTTAAAGTCTTTTGAATGGAAGCATTTTTTGTAAATACTCCTTGATGTATATTTCGATTGTTGTAACCAATTATTGGCTACTAAGAACTTTTTGGGAAATTTTGATTGCTTTTGGATCCTAAACTTTTCTTCAATACTCGAGAATGCATCAGCAATATAAAATTTTTGACCAGAAAGTTGCAAAATATTTTTCAGAAAACTTGACTTCAGTTTCCGTGCTCTGTTATTTCCCCCTAAATTTTATGTAGCCTTCCTGTTAGAAACTTTTTGAGCGTTCTATGTTATTAAACCTGCATTAGCTTTAACTAACTGGGTTGGGTTCTTACCGGATGTGTGTGAGGAACTCTTTTGAAAATGCTTTTATTTGCTTAATCAGGTTCTTTTTAGGTTTTTCATCAGCGGAAAAGAACTGTTTAATAAAATTAGAAGCGTTGAATACTTGGCCAACTTTTAGAACCAAGTTGGGTTTTATTAAACATATTTAATAATTTAAGTACGTATTTTTCCTGGTCACTCTGGTTACTTGATAAAAAAATCATATAATACTTTGGTTAAAACTTTTAATGAAAAACTTGTGTTGCGATCTCACTCTTTATATACAGATATTTTTTATGAAGGTCGACACTTTTTAAATAACAAAATTATAGAAAGCAATTTTTAGGACCACTGTGCGTATGAGTTATGTCAATTAAATATTTTAAGCATTCAACAGAATTCCCAAAAAAATCTTCATAACAAAATCACAGACTAACTTAGAGTCTGTACGCTTTGCTACCTTATAAAGGGGACAAAAATTATTTATCAAGAACCCGATTTTAAATTAATATTTACATTGTATGGGACTACCTATGCCTCTGATGCTTTCTATCCTACATTTGGTTAATGTAATTATTCCTTCAGAAAGCAATTGAGTTCTTTAGATATTGGATAAGTAATATGTGCTTTGTATGGGGTTACCTTGCCCCCTTATTCTATCCGTCTTATATTTTGTCAACTATAATATTACTTTCGTATATATTGGGATCATTCTGTGGAAATTTTAATAAAATCGTTACAGTCCCAAACTAACAAACAGACACAGATTAATTTTTTAACACAGAAATTAATTATTTTAATCTTAATCGTCCAAGATAGTCCAAATATCAATATATGTTTTTTTATGGTTCTTTAAAAAAATTTTTGAAGATCTATGGATTCTTATGTGATTTTCGAAAGTGGATCTTAATGAATGTTACAAGTATTTGCTGATCGATCTTCTTTAATTTTTTCATGTAGATTTTGACTAATAAATAATTTATCTGTGACATTTAATTCAAATGTCATCATATCTGTGAGTATTTTGAGCTTAAGAGCCCATTCCAGGAATGGGATCTACCTGTAATTTTGGATCAAATATGGGGAATTTTAATAGTCTTTATCCTTAGTACAAAATAGTAGTTTGTACCAAATTTCATCAAAATAACTTGAATATTATGGTGTTTACGACGCTAACGTCGAAAAACAGCCAGCTGGATGGGCTGGACAGACAAACGAATGTATGAACAGAATTAAATTCTAAGTCGAACGGTATACTGAAGTCCGGTTTCTATATCTTTTCAAACATCAGCAAGCATCAGAGCGAACTTCCCACATCCAAATTTGGTAGTGTAGGGTATAAAAAGACTAGTTTATGTATCTTTATAGGGTATCTATTCACATAGTTATTGTCAACTTTAAATATTCATATGTATTTGTTTCTACTTCATTTTTTATAAATTCCTATAACGACGGAGCTCTATGATTTATATCCAAACATTTCCAAAACTAAAAAAAACAACAAGTTTATTGAAAAAAAAGAAAAATTTCCAAAAAATGACTGAATCTATTTAAACAAATTGCATTTGACAGTTATGATTTTATTGAAAAATTCCTATAATGCGCTTAAAAATTATATAAATGTATATAAATATGTGTTCACATAAGTTTTGTAACTTTATATTTGAATGTATTCAACTGTAATGTTTATACACTAATACTTTTATAACTAAGTATATTGTGCATGTGTAGTTTCAAGGCAGTAAAGGTATAAAGGAAGTAGAGGAAATGAATTTTGTTGTTTGTATTGTGCCTGTATTGTATATGTTATTGTGAGTTGTATAATTTAACTAGTATTTTACAAAAAAAGTTTCATTGAAAGCACTTTTATGTTGTGCAAAAATTTCATAAAATATGTTTTGTAAAATTGTTTTTGAATATTTTCATAGTTTTGTATTATTTCCCTTTTTTATTTCTAATTTTAGTCTTTTTTTTATTTTGTATTTTCTTTGGTTTGAGATCCCTTCGCGTATTTTTAGTTTGTTAAAGATTTATGTGAGAACTTTAATGTCATATTGAGAAACCTACAATTGGTGGAGAAGACAATTTGGTTTCGGTAGAGCTTAAGTTGCAATTTATATTATTTCAAAGGAAAGAAAGCAGAATAAAGTTCATGAAATACATTTTTGATCCACTTCAATAACTGTCAAATGAGAGCAGTCAAAAGCACAATATGAAGGCTGCTAATTAAATAGAATGGTAAATCTATAAATGATTGAACGTAAATTATGATAGATATTGACGAAACCAATTTGCAGTGTTAGAGTACATTGGAAAGCCCAATCAAATTTAGGGTACTGAAAATAAGGCTACAGGCTATCAAGAAACAAGACTTTTGAAAAATTACTACTGAACATATGGTCAATGCATTATACATTCATCTTAATTCATCTTAGAGACATTAAAGAACCTGAGGATGTATATAGAATTTATATGGATAAAGATTTTTGATATTTGCGCTACGTTATGGCTTCCTATTGGCTTTGGTGTCCATTGATTCATAGTATTAAAAAAATAAGTTTTTTGGAAATAATTATGTAACTTTGGAATTGCCAAATAATTTCACATGAACATTTTTGAGAGTAGCAAAACTTCTTTGTAGTTCTAGAAGGCTTGGCACATTGGTCTCAAAACTACTCTTTAATAACTCTTAAAAATTTGGAATTACTGGATATTTCGTAAATTCTGCATAAAATTAAACAAGTTTTTTTGCAGTTTCCTTTTGCCGAAGGTAAGAAGATAGGTAGGTTAAAGTGAGGAGAGTAGAAGAGAAAGAAAGTTAAGAAAAGTTCATGAAATTGTTAACTCTTTGGATTGCAAAGGCTTAACACTAATATAGATATTGCTCCACCATTTTGGTGTCTTTCATAGATGAAACATGTTAAATTACGATATTCCCAGTAAAGACGTCTATCATCTAACTAAGCTCATTTTCCTCAAGTTTAGAATATATATGATTTTGTTCTCATTTGAATCACACCATGTTATTCTTCTTATTTTACCTACAACGATTAATGCTATGAAAAGCACCGGATTTATCAAGCTCAAAATATCAGGGCTTCTAAGCTTATTTGTCAGCATCTTCATTTCCGATCACTCTTTCATCGGCAGGTACGCAGGTGATTTGTTGTGTTCTCCTTGCGATTCACGATAATCTATGGAATCGTAATTTCTCTTTGACTGTCAGTAAAGTTATATACATTACTGTGTACCAACTCAACCAGGTTCTCCCTGGCTTAAACTATATACTCCCTGATCGCATTTATCTCCACTTACATGACTGTATTATAGTCTGATAATCGGCTTATATATAAAGAGTGCCCTGAAATCCTGCTTGGAGTCATCCGTAAAACAATGGGTTCACACGGGCATATTCGTATGGGTTTCTATTCGGCTAGAATATGTGTATACGAGTGATGTAATTTGCTCGGTATTTTTTATTAATTATTACTATATCAATTTAATAATAATTTCCCATAGTTTGCAATCGGTATGCAGCAGCGCTGTAAGGGAAGCTCCATATTGATCATAAATGTTTCTAATGCTGTGGTAGGTGTTGTCTCGGAATATAGTTCTGAGCTCATAAACTCATAGAAATGAAGATATTTTAATTAAATTATGTAAATATCTCATATATGTGGACAGACATGCAGATCGATTGTTAGATTGACAAATATGCGCTTGGACGGGTCTAATAAAATCGATTCAGATTCTGTCTTATAATCTCTATAAGATAATTATTTTTAGACATTATACGGAAATTTCGAGGTTATTAAACTCTTTGATACTATTGCTCTTAGTGGTGGGTATAACTTGAGTTAATACTTTTTTGATTTAAACATATCTAAAATATAATGTTTACTATGATCTAGAAAATATAATTTATTTTCAACTTTTATCATTATTTTCTTTATTTTCAGCACATTTTTGGGTCTTAGGGGATTTTTCAAATTTCGTATTTCTAATTTTGTTGATATTTTCTCTTATTTTCATTTCAATTCTTTATTGCTAAATATTTTTGTATTTTGTTTAATTTTTGCTTTCTTTTGCAAAATTTTTGCAAATTTTTTTTTCTGTTCAATTTTTGTCTACTCCCCAGCAGGTTCGAATTTCTACTATTCGTATTCCCCAAAATACCATCATTATCAAATCTCCTAGTCTAGTAGTTACAAAACTAAACTGAATGTTCTTGTATGATAATAATGATGATAATTATTATGATGATGATGTGGTATAGAGCTACTGCTGTTATTGCTCTATGGCGTTTGGTGGCATCATTAAAAGTTTATAATGCAGCTGTTGTTAAATTATGGTATTGTATTGAAAAGTTTTCGAAAAATAAAATAAAAAAATGGAAAACAAAATTTTTTTTTGATAAAATGAGCAAAAGCAAAAAAAAAACAAAAAATGTTTTATGAAAGTAAAGAAAAAATTTGTGTACTTGAGTGTAACTTATTATGCTTCTTTTTTATACCCTCCACTACCACAAGTGGTAAAGAGGGTATATAAACTTTGTCACACCATGTGTAACGCTAACAAGTAATCATCTCTAGAATAATTATACAAATTCAGTGAAATTTGGTCACAATGTTTCTAATTGTTCAAACGTAAAAAAGATGTGGACCAATATTTGAGACAACCTCAAAATTTCGAAAAAAACTTTATATATTATTTATTATCGTACAAAATATCATTATTATTGGATCAATAAAAAAAAGTTATAGGCTAAAACATGCAAAATTGACTTTTACACTCCGTGTGTAACGCCAAGGGGGAATCATCTAAGATCCTATAAAGTATAAATACTCTTGCATCAATTCTAAATCTGATTCGATTTAGTGACGTCCATCTGTCTGTCTGTTGGAAATATTCTCATTTTTTTTCGAAAATTTTTTTCCAAAATTTTGTGCCCTCAAAATCTGTGTGCTGTATGGGTCGCAATTTTTTAGATAATTTTTTGAAATTCGCCATATATTTTTATGTTGATACAATAATTGACCCAAAGAAACCAAATTATGCTGGGGTTATAATTTGATGAAGCTCCCATATAAAGCCTCTTTTCGGAACATGGTTTAATGCTTATTAAAATTCAAAATATAAACAGATTCCAATGAAATTAGTTTCCTAACTTTGAATATATGTTATTAATTTTTTTAATATCGATTCATATTTTTCTATAGTTTCTATATAACAGCCCTTCCCAAGAAAGGTATTTTAGTTTAAAAAATTTTTAAATGCAAACAAATTATATTGACATTCTATAAAATAAATTTTGTAGCTCTTTCGAATTAACGTTATTAATTTGAACAATATTGGTCCACATATAACGCTCGTCCACGGAAAACGTACTTGTGCTTTTAAATTACTTAAATAAAGAACAATTCCATAAAAATGCGGTACAGTGATTTTTCTAACTACATTCTTGTTAAAAATAATTCAAGCCCATATTTTGCAGTATCTCTTATTTAAGGCCCCTTCCCGGAAAACATTATTGAGCACATAAAATGTTATTTTTTTAATAAAATGGGCCAATATAATCTATAGCTCGGTACCAATATTTGAAGAAAATTTCAAGAATATATTTCCATATTTCAATGTAGTTTTTATTGGGACCTTTTTCCGTAATTGGCGTTTAAGCTGATGAACGAATAAGCTTTTTAGTGTAATATCTTCAACTCGTGTTAATTTTTGCATAACTTTTGTGGTGGAGGATATCTAAGATTTGGCACAGCCGATTATAGCATTCTTCATTACTTCTTTTCTATTTAACTCATTTTGTATGCGCTACTCCAAAAAGTGAACTTTTTCAAATAAAATAATTTAACAATAAAGAATTCGTTAGAGTACAAAAGAATCAATAAAACATTTTCTTCTATTACAATTTTTTCCTATTTTTTTATTATTATTCTTTAATGGATTCTAAAGTAGGCTAAGAAGATGTACTTGTGCAGAATAAGCCTATAATTATGATTTAATATTGTTTGATTTTTTTAGAGGAGAAATAATAATAAAAGTTAAAAGGGGATTTCAAAAGAAAAGTTTAAAGTTTGTTTTACTTACAATAGAAGTTTTAACCACAGTTTTGTAATAGTTGAATCTTTTTCCTCTTTTTTGGTTCTTTTAATAGCTTTTTTGTAATTATTGGCATTTTTTTCTAATCAGGAAATAAAATTTATTGGATAAAAAATTGTAATAAAAAAGTAAAAAGTTTAACATGATATTCAGGAAATTGACTATAATGGATCAGATGAAATATTTTTTATATTTTTTTCTCCTCGATATATATTTTTTATGTAAAAATATGTAGAAATAAACAAAATGTGGATTTTTTTTTATAAATTTTGGAAAATTTTACAGAAAATGTCCGTACACTGAACCAAATTTGGTAGATAATATTAACGACATTTTTTCGTAAAACTTTAACGAAAAAAGGTGTTAAATATTTTATTTCAATTAACATAATTTTTCTTAAAATCTTCAAATATACTACAAAAATTACTATATTTTTTTTAATAAGAGATGTTGAATTGATGAAATTTCCATTAAAAATTAACAAAACATAAGTTATATCAACATATATTAAGTAGAAACAGCAGTAACGCGACGTAATTAAAATATCACGCAAATTTAGTCAATTCTACATATTCAATTACTAATTTGAATAAAATTTACGTTAATTTAACAATATTTTCGTCAAATATTTTTTTTATATTTCCCCTGTAATATTAAATGAAATATTACAAAGAAAATGTTAACTCAATACAAATATAAATTAATATGATTTTCATTAAAGGAATATTTTGCATAAATTTATGAAAATGAAAATCCAAGAGAATCTGATCAACAAACATGTAAGTAACTCTTCATCAGAAATACAAACCGGTCGGCTCACAATCTGCTTTGAAATTAAACTATTTTCAGTTTCAATTACGTTTTTTCACTATTTAATTATTATCTCAAGCTAGAAGGGCATTGGGAAGAGGTGTCACCCATACAAAGTAAATGTTGATTATCGAATATCTTAAGAACAGCAAAAGTTCTAAATTCGATCCTAAATTCCTGAGAAAGTGGAATTTGTTTTACTGGTCAAAATAAAGAACGGATAGAATAAAGGGAAAAGTTCTCCCATACAAAGCAAATATGAATTATCGAATACTTAAAGAAATGTAAAAGCGGGAGTTTTCAAATTGGTTCCAATTACTTTCCTAAAGATCTTTTTGATTGCCCAAAATGTAGGACGTATAGGATAAGGGGGAGAGATTCTCCAATTGAAGCAAGTAATGATTATCAGATATCTAAAGAACGAGTGTTTTCAAATTTGGTCTCAATCACTTTCTCAAGGAACTATTTTAGTGAACAAAATGTAAAACCGATAGAACCGGGGGGAAGGGATATACCCCAGAATAATTACAACATCGAAAGTTCCAAAATTTTGTTCAAACAGTTTTGCTGGACAATATTTATGACAATTAGAATCAAGGGAAGAGATTGCTTCCTTGGAATGGAAATATTAAATAAAATTTTAAAAGGGACAGCGCTAAGGCCATTTGGCAAAATGTATATTGCATAAAAAGTTTTCAATACTCTTTGTGATTTGTCAAATTTTTTTCGAGATCTTGGACTAAAGAGAATGTTTGTGCAGCAAAGCGCAACGGGTAAAATCTAATTATTTAAAAAAACCTTTTAAATTTGATAACATTAAAAACATTTTTAGAAAATTTAATTTAGCATATGCAACATATTTGTTATTTAATTTAGGAAAATTTTTCAAATCATGTTTTAAGTGTATTTTATAAAAATTTCTTGATTATAAATAAAACGATTAAAATTATTTGAAATAATTCATTTTTATTTTTGTTCTCTAATTCTAATCGCATTACATTCACAATATATAATGTTGCAGTCAATCATAAAATTCAACAAAATGAATTCAAATTTTATTTATTTTTTCATTTTAATCACATTAAGCAAATTAAAACTCTTTTGTGTGCACAATCAAAACAATCATTTCCAAATGACTTAAGGAAATCATTTATATATGAAGAATAGAAGAAAAATACTCGGGGGAGGAGAAAATACTAGAAAATTAAATTAAACCATTATTTCCCTTTTTTATATTTCCCACATATAATCCTTTAACAATAAGGAAATCTTTGTATAACTCGCATATATATAAATTATTTTTTTTCAAAACTCCTTTTTATCAAACTTCATTTTTTAATTTGTCTCAAATATCAAACATTTAGTCAATAATCCATACAAATACGTTGATAATTGCTTTCAATGATGAGCTTATTCAATTAAATGACATCAAAACTCATGCTAAAATAAAAAATGGAAAAAAATTCACTTAATTTTTATATATGACTAGAATACGAAAATAACATAAAATAAGTAAGTAGTAATAGCTAAAGGAAGAGAATAATATAAGAAGGAGAAAAAAGAAAAAAAACGAAATCGCATTTATCATGTCATTACAGTCAAATCATGATATTGCACATGCAATATCTATTCGCACTAACAAAATCTTTTGGCAAAAGGATTCAATGAACATTTATATTTTCTTTTTTAGAATACACTAGAGCCTCGACTTGCGTTGTTAATGGTGATCAGAGAAACTCAACGCAAATCGAATTAACTTTTTCTTTATAAACGCACTAAAATTAAATCAAGGGAACATATTTAAAATAAGGAAAATAAAATTTTGCATTTTTTTTAAAAAAGGGGAAACAAGCCATTAAGGCTTCCAAATCATCAGATTTTCCGTTCTTACTTGTTCTTAAGGTCAGAAGAAATTAAAAAAGCTTTATGCTTATTTTGATCATGTATCCAAATTGAAAGACGGACCTCCATCTAAACCAATAAAAGATTTCTTGCTTTAATGTCTTGTTAATTTCAGCTAATTGATTTATTTATCACTGTTTCTGTTGCTAATTGTTCTTACTATTGCAGGTGCTATTCCAGGAGCTCTTCCTATATTAACAGCCTTTTTGTATGATTTAAAACGTTTCATTTCATCTTATTTTAATTTCAAGCTTAATACTTTTCATTGGCGAATTGCACATTATATTCTTACCATAAGCAGACACTTGTTTTTAGCATCACTTATATAACAAAGAAAAGGGAATTCCCCTTATTTTACGTAATCTGAAAACATAATATGCATATGACGATAAGTGTTATCAGTGTGGCTAAAATGATAATCCGCAATGCTTCAGCAAAAAATTTAAAGTCGAAATCAAAATGACTCAAATCAATGTGACACAAATCGAATTTTTCAGTTCTGAAAAAGCGAGGCTCTAGTGTATACACACACTCAAAATCGTATAAAAAACACTTTTTCTTAAACACATAAAAACCAAAGTCATTCGTTAAAAAGAAATTGCTTTTCTTCCTATAGTTTTTAATGTATGGGATAAACATTATTAAAATAGAATTTGTATCAAGTGTCACTGTAACAGTTATATTTACAGTGATTTTTTAATTTTCTTCATTGATTAAATACGGTTATTTTAGTAATCGCTAAGCAAGCTTCCTCGAGATTTAAGGTAAGAGAATAGGTGTAGTTCGCATAGGTTTCTGAAAGTCAGTTTGTCTTAAATGAAGAGAAGAAAGTAGAGGTTAAGTACCTGAGAAGATATGCAAAGGAAGAAGTATAGTACAGAAGGAAGAAATAAGAAGGTATGGGCTGTAATGACTCCAACGAAAACCGTATTGAAAACGAGTTAGTTCTCAAGTGTTATGCAAGAATAATGGTTCGTTGCTACATCTAAATGAGTGTCTTATACCAATGTGAATCCACACGAACTGATCAATGTCTTCATTAGTGGGTTTCGTTTCCCTTTTTTCAAAGTCTAAACTTTAGGGTTTAGACTTGTCTTAGTTTGAAAGAGCGAAATTCCTGATAATAGATCAGCCGGTAATTGGTTAGGAATCGCAAATACGGTTATGGTCGTTGTGGTGATAGACGCTTTAATAACTAGAAGCCTCATACTTCAAAGGACGGAATTAAATTTCCAGCTCTTTGAAGGATTTTTTGACCTGATGATCCTGTCGTCACGTTTTTCAAGAGGATTGTCGGAGTATATTCATTGCATTCCAATGATCTCTATATTTTATGATACTAATATATGCATATCAGCAGTGAGACTAGTAGAGTCAAATAAACGGTGTCCGATATCTATGGTAGTCTGTATATCCAGTCCATATAATTTAAATACATCCCGCATTTTTTCATCAATTATTTTTATCAAAAACAATTGTTGATTGCCACTATTTTGTACATGTTCTACAGCAGAGTAATTTATCGCCAGTTATTGCAGTCAATCAAATCACCACATTTAACACCGTTAAATGCATTTTTTCCAATTTGGAGGTAGACTTTATTTCTCTCAGACAGAAGTAAATCAGTGTTCTTGCAGTTCGGTAACTGCTTCGTGTTGGCTAGCAACTTGCTCTACTGTAAAAAATGATAATTTTGGAATTGTCCTTATTCGGATTTAATTTTTACCAGAGTCGGCTTATAATATCCTTGCACTTTACATAAAACTTATTATTTTCACATAAAGCAAACTACCGACTGAAATACTTGTTGTCGTTTTTCTTTTTAATATTCTTTTGCTCATACATTCTAAATTTTTTCCTTTCATTATTTGCGGCTTCAAAATGTAATAGGAAAATTATAAATCCTTCAAAAAGTGTAGAATAAAAAAGGAATAAAGTTTTTTTTTTCATTTCCAATCTTCTCCTTTACAACTTCACAAACCATAAACTCCTCCTGCATGATAATCATAATCATGATCAACATCATCATCATCGTTATTGGCAGCACACTAAGGAAAAACTTAGAAATATTTAAGTCTGTAATGTCTAGTTAGGAAAACCTCATTTATACCAATTGTTGGTTGCATTGATTATTGAATAAAGATGAAGAGGACAAAAAATTTACACCAAAAATTTTCTTTAAAATAAGTAAAATATTCTATGTATTTGTTTGTGAGTGTATGTTTAATGGAGAGAACTCATAAATGTGACTAGAAATGGAGAAAAAAATGAAAGTAAAGAAAAACTCCAATGATTATCTAGGAATGAAAGCAATGAGTAGCAGATTTGTAGGTATTTGAAGTCAATTAAATGATAAATGTACAATTGGTGTCATCATAGAATATATTTGAAATATGAAAAATGGAAAATAATGAAATAAAATAATTCAAGTTATGGAAGTTATTTTGCCAAGTATTTTCATCTAAGTAATGACGGTTTTTGTAACTAAGAAATGGAGGTTATTGGAAATTGTTTGTTATTTTATTAAAATATTTTGGTTTACTGAAGTCCATTTGATTTTGGTATGTACAGTACATACCAAAAATGATTAAATCGGTTCAGTAGAAAAAAGTTATAGTCAAACATATAACTGATTTTGTGACTCATTAGTGTTTTGTATTATATTTAAGAGGAACGTTTTATATAATTATTCGTTGTGAGTGTATGTGTGATTGGTGAGAGTTATAACTTACTTGTTTGCAGTTTTCATCAAGATAAAAAAGTTAATCTTTATCACAAATCAATTTTATTCAATTTTAGAGTTTAAAAATCAAATTTTTGGTCAAAAATTAAGTTTTTATTATTATTTTTATTTTTTTATTGCAATTTTTATAAAAAATAAATTAATCGAAGTTCAAATTTCTCTAATGAATCCAAATTATAAGCCAATTTCCAATTGTTATCAAAATTAATATTTTTATCAAATTTCTAGTTTCAGATAAAATTTAAATTTTTATCAAATTTTCCTCTAAATTCGAATTTTTATATAAAATTTAATTTTAATCTACATAAAATTTTAATTAAAATTAAATTTTTATATGAAAATTTTTAATCAAAAATAAAATTGGAATGTCCAACTTTATAAAAAATTTGAATTTTATGAAAGTTTAAATATTTTTGGAAGTATCAAATTTTTATCAATATTCCAAAATTTACAAAAAATTCGAATTTTTATCAAAGAATCATTTTTTATCACAAATTAAATTTTTATTTAATTTCCAATTATAAATCAACAAATTACATTTTGTTTTATTTATGAAAAATGTCTATACATTGTATGCGATTGTGAATGCATGTGTAAGTGTGTATGAAAGTACATTGTGCATTTACGAAATGTATTTTCTTCAAATGCATTTGTGGTAGAGGATATTAAAGATTATTTTACATTTTTAAAAAAATTTCATCTTTTGCTAAAATCTAATTTTTAGAAACTAAAGCTGATATAAATCTCAACCAAAATTATATATGTTAAAATATTATTTTTTTTTATTGAAAAAAGTTATGGTTTAAAAAATACTTGTTGGCAATTTTAAAAATTTTCCATTTTTTTACAAAATCAGTTTATTTGATTTTAGACCAAAATCAATTTTATTTCTCACTGCAATCACTTTCTAATTTTTTCTATAAAAACTGTCAACGCTTTTGGCCATAATTTCTTTCAACTGTGATCACATTTGTAAAAAGTCAAACATCAAAAGTAAAATTACAATTTGCAGTAAAAGGGTTATAAATTAGTGGTTACTGAATTTTAGTTGTAATTAGAATCAGTAAAAAAATGGGGGTAAAAATTATTTTAATGATAAATTAAGATTAAAGTATGATAACTCATGAAAATAGGATGTCAAAAATACTAAGGACTTCATAACTCAGAATGCGGTGACTTCAAAGTATAAATCGACCTTATAGTAAGGTTACTGTGTCAGTACACACAGTATTTCGGTCAAAGAAAACATTATTTATCTGTGAAAAGTAATAATCTCATTAAATATTGTGTCTATTTTCTCACTTAAAACGTCTATTTGTGACTAAAAATTTAAAATTTTAATTTATTATTAAAAGTCGTGAAGTAGAATTAATTAAATTACTTGTTGAAATTTCATTTTTATCAAAAAAGTTCATTATAATAAATTTCAAGTTAATTTAAAATTAATAACACATTTAAAAGTCATTATTAAAAGGTAACTTATTACATTTTTGTTCTAAACTAATCAGCAATTATTCAAGATCCCAGCACTTAACAGACATTGAAAAAAATACTGAAATACCTGAAAATAAACATATTTTATTCTCAAGTAAAAAAAAACGTCAGAATAAAAAAAAACACTTAAAAAGTTTTACAACAAAAAACTGGAAGCCATAAATGAAGAACGTCATTTAGAAACAAAAAAAAATTAAATAATGACTAAAAAACGGACACACCAACTAAATATAGTAGCAGTGATTTATGAACATATTAAAAGTATTTCCGTGGGTGTAAATACTTGCAGGCATATACTTACCAATACTAAACATACATATACATACACTTGCAATTGTATACAAGTTAAGTGTAAAGAATGTTTAAGTAATTTTTACATTTTGGCCAACAGACGAAAAAACAAAAACTGCTAAAAACATAAAATTTACAAAAAATGCATAAAAAAGTAAACTTTAATAATCATTTGTAAATAAATAACACAAAAATAGCGCAGTTTTTTAAATTTTTCTCTCTCTCTTCCTCTTTCTCACTGTCATTGCTGGTTTGTAATTTGTTTGAGCGTGTCTGTCTAAGGATTTACAAATGTATAAACTTTTGGTGGTAGTATGTGTATGTGTATATGTTTTTAACATGAATTGTTTGCTAAACTTCCTGTGTGAATGATGGACAAATGCTATTTATTTTTTTGTTACAAAGTCTGTAATGTATTTTGTGTTCATTATACGGTATGTGTTTTGCATTGGTGTGTGTATGTGTTACGTATGTTGTGTTTGAATTTTTATAAAAAACCGGAAATGACAATTGTACGCGTGGAGGTGTTGTAAAGTTTTCATTGGTTGCTTTGATTTTTTCCGGATTTTTCGGTCAAAAGGACTTGTTACTGCAACAGTGTTGAAATGTCATTGTTACTTGTTAGTTTTAATCAATTATAAGACGACTTTTTGTCTATTTTTTGGTAGTTGTGCTGAAATATTTTTGGCTTTGAGGTTTATGTGCTGTAGATATACAAACCAATTAAAGTCTTTGTAAAAGGGTGAGTGTTTGAAATACTTTTGAAATAAATATTGAAACAAAATTGTTTCAGTTTCTTTATTTAAATTTAAGTGAACTGAACTAGAACTGAACTAGAAAAAAGTTCTGAATATATCTCGCGTTATAAAAATTAGATTTTATAAATTATTTATTCTATTTTATTCTTGTCTTTTCTTTCCCCATAAAATATTAGTCAGTAATAAACTATTAAAACAATTTTGATCAGAAAACTCTAATTAATTACAAAACATAAATAAATTTAATTCTAACAGATTTCTAATTAAGTGTTAACAGTTTCGACCATAAAACATAAAAAATGTTCTTTTATTCGTTTGTAGTTAAAAAAATTCTCTACAAACCCTCTTTCCGCTTCCTTTTAATCGACAAAATGCTTGGTCACTAATTAATTACGTACTTGACTTAAGTTTTATTTTGTTTCACCTCAATTTGATGAGACTTTTTTTTTAATAAAATTAAGTATTTTTCAGGGCCATTTATAACTATTTGCCCTCTATTAAAACCGGAGGCTTCATTAACTTAAGAATACATACAATCCAATCACAATTGCTGATATCTTGTGAAGGTTATTGTACGGTATGCAGAGATGTAGATATTTATGTAACAATACATTAGGAGGGCTCGAAAAGGACAAGAATTGAGTTAAAATTTTTGTTTTCAAGAAGTAGATAACGACTTTAAAGGAAGTACAGAATGTAATGTGTTACAGCAGGAAGCTTTTGTGATGTTAATGAACTTTTTGTTTAATTGAAAACACTGTCAGGGTTTTGCTTTGAACCCCTCTCATGTATGTACCGTTAAAAGCAATTGCACACAATTTCATATACAAATACATACAACTAAAGACTTTTGCATTGTATTGTACATTTGTTTATAGCTATGTTTGTGTGTGTATGTGTGACTTGGTATCTGCTTATACCAGAGAATGGAGAGTGTAGCAAACCAGCAGCCATATCGAATTTAATGTTGTGTTAAAATTAATGTGCTTATATTTCACCAAAATGACCGCATAAACTCAGACTTTATTTTCACTTCGGTTTTAATTTTTTCTTATTCTCTTTCACTCTCTACTGTTCAATTTTGTTTTTTATATACATTTTTTTATATTCATTTATTTATTTATATATAATTTTTTCTGTTTCATTTTGTATTGTATTCTTTTTATTTTTATTTGTTTATAATGTTGTTTATTTCATTTTGCCATTTATTGCTCTTGTTGTGGTAATGGTGGCCAGCGTAATAGTGGTAGTGTTAATGGTAGTGGTGTTGATGCTTTTGGTATTGTACACCATTTAGTTATATGTTTAATTTCGACAATGGCTATTTATTTCAAAATTTGTATCTATGTCTGTGTACAGGGGAGGGGTATGATGAAATATTGTATTTTTGTAATGAGTATTGGATTCGAATTACTTTTGGTATTTTTACAATGCGATGTTGAATTTCCGTTTTATATATACGCACTCATTACTATGGAATTTTTACACGAATTTATTAAATAAATTTACTCTGTGTGTATTTTGGATGGGCAGTGGGGTAAAGGAATGGTGTGTAGGTGATTAAATGGAAAATACAAAGCTGTTGAATAAAAATTATCCTTCGAAATGCAAATAATTAAGTTTCAATGTTTTTTTCTATAAAACACTTTTTTAGACACTTGGGAGACAGCGTTGAAAAGAAAATGAATTCAAATCATTCCTATGTACTCTGATCATTGAGTTTCAGAGTAAAAATTTGAATTATTCTATATCATATGTACTAACGAATAATCTATAATTTTGTTGAAATTAAAGATTGAAATCGAAAAACTATTAATATACATATATGTTCAAAAACGAAACCACACGAAATTTACAGATTTATTTTCACAAGAATATATATTTTTGTAGTTTAAATCCATTAACATCTTTATAGTGTTTTTGTCACATTTCTCGAAAAATTAGTCCATATCCGTTTAAGACCTATCAAACTTTTGCGCACCTTTTCTACTCTTCAATTCTTTTTTAACGAGATCCCGATATCTCTCCACTAGCTTAAACTACGCTCAGGTTAGAGTTTTTGCTTTCTAGGTACAAATACCAGATTATTGTTCTTGTTGGACTCAAGCTCTCTTTTGCCATAGTAACAGGATGCCAAGTCAGGTCAGAAATAATTTCATACATTATGATGTCTTTTGAATGGAAGCAACCTTTTTTGTAAATTACGGTATTTTAGAGCCTAAATGATTGTCTTCTTTTATCATAACGAGAACTTTCTGGGAACTATTGATTGCTTCTAGTTCCTATACTTTTTATTCAACATTTCCCAGTGCAGCAGCAATAAACAGAAAAGAATAAATTTCAATTTTAACAAAAAGTATTTACTTAAAAAAAGTTTAAATGAATTATCGCTTTATAAGCATTGTCCCAACTGTAGGCCGCAAAATTTGGCACGTGTCATTATTTTGGCCCATAGACGATGTCTTTTAAAATTAAAATTGATAATGAGTCCATCTTTTATATGATACTGAAAAAAATCCTTTTGTAATCCACTTATCTAACATGGATGTTACCACCAGTATAAAAACTGTACTTTAAGCAGAAATTAAAAATTGCTTGTTTCAATTCATTAACGACACTACTACGAAAATCATAATGAAAATCGAAATAATGTTATATTAAAGAAAAAATTATTGGTGAATATTCAAGCCTTTTTCTATATTAAACGGCAGACCATGAAACTGATAATTTAAACTATTGAAAAAATCTTAATTTCTGGTAAATTAAATATGTTGTGACCTTTGTTCCACAAATCACCTTTTTAATATACTGCATTCAATATTTCTATAACATTTCAGAAGATATTACACTCTTTTAATTCTCTGCAATATTTCAACTAAACGCTTCAATTTTTCAATATCATCAATTCTTTCATTTCTCTTCAGATAAAATATGAACTTTGGTATTGTATTTTAATACATATATTTATTTATTTGTTTTTGTTTTTGTAATATGCATTAAATACCCATAATTTTTAAGTTTACTCCCCCTCCTTGAATAAAGAAGCAAAAAATAGAACAAAATCCAGTAAAAAAGTTCTAATCAGCTGTGCCGAATCTTAAATACCCTCCACTACAATATTGAAGATTTTATTTCGGGAAGAGGAATTGTAAAGAAATAATAACTAAATACGGTCCAGTGATTGTCAAACTAGTTTCATATATTAAATACATTTTAAAAAATTAATAAAATTTAAACGATTTTGTGGTAACTTTAACATAATACGCCCCGATATTCGTCAAATTAGTAACATACATTTAAGATATTTAGAGCAATAATTTTACAAATTTGGAATGGAAATTTGTTTTATTTAAGTCTTTTATAAGCTCAAACCCGTTTACTGATATTATATAGAAGCTATAGCAAAATATGGATTCCGATTGTGTCCAAATTCAATAGAATTTGTGTTTAATTTAAGTGTTTTCTGAGCTTAAACCTGTTTTCCTGGAATGGGCGTAATATGGGAGTTAAAGCACAATATTAACCGATGTTAAAAAATTAGTAAAATATATTCAAGACGGTAAGAAAACAGATTGTGTTTAATTTTCATGGAATTGGTTCATATATAGAGTTAGCCGGAAGGTGCGTGACAAATAATGACTACAGAACAATTTTGTCTTTTGGATTTATTATTTAATAAAAATATATATGACAAATAAGAAATTGCGACCCTAATGATACACAGATTTTTGGGTGTATTAAAAGTTTACATATTTCAGCTAATAACTCTTTTTCCTATTTATCCGATTTAATTATTTTTTTTTGCACGAGATGGCGAACAAATAACTTTTAATTTTAGTTGTTTTTAAATTCATTTGCCTTTTGTTGAAAAATAAGAAAATATCTTTTTCGAAATTTTTGGGTCGTCTAAGTTATGGGTCAATAACTTTTTGTTGATGAACCAGCTATAGTTTTAAATGGGAAATTGCTGAGGACAATAACAAATAATGTGGCAAAATTTCATTTTTTTCGGACAATTATTGTAGTCGTGAAAATGTTCTCAACAGAGAGAGAGACAGACAGACATAGCTAAATTGACTCAGATTTTGATTTGATGCAAGAATATATATATTCTATGGGATCTGAAATTATTCTCACTTGATATTACACACGGAATGACAAAGTTAATATACCCTGATCACCACTTTTGGTGGTGGTGGGAATAAAAATTAAATGTAAAAAGCAAATACCTTAAATATCTAAAACAAGACAAAGACTAAAAATGATTAAAGCTGTAAAAATAAAAGGCAAATGGATGTGGAAATGGAGGATATGAAAAAATGGAAATCTATAAGAAAGAAAGTAAAACTTAATAACCATGAAACGTACCAACAGAAGAATTCAATTAAATAAAATTACAATTAATAAGTGTTGTTGTTTTTTTCTTTTTGTTTTTGATAGCACAACTACAGCGAAACATGAAGTTATATAAAATCAAGATGGAGTAATATATTCGGCTGTAAGAGATCTTAAATACCCTAAGTAGAAATCAATCGTATATCATGGTTTTACTAAATCTAAAAGGGCAAGAACTTCTTTTTTGTAGAAGGGGGTTTTTCTCCCACAGTTCTTATAGGAAAATATAGTAGACAATAAATTTCCACAATCCACTATATTTCAAAAAGAACTGGAGAGTCCGTTCCTTCCTCAATTCTTTATTACAAATAGTAAATTCCACAATCAGGATCTCTTTTTAAATTTGTAAATAATTTTAATATATCGGTGTTACTGAATTTAGTCATTAATATTAATGTCCATCAAATAACTTTGCGTAGGGTACATAAAACTAAAGCGTATAATGTACGTTATTACTTAAACTGGACGGTTCGTCGGTCTCTTAATCATTAATTTAACGTTGTTAATATGCCATGAACAGTGGCAGTAACAGAGACAGCAACAGTGACTGAGGCAGTAGCTACCAACGACAGCTCATAACAGTTGGAACCATTAAACAGACATGTAAAACATCTTGTCCATACTTAAATTCGAAACGTGTTTGTAATTTTTTATATTTTACGATTATTTAAGAGTATTTTTGCTGTTAGTTGTTTATAAAAACCGTTACAGCACATTAGTAATTTAAGTAATTAATATTTGTTATTAGTTTGATTAAACATTTTTTTCATGAGAATAAAATAATTTATTGGAATTTAATATGAATTAACTAATGGAAATTTTAAATTTAATTTTTATAGATATTAAAGTTCACAATATAATATCTATTACAAACATATTATTGTTATGTTATTAAAATAAAACAGTTATTAAGGTATTTAAATAAATTATTAACATTTCCATAAACTGTGTAAAAATATTTTTTAATTATTTTTTTTGTTTAAATTGTCATGTTAAAAATTTTTTTGTTACGTTTTTTTAATTAAAATTTTACATAGAAAAATTTTCAGGAAAAATATGTGTCAGTAGATAAAATTTAATAAAAATTGCAAACATTATTTAAAGAGTAAAAAGTTTGAAACTGTATTTTATTGATAAAAAATTGTCAGCGGTGCTGGGAGTGGTCCTGGCTTGCATCTTTCACTTAAGGAATCTAAACTCACTAAGACGTCATTTTGGTTGGCGCCTGATTCCTTTCATGAATTAAGCTGATCATTCTTGTGTAATAAAACTGTTTGATTACATTCATTTTCCATTTCCGTTGCCGGTACATTTCAGGCCAAGTGGATTATAACGATCCCGATTATCGATGGCTGAGGCGATAGAGAGGTTCACTTTTTCTCTGTCAGTTCGTCGACGTATGGAGTTCAATGGAAGTAATTAAAGTTTGATTTTGTTTGCTCCTTTAAATATTTCTTCCTCTTTTTTCTTTTTGGTAACTATTTTGTATTATTTTTTATATTAATAAATATTCATATTTATATCTGGACAATAACTGTTCCTATGACTGACGAAGTATAGAAATTAGATTCCATACGCACACATTAATACAAATTTTTTCTATGAACGTTTTGATAACATTATATACTAAAGATGTGGGTAACAATATATATATTTCGGTTTTTCTTTTATGAAAATTGATGAAAATTTTATGAAATTTATGTGTATACCTTATGATTGTTGTTTTTGATGAAATGTATATTAATTATGTCTTAAATTCTTTAAAAAATATGCAAAAGTTTTTGTGCAAGATTTATGTATACGCAAATTTATATATTTATATTCTACATATCAGACCTTATAAATATGCAATAGTTTTAATAAAAGCGATTTCTTGAAAATATAGCAAAGTAGCGGATATAAATAAAATTCGACAAGCTTGAATTGCAACCCGAATTGCAAAGACAGCAATTCCTTGCCAAAATCTTCTCTCATAGCAATGTAATGTTTTTCTTTTCTGAAAAACTTTTACCTAAGCTAATTTACGCCCATAATACAGATCGGCAACAGTTCACTAATAAACTTTGAAAAAGATTTTCATCGAAAATATAAAAAAGGTACTCATCGGCACTTCTCTGTAAACCATTGAACCAAACAAAATCACTTATCAGTTACAACTGAAAATAAAAAGGTTTTATGTCCATACAGTCTAATTTAGGTGCAAAAATGAACTCTTTCAATAAAGTTTCTAGTGTAAATTTAAGTACGAAAGTGTATTTTATTTTAAATGACACACCTTCCGAAAGAAGTGTCCCAATTCAAAAATCTGTATAATAAGTAGAAAGAAGATTGTTTGATAATGTTTTTTAGATTTAATAATTTTTAAGTGGTTCATCGTTTGTGTGGAATTTTGTATATGTACATTCACATTAATTGAATACAATATCAGTTTTTTTAAATCATTTAAAATCTGTCCTTTTTTGGATTTTATAACGGATCAAATCAAGGGTTTTCCAAAAGGTTTCTTTTTAAAATATATTGGCATATTTTATTTTACCAGTTATATGATACTAATAAACTTGTACTTAAATGGCTATCAGTTAGAGGTCCTTATTATTTATAAAATAACACTGATATCTAAATTTTTCCTTATCTAAAATTTTATTTTTATTAGGATACGTTTTCCATAATAATAATAATAATAATAATAATAATAATAATAATAATAATAATAATAATAATAATAATAATAATGATAATAATAATAATAATAATAATAATAATAATAATAATAATAATAATAATATTTTCCATTTAATTTAGTTTTCGCCAAAATTTTAATTCTTTGTTTTTTTCGTGCTAAAAAACTTGCAAAAATTCTGTGTATGTTTAATATTTATTGTTTTCCCGCAAAATATGTATCAATCATACGTATCGGGTGTTCTTCTTTTTTCGAAAAGTATGCAATAGTTTTTGTGTAATTTTTTCGTATATGCAATTTTACATATTACTCATACGTTTAGTGTTGTGAATATATTTCAGCCCTAAAAAATATGCAACAAGTAATTTCTTGAAAATACAAGCCTTTTTGGGACAAAAATATAAGAAATATTAAAGTATATTTAAATGTCTCCTAATAATAACATAGAAATAATTGTTACATAATGATGTTCTTTTATTGAAAAATTAATAATAATAATCTCTTTTTAATGTCATTAATATTCAAATTTAACTAGAAAAAGCAAATTTAATTAAAATATGCTTAAATCCTTTTTTGTTTATTTCCCCCTTTTTCGCATTTTGTTTGCAATATTCCCAAGTAATTTCTTAAGCATACACTACATATTGTAAGCAACTATACAAGTTGTTACCTTGTTAGCTTTGAATGAAAAAAATTAATATGAAAAATATAAAGCTTGATAATGTTGGCCTACATAATTTCTTACCCATTTCAACCATTAACATATACCTAATGTGAGAAATAATGAAAAAAAAGAGTTTTCATGAAAAAATAATTCTGCCTCATTACAATTGTTTTACGTACAATTATAGGGCATTGAGTTAAACAAGCGTAATTAAAATGTAATTAATTGTAATGTAAGTCATTTATGCGAATTATTGCAACGTTTTCATTGAAATTACGTATTCATACCTGTAAATATGAGAAATTGTTTGTTGTATAAGTTTGTGAATGTGTGAGCTTTTGTGTGGGTATAAATGTGTGAGTTTGCAATAACAACAGAATGTGTTTGCTTCAATACTTTAACATACTTGCATACAAGAAATTTCAGAATTTACTTAAGAACAAATGAGTATAGAAGTTGCCGTTGTTGTTGATATTTCATATTTATAATTTGAAGTAAAAGAAAATGCAAAACAACTTAAAAAATGAAACACAAATTCAGAACAGAGAGAGGAAATATTAAAAATTTGGTTGAGATGAAAATAAATATTTTATGTCTTATCGAATGAACACCTGTTGAAGTTGATATTTGTAACTTTAATTTTTTATAATTTCAGTTAAGGGCCTATGAAGTATGGTATTTCTATTTGTTTTGGATGTAACATCAATAAATTTTATTCAATTGTGATACAACTCAAGTTCTGAAATGTTGCAAGTGTTGGGTGCATATAATTGTATTTTAAGTGATTTTGAAGGTCAATATATTGATATTTTAAAGACGGAAATGTTAGAGGAATGTGGTAAAATATAATTTAAAGTCAACTAAAAATCACAATATGCAATCAATATCTATAAAAGAATATCATTATATACAATACACCAAGTATTTCTTTAGACTAATATTTTCCGTTTCGATCTATATCTTTTGTAGTAAAGTAAATATTTTTAGAAGATCTATACACATTAAAGACAACTTCATAAGTTATTATACAAGATTAATTGAAATTTTAAATGTTTAAACTATAAAGCATTATATGATGATGTTAATACCCTAACAATTGTAGATTGTTTTTTTTTCTAATTGTAACTTCCTCTGGTTATATTCATTTGAATTAAAAATTGTGAGAAGTGTAGGAGGACATAAAAGAATATTTTTATTTTTTCAAATGTGTTATCGCTTCATAAATATTAAATGGATCTAAAGAAATTTCTACGATTACGAATGATCATTTACGAATGATGGTTGGGGTATGTTTAGTTTGAAACAAACTCTTCTCCCAGCATCACTTCCTTAGTCGATTTAACTATATAATTTCGTCTGTCTGTCCGGCTAGCTGTCTATGTAAACGTTGCGAACATTTTACAGGTCCTAATTTTAAGAATATTTTGACCTTAAATCATGAGTACCATGAAGTATGGTTTATAAAGATTGTTCATAAAATTAAACTATAGAAGGGTTGGTCAATAATTCTGAATAATAATCAATAACTTTTGTATATTTTATTTGCAATGAAAAATTGCTATTCATGGTCACTTCGTTTCAGTTCATATATTACCAAAATTATTTCTTTTTAAGAGTTATTTTGATTTGAATTAAAAATTGTGAGAAGTGTAATAAGACATAAAAGATACCCAAACTTCATTACCTTAAAGGCAACATGGTGCTACAATAGATATTAAATTTGAAAAGAACTGTAGTATTATTTGTAATATTTTGTTAGCGTATGATCGATATTTTTAATAAGAGAAATTATATATTAATCATACGCATATTTAGTTGAAACCCCTATAAATATGTACAAACTGCTCATAGCAATACTTTTATTTTTTCTACATCTTTAAAAACAGTTTTGTCGCTATATAAATATAAAATGGATCTAAAGAAATTTGAACGATTACGAACGATCAATTACGAATGATCTTGATGTTGTTTTATCACCATTTTAATAAAACATGTGTTATTGATATTCTGGGGATGAAAATTTCTTATTAATCTTAATATATTTTTAAGCAACATTTTATAATATTTTATCTTTAATTTTCCATCATATTCATTCTCGATTGGACACTTCAGATTGAAAACTTCATTTATGTCAATTTCTTGTAAAGAAAATCTTTTATCTTACACAATATTGTTGTTGTTTATTTGTAATGATGTTCATTTTCACATTTGATTCTTTTATTTTTTATGCCAACAGGAAATGCCAACAGAATTGGTATTATATGTGTGCATTAACATTAATGCCCTCCATATTTACAGAAAACTTCAACAGAAACACAAACACATACATATATCGACATAATGTAAATAAGATGATTTCAATGTTTGTATATGTTTGCCAGAAACAGATAGACAATGTTCTTGTAAAAATAAAATTCAATGTTTACTATACATTATATTTATATACACATGCATTTTTACATGAGTGTATGTGTGTGTATGTGCATGTGAGTCTTATATTCTATAATATGTTATATCTGTATTTAAATATATATGTTTACATTTGACTTAATATTGTTTGTAATGAGAAACTTTAACACCATTAATTTGTATGCACAAACATATGCATGTGTCTGTATGTGTTATGTGATCCCTTTTTTATGTTTTTCCTTTTTCATAGGATATTTCTTATATGTATATGTAGTCAGTGTGTAAATATGTGTAAAATATGTATAAATTTTACACTTTGTAATTAATGTGCATATCTGAAGGAATTTTCTTATTTTATTTATTTATATAATTTTTATACCCTACACCACCGTAGGTGGTATTACGCTTTTGTGCTGATTTTTTTGTTAACAAAAAATGGTGTAACACCTCACTTTAAGTATACCTGTCTGCTTGTTTGTCTGTTTGTCCGGCTGGCTGTCAACGTAAACGTTTGAACAAAATACAGGTAGCAATTGAGAGACTGATTGATGAAATTTGGTACATATTATTTCTTTGAGTCAGGAACGACGCCTATTGAAAATGGTCATATTTTGTTCAATATTTGATGTAGCTCCCATATAAATATCTTCCTAGAGTTGAGTTTTAAGGTCATAAAAGTCCTATATATAAAGACATTTGAATAAAATTCATCACTAATGTTTCTTAAAAAATGCCAAATTGATGTGCCAAATTATGCTAGAGTCGGTCCATTACATCTTATAGGTCCCATAAAAGCCCCATTTCAAATATCACTTTAAAAGACATAAATCTCATATTTATGTTGTTATTGTAATAAAAACGCATACATTTTACTTAAATATTTGTATCATATTAATGTACTTCACACTTATTCATAAATCAGAAAAGCATATTATACGAAGGTCGTTCATAAATATTTCGTAGCTTTTCATTTACAACCAACAATGTGATGTAGGGTAATCAGGCTTGACCGACTATAACATTTTTACTTGTTTTTAATTTTTTATTATTTTCCTCTTATTATGCACAACATAAACAAATGTGTTTAAAAATTGAAGTTTTTTTTAATGTTTCTGCTATTTTTAATGGAAGTTTATTATTATCAACATTATTTTATTATTTTTACTTGTTTTCAATAAAAATTACTTGTGAAATTGAGCGTAATTGAATACGAAACACTTAATGTGTATATGTTTGTATGCTTGTAGAGTATTGTCGTGTAATGTCTATAGTTGTAGTAGTGTGTAGAGTAATGAGACACATGGTTTCAGATTGCTATGATGCATGTTGCAAAAAATCGTATGCCATGGGGAAGACAACAATTATATTGTTAATAAGGTTTTAATGATAGTTGCTGTGAATAATTTTATTAACAATAATATTTATAATTTATTATGATAATTAAATATATTGCATTTTTATTGCCATTAATTAAGGTTTAATAAAAATTCGTTTAAATGTATGTTTTTTCAATTTATCCATAATTTTTTTTTACAAAATGAATGTGTAAAAATGAAAAAGTTTGGGAAGCAGACAGAAAAAATAAGAAACCTCAAACTGTTGAAAAAGGAACAACAAATATACAAACAAAGAGAAAGTAATATCCTTTGAGATCTTGGATATTATTTGCTAATCATGTAGAATATATAATTAATAAAATTTTACTTGGATTGATATAAATTGTTTAAAAGAAAATATTTGAGAATTATAGTTATGAAAATTAGAATTAAACTATAACTGAAGACGAATTCATTTAAAGCTGAAATAGAATCGAATAAGATCTGAACTGGAAACTATCCTAAGGAAAGAGATAGACATTCCTAAAATACATATATTAAAAAAACGAAACCAGTAAACTTGCAGTTTTAATTTTTTATTTGATTAATTTAATTTAATTTTATTTAACAAAAAATGTGTTATAAATATTTTAATTACTAAAGTTATGCAATTTAAAACTTTTTTCGAAAAGCCTTCCATTAACGTTTTTATAGTGCTTCCTGTGAATTTGCTCGAACATTTGTCCCTCCACTGGCTTTAGCTCAGCACAATCTAAAGGATTTGCATCTCTTGGGACAAATACCATTTTGCTGTTCTTATAAAACTCAAGGACTTGCTTTTCATAGTGGCAAGATGCAAAGTCAGGTGAAAAATAGGTGGACACATTATGAAGTCTTATAAATAAAAGCAGCCTCTTTTGTTTGAACATTCCGCATTTGTAGAGTCCAGCAAATGACAGGCTTCTTTTTTCAACTGCATATTGTTTAATTTAACAAGAGTTTTTGCAAAATTGTTCCTGCTATGGATCCTTATCTTTTCTTCAAGCTCAAGCTTCAGTAACAAAATATTTAAAACAGAAAAAAATAAGAGAAATACAAGAAAAAATGTTTAGAAAACCTAACTTTAATTTCTTTGCTCTTTTTTGGCCTCTAAATTTTTAGCAGCTTTTCTATTCGGAACTTTTTTAACCCTGAATGTTTCTAAACTTGTATTAGCTTTAACTTTTTGTACAAAATAGTCCGAACACTGAGCAAACCGGTCTACTTCCCTACCGGATATGTTGGGAGGTCTGTTCAAAATACTTTTTATTTTTCGGCTTTAGAAACATTATGTTTATCATTCCTCCTATCTGAACCAGGTTTTCTGTTAACGGAAAGGTTCTCCCGCTACGGTTCAATAACATGGGAGACAAGTTGACAGCAGACCTTTTGTAGGACAAGTTTGGTTTTATTGGAATATTTAATAATTTTAGCACACATTTCTTTCTGGTCACTATTTTTAATTAGATTTATTTTTCCATTTAATGTAATAAGTAACTTGTTTTTCGATCATTAATTGATAAAAAGAAATCGAGTAATAATTGACTTGAAAGTTTTATTGAATAACGTGCATTTAAAACTTTTCGATCTCACTCCATTGAATCTCAGCTAGAATCAGAAATAAAATCTAAACTAAGAATTCGATTAAGAGTTTTACCTTCCATCTGAACTAGGTTCTGAATTGAAGTCTCAATTAGATTATGAATTGGAATCTGAACTAGAACAACTTTATAGTTGAAATTTGACTAATTTTAACATTTAATTAATTAATGAATGTAGTACGTTTGCTTATATACTCCTTCAATCAATAGTTCAAATGGAAATATTTTAAGAATTCACCAGTTAATATCAACATATTTCAATTCATTTTGGTATGACTTTTCCGGTATATTTCTGTAAATTATTAAACTCGTAATTTATTTTTATGTAGTCAATTAAGTTTCTAATGCTATTTCTAGCTAACATTTTTCATTGATTATACCCTACACCACCATAGGCGTTTGGGGTATTATGCATTAGTGCTGATGTTTGTAATACACAGCAAAAATGTTGTAATTTCCACCCTTAAGTATAAGTCAGAATCAAAAGAAGTTCTTAATATAACAAAATTCAATATTTTTATATTCTAGATTGATGTGCCAAATTATGTAAGGTTCGGTCCATTACTTCCCATAGGTCCCATGCAAACCCCTTCCAAATATTACTCTGAAGGGCATAAATCTCACATAAAGGTTGATATTGTAATAACAACTAATCAAATTCAGATAAATAGAATCTAAATTTGTGTTCGATAATTTCTTCTATCATCGATATAACACCTCCCCCTAGAAAAAATCCTTTTTAAACGTATGCATTTCGAATTAATCTTACTTCACACTTAATCAAAAATCAGAAAAGCAAATTATACGATGGTCCTTAATATGATGTAGGTTTTAACTTAGTCGAGTTTGACCGACTATAGCATTTTTACTTTTATTTTTTGTTCTCATATTTCTTTTTTACACCCTCAATCATACTTTTGTGGGGTAAATTTCAACATTTTTTCTATTTTATTGCTAAATAAAAGTCAAATAAAAATTGCTAAATTTAACAGCTCATAAACAATAAAAATATAAATGACAATAGAGGACTATGGACTATAAACTCAAAGATACTTTTCTATAAATGATATAATTCTGCAAAAAAATATATAACTAAATTGTATATCAAAATACAGAATAATGGCCAACAACAAGAATAAAGTTATTTATTTATTTTTTTGTTGTTTTATGAACAAAATGAAAAAAAGAAAAAATTCTAAGAATTGTTTAAACTAAACTGAACCAATGTTAACATTGAATTGTTTTTAAAACTAATTGGCCGGAAAAATATCAAATAAAGTATTAGAGTCAGTTAGTCAGCCAGTCAGCCATCCAGGTAGGTGGTTGGTATGTTGGTTCAAATATAAAATAAAATATTGGTATTTACAACAACAACAAATAAAGTAAACAAATATTTATGGGAAAAACAATTTTGTTGTTTAGTACTTTTTGTGGATTTTGAAAATTTTATTGTATTATATTTATTGGTGTAGAAGAAGAGTCATTTCAGAAATGATTTTGTAAATGTACAGTGTAAAGGAAAGAGGAAATATATTTTTCCTCCTATTTAATATCTTTTTACTGCATTTAATATAAATTTGCGTTTTTAATGTTGTTATTCGCAAATGTGTCTTATGCATATGAGATAAATGTTGTAATACTCTAAATAGTTTCTATACCCTACACCACCGTTAATAGTTGGGACAACAGACTGAAAAAGTTGTGCGATCATCACTTTTTAGTATACCGTTCGACTCAGTATCACTTTCTGATTTAATGGTGTACGACCACCCGGCCGTCTGGTATATTAATTAATTAATTACTTCACATAGCACCCACACAAATGTTCCTGGAATAAGGTCACAAAAGTTCAAAATATAAAGCAATTTTAATGACACTTTTTTTAATTTGTCATAAATAAGGTTTTTGTGTTTGGCATTTTATGAAATTATATGCCAAATTATACAAGAACTGGGTCATTATTTTTCATAGATCCATATAAACCCTCTTTCAAATATCACTTTAAGGGATTTAAATCTCACATATACGTTGGTTAGTACCTATAAACCTTGTGAATAAAATGCAGGCCGCAGTTTTAATGATATTTTAATGAAATGTGTCATAATTTTTTCATATGAACTATGCTCATTGAAATCGGTGATAATGGGTTCGCTAGTCCCATTTAGGGTTTAAGGTCACTAAAGTCCTAAATATAAAGCGATTTTAATCAAATTTGGCACAAGTAAGTATCTTAATACAAAGATCGGTTCATTATTTCTTATAGGTCCCATACAAGCCATCTTAAATCGGTACTGTAATAAGACTTGGTTTAATTAAGACAAATATAATCTAAAACTTATGTGCTAAATTTTACGAGGGTCAGCACGTAATTTTTAATGTTATTATATACCATTACCATTATAATACTCTCTTAAGAATAATTTAATAAATATCTTCATACGAGGGTTGATCATTAATTTTAAGCAGCTACATTCATAACCAACATTGTGGTGTAGAGTTTTAAATAGTCGGGTTAAATTTTAAATTTAAAATAAGATTAGTTACAAGAAAAAGTCAAATAGAAAAATGCAGTTTATTTATTCAGCAAATATTACTTTTACAAAAAAATAAAAATAAAAAATCGAAAGCATAAGTAAATTTGATTAATAATCTTTTAAATATTTCATTTCAAAAACAGAACATCAATATCAAGGAAAATATTTAAAAATTAATTAATTTAACTGTGCATCAGATGTAAAGGAATCAGACATAAAATGGTAAAAATTATATTTAAAATAATATACGTATGTACAATTGTTTATAGATTTAAAAGTGATAAAATAGAAAATACATAAATAATAAAAGAGTGACATTATGAAGAAGGAGGGGTGCTGAATAGATGAAGTTCTTTCTGAAATGCCGAATCCTATCTACCTGCTAAAAAGTGAGCATAATTCAAAACCATCTGGAGTTTTCGATGAACTATTATTATTACCCACATCTATGGAAGCTTATTATTTTAGAGCAGATCTGTTACAGAAGAGTTTCGATAGAATTCGATAAATGTGAGTCCTGTCTTTGCAGCACATTAAAGATAAAGGGTGTCCATATCGACACCCTGAAACCTTCGAACATTATAATTAAATTAATAAATTCTTTTGAATTCGTTTGAAGGAGTATAGAGGTCTATACTCTGGACTATTGGACTAAATTTTATAGTATATATTCTTTATGAATTTCTGTAAAATGTACGCTTATGTGTGTAAATTGTTTAATGCAGTTTTTGAGACTTTCAAGGCAAAATGCATTTTAAAAATATTTTTACTTTTGATTTTAAAGTTGGTGGGCTTAAATCAGGTTCCAAATAAAATATAGTTTTTTATATCTATAAAAATGTGTCAATTCGTTCAATATGCAGAAGAATCATTGGATCTAAATGGGGCCTCAATCCTAAGATGATACACTATGGTTTTATCTACTCTACAAAACCATATGATTATTTTGTTATTTTCATACCCTACAATATCAAAGATACTATTATGCGTTTTTCTGAAGTTTGTAACATACAGAAAAAAAATGGTTTTACACTCATTTTATTTTTATGTGCCATTCAACTCAAAACTTTCTAATGTTCGTCAGATCTGTCTGTCCGACTGGCAAATACGCAAATGCCATCAAACACACCTATAGAAATTGGTAGCTTCTCCTCGCAGTACGGGTATTGAACACATAAAATTCATAGATTTTAAATATGAAATATTAAGGAAATTTGATGCAAGTAAGTTCATCCAGAAAAGGCTAAATCAAATATAGTGAGGATAGTACTATTATTACCTATAGCCCTCATATAACCGCAATTGAAATCGACCTAAAATTGTATGAAAAAATAGTACAAAGTGTTATTTGTATAAAGTGCAAATCATAAAATCAAATTCTACAAGAGTCGGTCCAAAATTTCCATGCATCAAAAGTTAGAGATCCATCAATTATTGCACTCTTAGTTGGTTTTGTATTTTTCCTTTAAACTTGATGATTTCTCTATTAATTAATAAAATCTCTGATAAATAGTATTATTTCTCTAAATAATATTCTAATTATTCCACGGTGCTTTCGTTATGGTTCTATGAATACTTTAATTGTACTTTCTGTATAATCTCGACATTCGAGTTACTCGCCATTCCCAATAATTGAATGCTAAAATTTAAGACTTACTTTGGATGGACTTTTAATTAACCACTGAAGGCTAGACAATTTTAATTTCCCAGTGAAGTCTCATGGGCTCATTTGGATGATGCCATGTAAGTTGCTTATTCAAATTAAGGTTTATAATCCAATTTATATTATAATTATGGATTATATTTTATATTATAATTCTGGATTATATTCTTGGTATAGAAGGAACGTGATTAGTTTTCGATTCATTTATATTCGTTTTTGAATTTTTTCAAGAGTATGGTATGGTATCACTGTACCATGGCTTCGTTTTTAGCCTTCTAAAATTTTATGTGTTCGTTGTAATTGGATCACAATTTTTAAAGAATCATATCATTTTGCATTGAGTTTTCTTTTGTGTGCAGTTAATGAATGCTAATCTGCCAATATTGGGGAATAACAATAATGTAAAAAACCAAAAAATATATTTCCTCAGTACATAACACTAATTATTTCCTTATTTTACATTTAAATAGAACACTCTAATTTATTTCCAAAAAGGAAAAGAAAAGACGGATATTTAATTAAAACAGTAATAATAAGATTAGGAAAACAAATCAATTTTGTAAAACCCTTTTTAGAACCAAACAATATTTTAATTAACTTAATAAAATGTTAAGAAAAATTATAAACAGCTGTAAAAATATATAATTATTTATCATAACTTAACCTCAAAAAATAAATACCTTAAAATAATAACAAAGACTCTTGACACTAAATAAAGTACACACACACACATATACGTTCCACTAATTAAAAGACACAACAAAGAGCAAAAGAACTTTTATAAATAATGGTAAAAATCTCCTTAAATTAACTTATTATATCCTTGACCATTTTTCATTTGTTTACATACATCGACCCCACACTGAAATCCACTTTATCCAACAGTTATGTGTTTTTATCCTTTTGGTTTTTGTGTCCCTTTTGTGGGGCCAAACTTTATTGTTATTGTACTTTCTTGGCTACATTTAGTTAATGCCCCTTATTTGTTGTTGTTATTGTTGTCGTTGCCAACATTAACTTAAACAATCAATAATTATGAGGTTACATACAACGATAAAAACAACAACAATAATAATATAAACGTATAAAACTATGAAAATTAAAATTAAATGTTAAACATATAGAAAAAGGAAATAGCTACTTACATTTGTATTTGTGTTAGTTTGAGTATGTGTTTGTGTATTTATGTAAATGCTTTTGAAACGCAAAAAGACGTTGGTGAAATAAAATTCATAATTTTTTTAAGAAAAATTTCACTTAAACATGCAAAGTCCTAAAGTAAGAGAAAATAACAAACAATAAATGGCAAAAAAACAAAAAATTAAAAATAAGAAAAACGTTAATATGAATTCTAGAAAAAGTGGAAAAAATTAAAGTCTTAAACGGTGGTTTTAAAGGGATTAAGGAAAAGTAGGTTATTAAAGTTTGGATTAAAATTATTTTATAATTATTATTTGATTTGTATGGGGACTATCTTTCTCCCAGATTTTATCTATGCTTCATTTTGTCCAATAAAACCGCTACTTGGGAGAGTAACGGATTTAAAATCGTAATACTCTCTCTTAAATAGTTCTTTAAGTGATCGATAATTAATATATTCTTTGTATGTGAGTGTCACTCATCCACATAATCGAAAAATAATCATGGAATAAAGGAAGGTTAAACAAATGAATTCCATTGACCAGGATATGACTATGTTTAATTGATTCTTTATACAATCTCATTTAGAGTACAACAAAAAACTACTTAGGAATAGATTTTGATAAATATTAAGTTTAGTTCATTAGTAAGTAAGTAAATGAAATGTGGTAGATTGCTAAGTTTAAGGAAGGAAATGAAACGAATTATTAAGAAATGTCAATTATTTTTGTAATCAACATGCAATTATTTATTTGTGTATCTATTATAGTAAAATACTATCTTTTTTCATTTACATGATATCTGCACTTTGTAAATACTTTCCCCGTTACTTAAAGTCCACTATATTAAGGATCATTTAAAAAAATCCTTTAAAAATAAACATGCTTTGTTCTCCAATTAAGGCCCACTGTTGCCCAGTTAAATTGTGAACGAAATAAAAATAAAAAAGACCTTGTAAATTATGTTTGTGTCAGACTCATAAACAATATTTTGAATTTGCATATAATTTTAATTATAAGTCAGCAGAAGAAGGAAGAAGGAAATATAATGGAATGAAACGAACTAAAAGCACAAAAACAAAACAAACATTGCAGAAAAACTAAAAGGAAAGAAAAAAATGGAGAAAAAACTATGAGCACAGAAATGGCAAAGAAACAAAGAAAAACAATAAAACTTCACTTAAAGTGTTGAAATATTTACGAGTATTTGTCATTTTCATAACAATGTTTAGTCAAGGCATACACACTCTCTTACACACACATAGTCGCAAATACATAAACAAATATATGTATGCAAATTAAAAAAAAACACACCATCTTCAACACACATACACACTCTCGTACATACAATTACACTCAGTTAAGCATATTAAATTTATGCTGGAAACTCTACATTCATAATATTTTTTAACGAACTGAAGTTAGTTGTGTTAGTATTGGTTAGTGCTGTGTTTTCTTTTTTTATTATTTAACAATGTTAGTGACGTTAGTGTAATTTTCTTATAGAGTTAAAAAGTGTATCTTTGTTTGCTCAATTTTTTTCTAGCGTTTAAAGTTACACTTCATTTCTCTTTTTTGTTTTTGTTTTCTTTATTTAAGTTTATTTTTCCAAACATGCCACAAACACTCCTACAAACAATAGCATGCATATACTGATATCCTGCATTTTACATACTCTCACACTTTTAGATAAAAGTGCAATGTACCTTTGTCTTTCAAGAAGGTCCTTTTTCTTAAGTCTTGTATTTTGTGTATGCAATTGTAGTTGATTTTCTCTTTTTTTTTTTTTTTGTTCTTTATCTTAAAGAGTTCTTCTTTTTTATTTTTCTTATAGTTTATTATTTTTTTCTGTTTCTTGACTAAAGTATTAAGAGGAAATTGTTAGTTTTTTTGTATAATTTTTTATATTTTATTATTTTGTAGCACAATATTATTTTAAGTTACAAATATTTTAAGGGTATAGTTTCACCAGTTCAGGGTAACATTTGGGAATGTTGATTAAGATTTTAAATAACAAAAATATTTAAATATGATGGTTTATGGTTTGCTGTATTTTCGGTTTTTTAATATCAGGTTTAAAAAGATCATTTAATAAGTTTGAAAAATAGTGGTATCATTATCACTATAAGTAGTAAATTAGGGAGTCTGTTTTTTTTTTTTTTTTTTTTTTTTTTTTTTTTGAGTTTTTCCGTCGAAAGTAGAAAATAATAACTAATAATTTTTCTTTCAATTTAACGTTACGCAGGTTTTGCAAAATAATATTTAACATAAATTTTGTTCAAAGTATTTAATTTCAAATTTATTGTTTTTCACATTATTAAGAAAACTTATTGTGAAATGTTATTATTTTAAAAAAAAATTTTATTTTAAAAAATAAAGACTAAATAAAATTAACAATACACAATTTACGAGTTTTAAGAACATTTTAATTGGTTATTTGCTGCTATTTAGCAGTTTTAGTTTTTTTAAAGAAAAAAAAGTTACTTTAAACAAGACCCATCCTTCTCATATGGATTTTCAAAACACAGTATTATAATTGACACCAAAAAGTCTAACTTGTCTTCTATTTAAAAAAGATGACTGCTTGACTTTTTCTTGAATGTCCTACCTGGACTAAAAAGCGAAATAAGTTCGACAGGTTAACTTTCTTTTCTTTATTGCATAAAGTTTATCCTCAAAACTTCTGCTAAAGAATGATAGTGGTAGCCTGGTCGCCGAGTATTGATCTATATTTCGTTAGTCTGTCAGTAGTTTCATTTCCGAACAGTTACTGTGATAAGGAATTCAGGTCAGCCTAACCACCGAATGTCTTGACTGGTTTAAAGGTATTTGCCAAATAATCATTAAAATCTTGATAACTTTCGATATTCGATTATACTTTATTTATTTTATTCTTAAGACGTAACTGTAATTCCAACGAAATATTTATAGACACAATCATTCAACACACTTTGTATACAACTTGGATGCGTATGATTAATATAAATATTCAGTATACGTTGATGGTACTGTTTGATTTACGCTCAATATTAGTAGCATACTTTTACGAAAATGTCCCTTTGGGAATACCATATGAGTAAATACAGTGTAGGACCATGAAGGAATCTCAAAAAAATAATGTAAAATGTGCAAATTTTGCAAAAAAAATTTTGCATCCTCGTTTTTCTTATAATATTAAACTTTTGAAATCTTTTTGGATATACTATTTTGTGGTACAACATCCGATATATCGAAGAAAAACTTATTGTAGAAAATAAGATTTGATCTTCACTGATAAAGATTTTGTTGCTAAAGTGCTAGAGAATTGAAACAAATTTAAAGAAGGACTTTTTGAAGGTATATATACAAAATTGGCCACAAGTAATGTTACTAATTGACTTAAAATCAATTTCTGTTTAACAACGTCCTTCCGTCGGTCCATTTATTTAAATTTGGAACAAAAAAATATTTTGCCATGATCGGTGCAAAAATGATGGTATTGTAATAATATTCGTATATTTATTATTGTACCGCTAATAAATATCACGGTGAGAGTTAATGCTAGTGACAATTCTTGCATACGTGAAATAGTAGTGTATTGCATAGCGGCTTTTACCCACTATAACAATTTGCTTGTTCAAATTAGATACTTGGCAAAATGCTATGTCAAATGAAGGAAAGGATATTTTAGAAAAACGAAGTTCCAAACGAAGGGATGAATTTGAAGTGATATATACTGAGTTTATTCAAAACCAAAGATCCTAGAATTACATTTACTCGAGATATCTTAAAAATTCCGATTTTCTACAGGATTAGTTTGTTAATCTTCCAAATTCAAAAAATGGTTGAGGTTATCGGTTTACATTTTGAAGGATTTAAGTTATAAGATACTAATAAGTATATCTCCTCTCTACGAATCTAAGGTTGTTTAATATTGATAAAAATAAAAACTATCCCGTTAAAATTTCTGTTAAAAAATTCACGCTGAAAATAATCCTTTAAAAATATTTGCAACGTATTAAATTCTTATGCTCTTAAATATGTAAAATGCTCTAAATGAAAAAAAAAAATCCAAGAAAATAATGTTAAAAATACTTTTCTTCCTAAGCAAATGATGCTTCGTTTTATTATATATTTTTCTTTCTGTATTTATTTGGTTTTCTTTCCTTTTCTATCATTTTCTTCATTTTGTATCCTTCCATTTTGATTTTTACAATACTCTAGAGTCATTTGAGTAGCAGTGTGTATTCAATATTGCCATGGTAACATTTTTCAGTTGGTGCATAAGTGTGGCTTTGTTGTAAGTGTGTGTCTGTGTTTATGTATGTGTGTATAAAAGTAGAAATGTGTATTTATGCATGTAACATGCTCCATTGATGCAATTGTACTTTACAAAAGTAAAATAAAAGAAATACTTGATTTTTATCTACAATTTTTTCTGCTCTTTTCTTCTTTTTTTTTTTTTTTTTTTGATTTCTATATATTTGCAATGTGTATAGTTTAAACAACTTATTTTACGTTTTTATTTTTTCTCTTATTTTAAAAACTCTAAGTACATATAGATTATATTTGGCTTTGGCTTTTCCACAAGGATTTTTTCCCAGTAACTTAAAGTCAAAAGTAGTTGAGCTAACAAACCCTTTTTATTTCTATTTTCCCCAAACACGTTTACTAACTTATCGAAGTTATAGAATGAGGGTTTAATTGAGTGAAGTGTAAATAAATATGTATGTTTTTATATATGTGAATGTATAGTTGTTTATATATAAAATATATTATTATGTGTTAACTATGTTTATTTATATGTGTTTATACATTTTTTTAAGTATGTATTTTTCATTGTAAATTTTGGTTCAATCTTCTACCAAATAGCAATATTTTTTTTTCATTTTAACTCCTCTTAAATAACTTAAGAAATATATTTTTAATAAAAATGTGTAGCGCTAATTATCTGCCTAACAGGGACTAAGATCAAGCATGGACAATGTAAAAATATGTTTAAATTTTTAATGGACGATTTTAAAGAATTTAAGGAAATGTTTATTAAGACATACTTTATTATGTAGTATTCGGAATTTGTGAATAAAAATATATGTCTTTATATAAAAAAATGATACTGATATCTTTTTGCAATTCTATTTCAAATATATATATATATATATATATATATATATATATATATATATATATATATATATATATATATATATATATATATATATATATATATATATATATATATATATATATATATATATATATATATATATATATATATATATATATACCATAGGTACATCTTAAAGTTAGTATTCACATTTAGTAATTTCTCGTCATGACTTTCTTGACTGACTTATAACCAAGTAACTCATAATAAATCTTTGCCTTATTAAGGAGTGAGACTATTCTATTACTATTCTTCATTTACATTTTCATTTAGACTTTTAAATCTAGTATTTTATAATTTTCTTGAAGCCAAATTTTACTTCAATATTCCCTCGAGCATCAGCAACATACCATTTCTGACCAGGAATTTAAAAAAAACCTAAAAAATATGTTAGAAAATTTTATATCAAATTTCCGTGCTCTTTTTTGCCTGAAGCAGCGTTCCTGTTGAATTTTTTTGGAACATAATGTGGACCAAAAATAGGGATAAGATCTCCCGGTACTCAAAAGAGGTGCAAAAAAGTTCCTGGTATTTCAAGCAACATGCAGTTGTGGCAAAAAATCCAATCATTTGTTTAAACGGGGTTTTAAAATACCGAAATTTACATCAAGGGCTATTTTTTAAGTCATTTTGTATGAAATTATTGATTGATAATAATCATTTCCAATAGGCATCGTCTATGGGTCAAAATAATAACACTTGCCAAATTTTGTTTAGATATCTTTAAAACCGCGACCTGTGCTTTGCGAGGAAGCTTTACATGGATACCCAGTCAGTCGGAGATGACAAATCGACTCAGGAAGTGATTCTGATCGGTGTACTTAACGCTAATTTTCCTGCCTTTTACAATCATATGCACAAACGCGTAATACCCCCACCACCTATGGTGGTGTGGGGCATAAAACTTTTTGTTTAATAAATGTTTGCGTTACAACTTTAAATTAATTTGTTATAAAATGTTTGAAAACTTTCAATTCATTAAATAAATATCGACACAACTAATTTAATTTAAAATTTTATAAATATTGTTATTAAGTTGTAAATATGAGAACAATAACAAACAAGGAAAAATGTTTTAGTGGACCAAGCTTGCTATGTAATACCTTACACCACATTGATTATTATAAATGACTGCTACAAATGAATGTCCCTCGTATAATTTGCTTTTCTTATTTATGCTTGTGTTTGCAATAGATTATAATATGACTATTATTAGTGAGAAATGCATGCGTTTAAAAGGATTTTTTCCTAGAGGACCGACACTCGTTTAAATTTTAGCGTTTATTTTAAATTGTTTTATATTTAGGACTTTTATGGACTAAAAGCTCCATTCCGGGGGAACATTTGTGTCTGGCCTATCAGAAATAATGGTCTGATCAAAACCAATATCAATAAGTATTGTCTTTGGGCCAAAATAATAGTACATGACAAATTTCATTAAAATATCTTCAAAACTGCGAGACGTACTTTGCGAACAAGCATTGCATGGACAGACAGCCAGACAGACGGACGTGCTTAAATCGACTCAAGAAGTCGATTTAAGTGGCGGTAAGACTATTTTTCCGCCCGTTACAAACAACAAATGCATACTACAAACGCATACTACGCCTACTACCAACGGTGGTGTAGGGTATAAAAATATAAATTAAATCCGGAAATATCACAACGTATACGTAATAAATATTTCTGTTATTTCCTAATTATGAGAACATTCATACGTTTAAGTAATTTTTAATTTAATAATTTATACAAATAAATATTAAAATAAAAGTTAGTTTTACAAAATGTTTTATTCACTAATTTTATGAAAACAGTTTAAAAGCTTAAAATAGATGAATATTATTTTTAAAATTAATTTATTCCTTTTTCTGACCTCTTTAAAATTTTTGTGGGTTTTTAAACGTTTCTAATAACAAAAACTACACAAAAATAAAAGTTAATGAGAATGAATTACACACTTCTTATTTATGTTAATAAAAGTTTTATTTATGTATGATTAATAAAGGTCAGAAAAAAAGAAGCTTTTTTTGTAAATATTCCTTGATGGAAACTTTGGTATTTATAGAGACCGTTATAACAAATGATTGACTTCTATTGCCGCAACTGCATATTGCTTGCCATACCAAAACTTTTTGGTAAAATGTAGACTGTACTTTGGTAATAAATTTTTCATCAACATTCCTCCGAGCATTAGTATCATAAAATTTTTGATCAGAAAGTTGCGTGAAATCTGCAGAACATACGTTTTGTCATCCTTTAATAGCTTATCCAGAAATCGCCACTGCCGTGCCTTTAAAAAGGAGGTGATAAACACTTACTAAAAGTAACCTAGATACCTCCCTGCGACCATGACTCAGGCAACTCTGTTTGTACCTAGTTCAGACCATCTATCGCTGATAGTATTTGAAAATACTATGCTATATTATGTCCAAGTGGAATTGCAACTGACTCCATGTTGGATATATTAGATGCAACATTATCCTGGCTATCTGATCGGACACATTACCGAAGTGGTCCTTATGAGCTGGGGTGCAAACTAGCATAATCTCAGATATTCGAGTTAATAGGTTTTTAGTAAAGTGAGCCTTCAGTGACAAAAGTGCCGCCTGACTGTCGACAAATACTCTGACAAATTCGGAAACTTTTTTGTCCTCTAGAAGCTCGTATACCATGCAGGTAGCAAACATTTCAGTCTATCAGGAAGCCGATATGCGTATTCCAATATGTTTCGATAAGGTTACTACTATTCCATGCACTTCTGTAGGGTATTTTGAAGGTTCTATCAAAGCATAATGAGATTATAAGGTAGTGTACCCAAGATCCTTACCGTCCGTATGTTGTAAGCTATAGTGCGGTATTCAGATCCTCTGAAGGACTGGTCCGAAGTGCATCGATGATTCGTATACAAACTGACCTTGTGCCTTATAAATTTAATCTACCACATATGTTTTTTTTTTGTAGTAGTCCACCATACCAAACATCCATAAGAAAGAATAGGATGTACTATAGCAGTGTACATCCATTTAACAATGTTGGGACGAAGTCCCCATTTTAATCCAAACATCTTGCGACATGTCTAATAGCCTACCATAGCCTTATGAACCTCTTGTTGCCAATGGATTTCATAGTTTCCTTATCGCAGTAATCGAAAGCTTGGGATCTTAGTCTTTGTTATGTACTGTACAAACTCAGTTTTGTTTGGATTGACTCCTAGACCACATTATGTTACCCAGTTACTGAGTAAATGCAAACCCCTGGAAATGATATCACCAATAATGTCCAGAAACGGACCCGATAACAGTGTCACAACGTCGTTCGGATAAGCCACGAACTTTATACTCTCGTTGTCCAAATATACAAGAATAGAGTTAATAACGAGTAGTCCAACCAGTCGTTAATATATATACCTTTCAACATCTAGATTTATTAGACCACTATGAATTGCAGTGGTTATTCAAATAATGGTTATTCAAATTAAACAAACCCTCTAATAGACTTATTTACCAACCATTTCCTACTTCCTGCCATTCACTAGAGAATACATGAAAAATATCAAAGGATGGGAAATATAAATAAATCCTAAACGTGTAAATGTTTGCATACGTCAGAACAATACACAAAATAATAATTAAAAACTATATTTATTTCATAAAAGTGTATAATAAAATCATTTTTGGGTGTTATAAATTTGGTTTTTTCTTTTTAAATATTTTACGTATAGAAAAAATATAAATTTATAAATGTTTAATTTAAAATTAAAATGAAATTTTCAAAAACGTGACTAGAAATGTTTATGAAAAAAAAGAAAAAAACCAACATCCACACAGACAGGCACGAATGCACACTAATACTCGTGTATTTTAGGTGACAGTTATACAATAAAAAAATTTGAAGGCAAATGAATGAATGAATGAATGAATGAATGAATGAATGAATGAATGATATAAAATCATAACACATTTTAATGGCCCTTTTGTGAATTGCGTGTGATTGTTTTTATTTTTATTCATTTTTTGTTCTTTTATTTCCTGTGGTTTGCAATAGTGTGAGTGTTTTGTTTGTATATTTTGTAGAATATTTTTGGAAAGCGTTAGATATGAATAAAAAATATTAGAATATAATAATTAAACACGTACCATTGTAATCATCAACGAAATTTAAACTATAATTTAAATAAATTTTTTTTCTTTTCATTTTTAATTTTAGAATAACATTGACCATCAAATCCCAATATGAATGTGTGTTTGTATATGAGGAATTAAATGAAGAACAGTAGGGTGATATCAATTTGAGTAGATTAAATTCTACACATAACGAAGATTTAAACAGTGATGATTTTGGAAGGGTGGTATTATGGGATCTTTATAAAATAACGGAACCGATCTCGTATAATTTAGCACAACGTTTTGGTTTATAATCGCATCTATATTTTAGGATTTTATTGCTAATAACGCCTCTCGAGAGGATATTTGTATTTGACGTGTATGAAATAATGAATCAATCATACACCAATAGCATCCGTCCTGGACCAAAATAATAGTATGTGCCAAATTCATTAAGATAATCTTCAAAAACTGCAACTTGTACCTTTGCGAAGGAAACTTTACAAATAAACTTTGGCACAAAAACAAAATCTGATGCAAATGTTTATACATTAACACTAATTCCTATTCCTATAAACGCATTAAAGTTGATTTTCTGCTTTTGTTATTACTTTGTTGTTCTCTACGAAAAGTAAAGCTGAAATTATTTTTAATAATAGTAAACCAGATTTGTCTTACTCTGGTTGTTTGCTTTATTCATGCGTTCGAATGTTCCTGGAGTTATTAAAGGTGGAAAATTCCTGAAAATTGGTTAAAGAAAGCTTAACGCAAATCGTCTTAATTCACATAAAAATAATTAAAATGGTCAGAGGATCCTGACTTGTACTCATGTTATTGAAACGATTTGAAATCAAACGATATTCATAAGTCAAAACGTTATTTCGGTGACGGTAGTGTTGTGGTTTCAGGCAGGGTTTTCTGCAGTTGGAAAATCCAACAGAAACGAATAGCACGATTTATTATGAATTGCTGGAAGGGAGCAGGATAATACTACGGTAAATGCTTCAAGCTGTAAAAATCATGGTTAAATGAACACAATATACCTCAGTTGGACTTGGACTTGTTTAATAAAATTATTGAATCGTTAAACCTGATTTTATGGAATTCGGTTTTTATTTGCAAGATTTCAAAGGAATGAATATTACTGTTTGTTGATGTTTTCTTTAATTATTTGCTGAAATATATATTTTTTAAAACCAATTGTCGTATGAGTTATATAAATAATTTATATTAAGTATACGTTCAAGAACTAAATATTCATTCAAGTAATTTTATTGTATATTCTGCCGTTTAGTTTTGTAATTAATAATAATAATGAATTTCTAATTTTGTATCGCTTAAATCTTTTAACCTTTTACATTTCTATAACTGAAATCTGAGCCATAAAAACAAATTATGGAATTATTGAAATAAATGTCTCTTTATTACATTATGAAATATTAAAAACTTACACCACCCTACTGCTTATAATACATGTCTATGTACGTGTTTGTGATTGATACAAAACAATTTATGTATTGTCTTACCCTTTTGTCCTCATACATGCGTCAAATTATTAGAATTTTTAATGAAGTAAATGTCAAAAATAGATTTCTAAGTATATTCCTTTTTTAAAAATACATGACCAAAATACATAAATATATCGAGACTATCAAAGAAGAGATATAATTAGTTTTAAAAAGTAATTCAATTCAAAACGTTCACAATCACAGAGCTCTCTAGGTTTAATATTATTAAAAAAAAACTTTATTTCACAGAAAAGTGGTGATCTTCCCTTTCGGCTACAAATTTGCATCATGGAAATCTTGTATTATAAAATTAAACCTTTAATTATTATAACTTTAATTTTATTCAGATCCATTCAGGCTGAAAACATATTAATGATTACAATGGGTGGCACAAAATCCCATAAAATACCATTTTGGGAATTAAGTAAAGGTCTTATAAAAAGGTAAGAGTTTTACTATTTCCAATTATTTCAAAACACAGACAACTTTAATTATATCTCATTTTTTATATGTCAAAACATGAAAAGAGGTCATCATATAACATTTGTTAATGGTTTTAAACAAGATTTTCATATGAAAGGTTTAAAAGAAGTAACACCAAATCGTTTGGTTAACTACATAAATAATTTTACTGATTGGGATTTAGTAGGCGCTCGTTTAGCTAATAAGGCACCTATACCTATATGGCAAGCACTACGATATCCAGCTGAGGTAAGTATTGCGTAAATTTATATTGTCAGATGTGTGTACATTTGTGTGTTGTAATAAATAGTTTGTGGTTTAACCACAAAATGTGAGTTAAAATAGTTTGAAAGTGTTATATAAGAGCAACAATTAAAATAATTGGAATTTTGAAAGAAGTTAAAATAGTTTATAGAGAATGTAATAGAGAAACTTTGATAAGCAAAGAATTTCAATTATGTGGCAAACTATTGAATTGACGATGCGAAATAAATTTAAAATCCTTAAGTTTCAGTAAGTTGTCGCTTTAATGTAAAAGAACATAATCGATTTCAATATATGTCAGTGATTTTTCGCCACATAAATGAGACTTGCTTCGTTTTGAATTCAAATATTTAATTCTGTTTAAAAGTGAATGACCTTTTATCTAATCATACAAATTCCAATCTGATAATATATAATATAAAAGAACATAATCGATTTCATTATATGTCAGTGAGGTTTCGCCACATTAATAAGATTTGCTTTGTTTTGACTTCAAATATCTAATTCTGTTTGAAACTGAATAACTTTTTATTTAATAATTCAAATTCCAATCTGATGAAGTAAAAATATCAAAGTGAAGAGTGTTCAGGGACTACTAAAGTCAAGGTGTGGGAATAGTTTGATTTTAACATATTTCTCGGACAGTACAGTTGCTCCTTTTATGTAAATCGAAACGAAAGTTGAACGTTTTAGATTGAGTGACATTTTGGTCCTTCATATTATATGAAGCATTTGGTATTTAATGTCGCCTTTTATTATTACTTGCAACATTAAAAAAAAATAATTTCCAAACTCGATGACTTCTGAATTTGTTTAACCTTAACAGGAATAAAAGATATTAAACAAATGGATTTATATTTTTAACTTCACTATATAATTGAAAACTCTTAATTTATTATATTAATTATAATGTAAAATACCTTAAATTTAAATACTCAATCCTATACATACACAAATGTCTTCTTTAAATTAAACAAAACGTAATAAATGGAGAAAAAATGTATTTTTCTTTATTTTTTTAGTCATGCAACAGTTTGCTAGAAACTGATGCCGATACCGGTCTTTCTTTAACTGATGAATTATTGACACAGAAATTCCATTTAGCCATTGTTGATGGTGCATTTCCGGAATGTGCACTTGGTATTGTACATCGTTTAAGTCTACCATTCATGTTTATCAATACGGTCGGTTTCTATACAGGAAGTCTAGCAATTGCCGGAAATCCAATTGCGTATGCTGTGACGCCTCATGTCTTTACAGCATTAACACAAACAATGAATCTATTGCAACGTGTACAAAATTATATAACACATATAATGGCCAATTTATTACAAAAGGTATGTGAGTGTATGTGTTGTAGTTTTCTTAAGTGTTAATATGTATGAATATAAGTAAGAAAACTATTATTGTGTTGTATTGTAAATGTAACTCAAAGAAATTTAATGAAACTTGACCAAATACTTATATATACACACAAACATATGTATATAAAACGTCTTTGGGTGACACAAATGAATAGAACCTTTTGTAAAGTTAGGGAAGTAGGGGTAATGTACTTACAGACAGTGTGTCAGAAAAATTGTTTATATTAGAAAAAAAAAAAATAAAAAATAAATTTTCAAAATACTTGACATATTTCTTGATAGAGGTGGAATGACAATATATGTGTTATGTACGTATGAGCAATATTTTTATTACTTATGCGATTAAAAAATTATAGTAAACGAGTGAATACACTGTTTAAGAAATATTTAAATAAAAATATTTCAACATTGTCACTTTAAATTTTTTTCACAGTGTACAAATTTTCTTTGTCATTCAATTAAAAAAAATTTGCAATCTTATGGTCCTTGGGGAGAGATATGCTCTGTTCTTTTAATCATGATTTCTACTTCGAAACGTGTATTGCAGCATTTGAATAGAATATGCTTCCATTCATTTTTCATTTTTCATCAATAAAATAGGGAAGAACATCTTCCAGATATTAAAAGTTATCATGTTTATTTTTGTTGGAACAAAAGAAATTTAGGATTTGCCAACTGCAGCAAATACTGCCCAAATAACACAAAAATAAACAAATTGTTCAATATATTTCAGAGAAAGAGATATTTTTTAAGTTGTTGTAATAATATATTTATAAAAAAGTAGAATTATATTCTAACAATTTATTTCATTTTGTATATATACATAGATTTTTATTCTTTACCATCACAAGTGGTAAAAAGGGTATATTAAGTGTATTACTCAGTGTCTAACGCTCAGAAAAGTCATATAAGACCCCTTAATGTTTATATTCTTCCCTCAAATCAAAATCTGAGTATATTTAGCAATATTTTTCTATTTATTTATTTATTTTTTTAATTTAGCTACCGTTAAATTGTCATTTATAAATCGACAGATTTACTTTATATTTTAGTGGAGGGTATTGAGGTTTCGGCATAGCCAAATATAGCATTCTCACTTATTTTTTATATCCTCCACTACCACAGGTGGTAATGAGTTTTTTCACTCCGTGTGTAATATCAATAAGAAATCATCTCAGATTCCATATATATATATTCTTCCACCAATTTAAAATCTGAGTCGATTTAGATATGTCCGTCTGTATGTCTGTTGGAAACATTTTCACGTTTATTTTTATTTTACGAATTATATTAAATTTGGCCGCATTGTTTCTTATTGTCATATGCAATTTTATATTTTAACCAGCTATATCGGTGAATTGAATTTTTATAGAACGATATCTGAGACACAATTTTGATATACCCCAAAATTTGTGTGCAGTATGGGTCACAATTTTTAGGGTAATTTTCAGAAATTTTTATATATTTATTTAGATACAATAATAAGCCCAAAAGAAAACTAGATTGTGCTGGACTCATAAGGCTCCTTTCAGAAATATAGTTTATGGCTTATAAAACTCTTTATTATGAACCGAAATTTCCTAGCGATCCTGAATATATGTTATTAATTTGATTATTAATAAAGTTTTTTATTTTTTTACTATTTAATTTTTTAAAGCATAAAAATTCGAACCATTTAATTTTCTAGCTCTCCTGAGTATATATTTTATATTAATAATATATATTAATTCGAACTATATAGGTACATATTTGGTTATAGCTCCCTTATAACGCCTCTTTCCGGAAAATATATTGGAGCCAAAAAAAACCAATTCCATTGAAATTTGGCTTTGAATGATTTTCTTAATTGTCTTTTATATACATATTTTTAATTTGAACAATCTCAGTCCATATATTGGTGTAGATCCCATACAGTGTGCCAGAGAGAATATAGTATTCTAACATGTTTTTTTTTAATTTTTAAGAAGTTTGCTTGTATATTAATGTAAATAACACAATTGGTTTATTTTTGATTAGGTACCATCGATTGACAATTTCGCAACGTACGAATATTTAATGAATAAGAATCCTTTTTATACCTTTAACCAGTCCTTTACCAAATCATAAATGTTTTAATTTATTTTTCCTCCATTCATTGCAACCAATTCTAATTTGATTAGTTATCAATTTTTCCTATACTTATATCTTGAAATTCCTATTTTCTGCATAAAACCACAAATGTTTCACTTTCTTAATTGTTCATCCAAAAAAGGAGCTTAACACTTATATTACAATATATCTATGTACTAGTATATGTGTATACATTAGACCTGTTCCTAAATCCTACGAATGCAAATTATTTTCTTTTACTTTTAATCACCATAAAAAAGCTTTAAACGTTTGACATTTTCGAAATTGAATTTTCCAAAATTAAAAATTTTGAAAATTTTTTTGGAAATTTTCTCCACAAAAACTTGTAACAAGTTTAGTGTACACAAATGCATGTAATTTTGTGGTAACTTTAAAACACAAAAGAGACTCAATCACTTTATCAACGATTTAGGATTACAAAATGTATTGTGTATTTTAGTGTGTACTTTTGGCTTCTAAGAAGCTCTACGTATTATGCTTTTGGGTAAATGTAAATTAGTTACTTTCATTATTGGTTGTAACAGTGTGTACGTATTAATACCACAACCACATATGAACTAATACTAACATTCACATATATACACATGCACACATATGTTTTGAGATAAACAAAATCTATAACTTTGTTTGATGTCAAAAAATTTCACAAAGTTGATTTTTGCAATGCCTGATGTAATGGGAGAGGAGGAGTTAAGGTGATTATTTGATATGTATTAAAAAGTGTTTGGAAAAATAACTAATGGTCATAATATTGTGTTTTGATAGATTTTGAATAAAAGAAAATATGTTGGTATTGAAAAAGGATTTTGTTGAAATTTTTTTTGTAGGTGGTTGATGTAAAATTTACTGAAGGGAATTTTAATTTCTAGTAAATGATTAAGTATAAAAATTTTAAAACAGAGAATATTTTTAATGGAAATGACCTTAAAAGCATACTTTTTTCTTCTTTAATCGCAACAAGTTAAAAGGTTATTCTGTATTTTGTTTTGTATTCTCATAATTAAGAGCTTTAAAAAAATTTCTTTAAATAATTTTGTTCCTTATTAAATTTCAAAAATATTTGCTATTCACATGTCTTTTTTTTCTCAATTATGTCAAAATTCTCCACATTTCCAACAATATACAATTGTTTCGAAATTATTTTTGGACAATATTTCTTAACTTTTAAACCACTGAAAATAACTTAATACTTTTCGAATTAACTTAGTTATAGATTTCTATGACAAAACAGCTAAATATGCTTAAGGCAGTCTTGTTCAGATTAGATTTTCAGCAAATATAAGAACATATTGTCATTTTTTATAGAAATAATAGCCCTGTCATTGTTAGGATGTTCCGGCAGATAATAATTTAAGTTGTTTTCCTTAAATACTAAGGGATATGCAAAGGATAATTTAAATAATAATTTTAATAATAATTGTTAATAATTGTTTTGTCCAATTTCTGTATGAAGTTTTATCAAATTTAAAAAATACATATCTGCCAAATTTGTAGATTTAATTTAAACTTGTAATAATGATTATGTATGCTAAAATAAACTCATTAAAATTTAAAAAAATCCAAATCACTCAAACTGGGCAATTGCATAGGACTCATTTAGATGTTTACCACATCATTAAATCAACTTTAAATAACATAGTATTCAGTGAAGAAGCTTATTTTCCAGCTCTATTATATTCTAGATTCTTTGCTCTATTACTAGAAAGCATTTAATTGTATCAGCTATCTTACATAATATTTTGTTAGCTGAATCGTTCCTTATCTAGTACTTGGTATCCTTAATGAATTGGTTTATCGCCTCTTGGTAGCCTTAAGTCGTTTTTATTTTTTATGTTAAATATACTTTTTTTGTGAACAATTTTAATATATTATACTTTGATCGACTGTACGCAATATATATGAACTTGTCCATAAATCAGGGAATTAAATGATTCCTGCAGCAAATCTACAATCTCAATCACTGTAAATCACATTTAAAAATTTGTACGATTTACACTGATCTGTCATCCAACAGAAAATATTTTTCTTTGTTAAACTCACATAGACATTGTTTATCCAAATACGTTCAATAATTTCTCTGAAATGGCATTATTGTATGCAATACCGCTAGAAAACTCTTTCTGTGAATTAAAAGTTCTAGCTTGCGATTTTCCTAAATATAGAGTCGCAAATAAGTCTGTACTTTCATATAGAAAGATTTTTGTAGCTAAAAAATTATAACAAAATAAAAAATATGTATATTATTTAAATCAAACACATATATTAGTTATGTGTTTGATTTAAAGCTATTTTCTAGTATCAGACCACATTACACACGTTTATAGATTTAAACTTCTATATGGATCGGTTATATCTCTGTAATATTACAATCGAACTAAATACTAGACTATCTCAAATAGAAATTAATGCACTGATTACCAGTATTTAATTATGTTTCGAAAATTTTCTAGAGGATTTATTTGTAAGTTAATAATTATCCTCTAAGTTACTAAAATATGTTGTTTTTGTCTTGTCACTTATTAGGAAAGAATTTCTCACTTATTTTCAAAAAAAAAAAAAAATCATTTTGATTGTTCACTGCTTTTTATAATTCTACAAATTTGTCTCAAAATTTAAACACACTAAACATTTATGCTATTTTCAACCAAAAAAAAAAATGCCAAAATTCTTCATTAAAAAATGTTTCATCTTTCAGTATTATACAAATCAAGTACATGATGTACTTATGAAACACCTTGGCTCCAGTGTTCCGCATCCCTTTGCATTGGCACGTAATGTATCATTTATTTTACAAAACGGTCATGCAATTGTCACATATCCACGACCATTTTATCCAAATGTAGCCGAAATAGCATGTATACATTGTCGACCAGCCGTTAAATTGTCACATGAACTGGAAGAATTCGTGGAAGGTGCACCGGCGGGTGTAATATATTTCTCAATGAGTTCGTCAGTGAAGGCTGCAAATATGCCTGAAAAATTTCGTAAAATGTTAGTTAAAGTATTTGCACGTCTATCGCAATATCACATATTATGGAAATGGGATGAAAATGTAACAATAACTAAAGCGACAACAGAAACACTATCAACACAAAAAATGATAACATTACCATCATTACTAGCAACAACAATGAAATTATCTATGAAAAATACAACATCTAAAACAAAAACAACAACAAATTTTATGACAGATTTACCAAAGAACGTTTATTTGAGTGGTTGGTTGCCACAACAGGACATATTAGGCCAACGGAAGTTGAAAGCTTTCATTACACATGGCGGTTTGTTGAGCATGTACGAGTCTATTTATCATGGAGTACCAATGGTAATGCTACCAGTATTTTGTGATCACGATGTAAATGCTGCCAAAGCTGAACAAGATGGTTATGCGATACGTTTATCACTTGAAATTATAACCGCAGATAAATTATATCACGCCATATTAGCAATTATAAACAATGATAAATATAAAAGAACAATTAACGAGAAAAGGCAACTAATGTTGGATCAAATGAATAGACCATTGGATACGGCTGTATTTTGGACAGAATATTTATTAAGGCATCAGAATGTTATGCATTTACAATCACCAGTAATAAATATGAGGTGAGTTGTTAATGGAAATAATGCACACTCACTTTTCTCTTGAAAGCCATAAAAACTAAAGTAAATAACGTAATAATTGCAATTTTTGTTTTGCAATGTAAAATTTTATTTTTCAATTGCCTTAAAGTATGCAATTGTTTATTAACTAAAATTTTTCTCCTTTTTTATATAGTTTTTTCATATATCATAATCTGCATGTTTTATTGTGTCTTTGTGTGATGGTCTTTGGCATTTTCGTGATTTTGAGAAAAATTTTGAATTTTGCCGCAGAGTGTACTTATAAGAGTTATCGGAGGGAAAGGCGAAATGTAATGAAAATTTGCAAACAAAACTGATTTATTTTTAATCACAAATTATTGAAAAAATTTGTAAATATTATTTAGGAAATAATTATCTGTATTTTTGGAACTGCCAACTATGAAACGCACATTTTATAGAAAATTATTATCTGTATATTATTCTGAATATTGTAATTTATATTTATTAAATAAAGACTAATTGAAATATATACATACTATATCATAATATACATATAATTATACCCCGCATCACTATAGGTAGGTATTTTGCATTTGTGCAGATGTTTTTAACATACATAAAAATGGTATAGTACCCACCTTTAGGTATACTGTTAGACACAAAATCATTTTCTGAGACGACTTAATGATGTCCGTCCGTCTGTCTGTACGGTTATTTGCCTATGTAAGTATTTCGAACACTCTTCAGGTCGCATTTTTTGAGAAATCTTGATGAAATTTGAAACTTTTTTTTAAATTCAACAAAAGTAAATCTCATAGCATTCTCAAACGATGCTACTTCTTATAGATTCCATGTAAGCCCTTTTCCAAACATCACTATGAAGGGCATAAATTGACATATTCGTTGGTATTGTAATAACATCTGGTGAAATTATATAAATTATATTTGTAATCTAAAATCGATGTTTGAGATTATATTAGGGTTGGCTCATAATTTTTTCTAGCCCCTCAGAAAATATTTTTCGTAACTACCATTTATGACCAACATTATGATGTAAAAATTTCAATACGATATATATGAACTTGTCCATAAATCAGGGAATTAAATGATTCCTACTGTTCTACAGCAAATCTAAAAGCTCAATCAGTGTAAATCATTTAAAAATTTGTATGATTTACACTGATCTGTCATCCGACAGAAAATATTTTTGCTTTGTTAAACTCACATAGACATTGTTTATCCAAATACATTCAATAATTTCTCTGAAATGGCATCTATTTTGTAGCCTATTTATCCATTTAGAAAAAAAAATATTTTAATTTCGTATAGGATTGTCAGAAAGATTATTCCATTAACCCCTAGTCTGGCTTTAAGAACAAATGAATGGCGGAAACTAAATTCATTCCTACAATAAAAAGAAAGTAACAATATAAAGTGATCCTCGGTTTAAAATAAAGTGAGTTATAATTTTGGTCTACAGGAAAAAATAATCTGTCACCTTGAAAAAATATTTTTAAAACAAAATCGTTATTTAACTATTTTTCTAGAATTTTACATCAAAATTATTAATATTTTCAAGTTTTTTGTTTTTATTAATATTTATCCAAATACTGAAATCTAACCTGTCAATCGCTACTAATGTATGAGGTTATATAACAAAAATCTATATATTTTCTGGTAAAAACTACTCAAAATATGTGAATGCACAAAATACATAATGCAAATTCGTTGCATTTCAAACAACTGTCATAAGTTTATATGACTTGTCAAAAGTGTTGAACAGTAAAAGAAAGCTGTAACATATTCATAACATTTAAATTTGAATGTATCATATTTAAGATAAAGAACTTTTGTTGATATTTTATACATGAATCAATAGTGCACAGTGGGATCGAAAAATGCATCGAATAAAATAATAAACTATAATGTAAAAATATTAACATCGTAGATCTGAAAATTATCAAATCCTTATAATAGTGTATCAAAAAACTCAGAATCAATGTCTGAGCTTGCATATTATATACGTCTGTCTTATATTATTTAATATAGATGAGATGTTAGCTCTTACATGATTTCTAGTATAAAGATGTAATTTTTGATGGATTTTCGAAAATAATTTCTATGTAATTATAGTAAATCTTTCATCATTAATAACTACTTCCTCAACTGTTTATTTCGATAAATTAATATTTATAAATGCAGTTCATGTTTAAAATAAAACAAAACGACATGAACGGATACAAAAGTTATAAAAGAGATTTTTGTTGTTTCTTTTTAAATGTCACAATAAAATGTTGCATCTTTAATGCAGTTACAGCAGTTTTCTTTTTTTTTATAACTAAATAAAATATAAATAAATCAAATTGCTAAAAATAATAAAGGGAAAAAACATAATGCTGCTTTTAGTATGACAAAGGTTGTCAAAAAATATTTGAACTAAATAAAAAAAAAACAAAAGGTATTAAAAATTTAAATGGATAAATAAAGTTGAATAATTTTACAAGAAAATTCTATATCCTTTTAACCGCCATCTTGTTAAACATATTCTTATGTAGACTGTGTATGTATGTGTGTAAAATTAAAAAAAAAATAAGAGTGTTAGTTTGAATGCATGAACATTTGTATGTGTATATATGCCTGTATCAATAACAACAATTCAATCAAAATGACAATACAATTCATTCACAACATTGACATATTCATACATACATACATGTTAGTTTATTAAACATGTATATAAACTTAAAAAAAAAATATTTTTTTTTTAATTGAAGAAAAATGTAAACACACTATGAATTAAAAATAAAATTTGTATATATAAAACATATATTTCATGTTAAAAATATCCTGTAAGTTTAAAAATAGTAATTTTTAAAACTTGTTTTTTACTATATATTTCTTTTAGTGTAATTTTTATATACATACCAATAATTTTATGAACATCTAGTAGTAGTCGTAAGTGTTGTATTTGTGTATATAGTTTTTCTTGCAGTTGTTGTTATTTGTATTCCTTTATATACATATGTTTATCCCGATGACGTTAGTGTGTTGTAAAATTTTATGTTGTGAATCAATCCCGTTTTTTATGTGAGACAATAAATTTTCGTCTTTATTCACTCAATAAACTATTGCAGTTGCAATAACAACTACTGCAGCAATAGCAACAACAACAACAATAGCATCAATACCAAGAAAGCGAAAAAAACGTAAATGTCATTGTTCACTTAACAGAATAAAGTATATGAACATGCAGGAAATTGGATATAGGGAAGAGTAATTTTCCAAAAAGTATAATAATTTCAAAATTAATTGGTAAAAAACTTTAAAGTTTTCAAATTGACCATTAAGTTTTCCTTCGTAATGCTAGAAAAATACCGCATAATATCCTATAGAGTTAATAGGTATTTTTGGAAACTAAGAGAAATTTTAAAATGACCTTAAAATGTTTTTGCTTTCAGAGTTATTATTAAATTGGAAACCCTTAAACGGAATCAGAACTCATGCACATGATAGTAGTATTAATAGTGAAGTATAAAATTGTTTCTCAAAGCGATAGCCGGTAGAGTTTGAGTTATGGATAAAGAAATTTTATTTGCTAAACAAAAAACAATACTAATCCAGCAGCTATTTTCGCCTCTCGACTGTAGCCATTTTTCTTTCCTGAGATATCATAAAAGAGTCGCAATACAGTTTTCCTTGGGGGGAAACTTTAATGTATAATGAAAGCTTTCAAGTTCGTTAAAAAAGTTCATTTAATCATCAAAAATAAAGTTTCTTTTTAAAATAATGTATTTATTATCATTTCTTTTAACGAGCTTTTTCATCATGCCAAAAAACTTTAATTTTGGCTAATTGTATTAAAAGTTATTTAAATGTGTATTTATTTGTAGTACAGGGAGTATACTTAATAAAATATTTGTATGTATAAATATATATAACTCATACGCCAAGTTATTCTTTGTTATCAGATGAAAGTATTATTTGTGTTTTTTAAATATTAATTATATATAAGTTTCTAATATTATCATTATGCATTTTGGACTTATTAATTTTATTATTCACCACAACTGAACTGAAGTATTTGCGAAAACACGTCTTTTTGACAGATGCGCACGAAACATTTTTGTAAAAAGATTTAATATTTTTGAAGGAAAATATTACGTTAAAAATCGTTTTTCTCAAATTCAACTTAAAACTGGCATCTTTTGATTATTAACCCAGAAGTTTGAATAATTCAATTAAATCCACAAATTTAGTAATAACCAGTAAGAGTGCTATATTCATCTATGTCGAATATTCAATACCCTCCACCACAATACGTGTACAGAAATACATTATTTATTGTATATGCACACCCACATGCACTCACAGATGTATATATTATATAAAAGTTACTTTTAAATATATCACGAAGCACAAAATATGTAATAAAATTAATTATATATTTGGCTATAACTTTTTTTCTACAAAACCGATTTTTATAATTTTTGATATGGTAATAAAGTATATAAAGTCTGATATTAATGCAGATTTTTTTCTAATTTGTCTATTTATAAATGACAATTTTAGGAAAAACTCAAGCCAAATTTCATTGAGCTCTGTCAATAATTTTGGTTGTGTGCGTGTTAACAATAGACAGATGGAGAGACAGAGGGACAAAGTAAAATCGACTCAGATTTTGATTTAATGCAAGAATATATATACATTATATATAATCTTGCATCAGACCTCTTACATATATTAATATACGTGAGGTCTGAGGTGATTCCCTCTTAGCGATATATACGGAATGACAAACCTCTTCACCACTTGTTGTGGTTGATGGTATAAAAATACACATTTTGGCTTTTTTCCATTGTCAAAAATTGTTTTTTTTTCAAATTCGTGTAGAAAATAAATTTGTAGGAAATTTTTTCTCTAAAATAAAAAAAACTAACAGCTGTTCTTTTTTGATTATTGTGGTGAGTATAATTAAATTAATTTAAAAAAAAAATATATTTTTTTTTTTTTTTGGAAAATTATGTATTTCAAATAATGAGTAGACTTTCGTTAAGTCTTTGACTCCAAAAACGCGATGTTGTTGAGTGTAATTTTCTTAATTTTTTTTCATATATACTTTACATAAATTTGTTTAAAGTAAAGATGTTGAAAATTTAATCATTGTGGTATGTCACCTAACAAAAGTACTAGACCTTTGATGGCAGATTTTGATCCGCTTTTCAAAAATGCAGTAAAACAGCATAAATAACAAGGGATGAATGAGATTAAGATAAAAAGCGAATATTTTGAAATTTAAAAATTCACCTTTCAATAAATCTATTTGTGCTTTATAAATATAAAAATAAGAATAGAAAATTTTAATCTTCTTATACTTGTGTAGTTTATGGTATTTTATTTCGCCTTTAGATGAATGTATTTACGAGGGAGAGGTTCCACTCTAAGTAAATATTTCAAAAATCCATTTAACTTTCTTTTAATATTTATTTAATGAATGAAAATATACAGCGAATGAAATAAAATGCAGAAGTACTGCATCTTCTCTTCAGAGAGAGTCTTATTCATTTGATTGGTAAGACTTGGGTAAGAGATCACACCAACTGGGTATCTGAGATTTAAAATCAACATTGTCACTATCATTTTTTACACAATTTTTATAGAATAATTTTGCTGAAAAAATTACACTTTAAAAAAATTGTATTATATATATTTTTTGTATATTTCTAAGACAAAAGTTTATAGTTATAATATTTTAATATAAATATAAAATTATAAATTCTAGCTTTACACCTGAATGGAAACTTTTTCCTCAATACAATACTATTATTTTGTAAACTTACCTGTATGTAATATATGTGTAGTTAGTATAAATATAAAAGTGAATATATTGTGGTGAATCCTTTTAACCATAAGCAACCATTCAATCATATGTTTGTATTCTATATAAAAATTCTACAATATCACTATCAAACAATGAAATGACAGCAAAAACATCATCAAAATCAACAACATCATAATCTTCTTTAGAAATGTTTAGTTATGAGAATTTCAAGAATATTAAGGTGAACAACTTAATCCACAAAAAAAATTTTGTTAAAAAAATTTATGTTTCCTTAAATTTAAATTCAAAACAAATAAATCTATATTTTTGTATGTTAAGGCACTATTTCTAGGTCGATCCTCCTTATAAAATTGTATATCTTAATATTCGGGTCATCATTTTCACGTGATTTTCAATTTTTCTATTAAAGATATTGTTGTTTTCCTTTAAAATACTGCTATCACTGTCACTATTTTAAAGAACTGTGATTTTAAAATCACTTTCACTGGGAGAGAACTAATTAAAAAATCTCGGTATCACTCATCCCTAACTGACAGTATAAAATCAAAATAAACAAATGTATTTATTTCGTAATTTATTTAATTTTTGATTATTGGGCTTAATAAACTTATTAACTTATTTGTTCTTAAAGTCTACTATGAATGTTTATATTGAATGTGGCCGTAATTTTTTTTTCACAAAATATATCCTGATTTTCTATGTGTAAGAATGAAAGCTTTTTTGCTGAAATCTGGTCACTTTCTGAAATAAGTTTATATATTTATTGTGTTTTTTCATTCAATCGGGTTTTTCTTCTTCTTTTTTTTAATAATTTTATTTAATTTTTTTCTCAATATTTTTTAAATGCATGTACCTGTCATTCATATAAGATGTTTTCCATCATTTCCTTTTTGCTGTTACAAAAAAAAAAAAAAAAATAAAATAAAATAAATAACAAGAAATGGAATAAAATACAACGAAATAAAGTGCTGTTCATTTTATTTGAAACATGAGTGTTCATAAAAATATGTACATCAATGGATGAATATTTGTATGAATGCGTGTTGGAGTGTTGTTAGAGTTTTTCAATGGAAAACAAAATTTTTGCCGTTATTTCATTATTTTCTAATATCAATAAATTTAAGTCGGCAGTTTCAAATTTTTATTTTGTCATGATTATTTTATCTGAAATATGAATTAGTTATAGTGAATCTGAGTATCTTATATTGTTTTTCTGGAAAAAATTTTAGTCTTCAAATCAATTTTGAAATTTTAAAAATTATAAGAAAATCAGCAATAATGTTACATTTGGTTTTTCTGAACCTTAAATATCCACCATCATTTATTAGAATTAAAAAATATTGAATTGGATAAGTTATTTTAGGTTTTTAATCTTTAACCTGATTTATATATCGAGAATATAATTGTCTACATATATTTGAATACTTTGAAATTCATCATATTTAATAATATCGATCAAATTTATTAGCTTTGAGTTTTATTTAAATTATTTTCTTAGTTTTGGAATATCCTATTCGAATGACGTTAATCTGTGATCTATAAATTGATCATACTTTGGTAAGTAAATAATGTTAGTAAAGGAGATATATATGGAAGCTACTGTAAAATTTGGTCATACTTGTCATATATTAATATGAATAGCGGAATAGATAAATATATTTAAGGGACAATCTAGATAAAACCTTTTTTGATGTTCTTGGAATACGGCACACTTATTCATATTGAAGTAATTCAATATTAAAAAGTCTTATCAGCTTAAAGCCATATTTAGAGAAGAAGACTTATAACCAAATATGGGTCAACATTCGCCAAATTATTTAAACATATTAAATGCATTTATAGCAAGTTAGAATGAATGTATTCAACTATGCTTATTATTATTGCAAAATTTTGTCTACGTTCTTTTGCTTTAACTTAGAGTTTGCCTCAGATATCGGTTTATATCTTTAAAAACTTCTCAGGACAAATTTCATTTAACTTTTTATTTTTGTGCCAACAATAGAAAGTATAATCGACTCACATGGTCTATCAAAGTAAATATACCCATTTCACCACTTATGATGATGATGAGTATGAAAATAATTTTACCAAATTTGAAGAAAATTAATCCATGTTTAAGAGTTTTATAGATTTAAAACAATGTTTCGGTAATAATATGATTAAAATTGCTTCATAATTTTTCTTGAATTTAGAAAAGGCTCCCCTTTTAATTATGTTGTTAGGTTAATAATGCTGGTTTTAAGTTGAAAATTATTCTGGGCAATAACAAACAAGTGGCAGATCTTCACTGAGACGGTGTGATATAGTGATAAAAAAGAGTAGAAAAGATATAATTCAAGAACTCGAGATTCGAATCCGACCGCACTAAAGCCACTTGAAAGATGTGGTTTGTTTTGATCTTCTCTCCAAAATAAAAAAAATCAAAGAAGCTGCCTGGCCAATCTAAATCTGGTAGAGAATGGAGAACGTTACTACTACAGTACACGTAAAGGACTTTGTTCTAGACAACTATAGAAAGTAGCTCGAATTACTCAGCTACAGCAGACCAATCCTCTTCTTGTATGGAATTAAAATATAATGATGAATAATATAACATTAACGTCAAGCTTTTTTGAGTCTCTGTGGTCCTAGTGGGAGCAACCGATATAGACTTAATGGAATCTCATATGATTTAATGGACTCTTATATAATTTTTTCTTGGCGTTACAGATGTAATGACAAGTTTAATATACCCTCTTTTACTACATGTGGTTGTAGATGGTATAAAACTGACAGATTTTTTAAGAAAATGGAAGTATTTTTTGGGAATTTAGGTTTTTATAAAAAAAACTAAAAAAATCGTAAAATTTTTGATTATAATTATAATAAATTATCCCCAACATAATGCAAAAAATCTCCTTTATCCCAAGAGATTTGAACAATTCTAAAAGTAAATCTCTAACTTTAATATATACACACAATTAAATATGTAAGTATGCGTATATATGTGAGAATAGCATTGTACACGTGAGATGATATGGCATTTGTGCTTTAGTTGGAATTACTTTCTTAAGAAAAGAATCAATCAATATGTGCAAATGTATGCATTTCTTAAGAAGTATTTTAAAATGTACAGTTGCCAAGGAAAAAAAATTATAGACTTATAAACTTACACTTACACTTACACAGACAGAAAATAAGTAAGAATGTAATAGTCGATCAAGTCCGACTAGTAATACACCCCAACCATCTATGATGGTGTAGAGGAAATATTATGTGTTTCTTACATTGGAACAAGTAAGAATGCTAAATTCGGTTATGTTGAATCTTCAATAGCCTCCACCACAAAAGAATTTAAAGTAAATACGTTATGTTTCATACAAACACACTTACATATACATTCAAATTCAATATAAAAGAGATTTTCTTAAAAATATCACGAAACACTTTATGCATCATTAAGTTATATTTTTTATTTAACTTTTTTTCTACTGAACCGATTTTGATAATTTCTTGAATGGTTATGAGATACATATAACTCAATACTATGGAAAAATTGTATTCCAATTTTACAATTTATTATTGACAATTTTACGAAAGATCTTGGCATGAAATCACAGGTTGCCTCAGATATCTGTATATTTCTTTTAATATACTAAACCAATTTTGATGATTTTTTGAATACTAATGAAGTTCGTACAGGTTAATATTATGGCAAAATTTTATTGCAATTTGACGATTTATAATTGACAATTATACAAAAGATTAGAGGTTGCCTCAGACTAAATAGGAAACTTCACAGGACTATGGCATATGATAGCTCAGTGCTGTCAAATATTGTTAATGTGAACGTACCATGACAGACAGAGACAAACAAACAGATAGACGGACGAGCGGATTTAATGCAAGAAATAATATATATTATGGGGTCTGGAGTGATTCTTTCTTAGAGTTATAAATGGAATGAGAAAGTTAATATACCCTCTTCACCACTTATGGTGGTGGAAGGTAAAAATGTCAATATTACAATAACGAATTAATAACTTAAATTTCATTTCAAAACTCTTTTCAACGAATTTTAGATTTTTCCAAATGCTTTTTGCTTCAAAATTGTAAACACAATTGACATTGGCCAAGATGAAGTTTTATTAAAATTATTTTTGTTTTGTTAATATTACAACAATTTTTTTGTTTGCAAATAAATAAATTAATTAATAAATATTTTATATATTTTTGAAATAAATAAACTTAAATTCAAATAAAATAAAGAACAAAATTAGCACTCTCCTTTATGGCGTCGTACCAAAAAAGGGGCTGTTAAAAAGAATTGTAATGAGTATATTGGATATTAAGGATCTGGTGATCAATAAATTACTTATAATTAAAATAAATAATATAAGAAAAAGTAATTAAATAAACAAAATAAATAAGAAAAAAACTATTTAAATTAAATAAATATTTAGACAAAAAACAATGGTTTTTGACATGAAAAAAGATATTTTGAAAAAATATACAATTTCTTAGGATTTTCATTTAAAGTTTGTTTTCAAATAGTAAAATAAATTAAATAATAAAAAAATAAATAATTAAATAAATAGAAAATTTAAAACATAATAATTAAGTTCCAAAAGGCAAATTTTAATATAAATGCACTTAATTATTTAGCTTTAATTTAAACAAATAAATTAAATTAATAAATAAAATTATTAAACTTAAACGAATAAATAAATATTTTAAACAAATAAATAAACCAACATTCTAGTTGTTGATGGCAACTTAAAATCTAACAAAAAAACATTAAATAAATAAATTAAATAAATAATCCCCAATTGTAGTAATTTCATATTTCTTTGATTTGTTTTAAATAAATAACCAAAACCCTTTTCTTATTTATAAAAAATAAATAATAAATTAATAAATAAATATTGAAATAAATAAATAAATAATTAAATAAATAAATTAATAAAACTTTTGTTTTATGGCAGATTTTCACTTTTTTTATAAATAAATTTTCTGCAATTGAAAAAAAGTTATTAAACTTTTAATCAATATTAATAATTTCATTTTTTTCTGTGGATTTCAATAAATAAATAAATATTAAATCTGTTCATAGAACTTTAGTTTCTTATTATTAACATAAATATGTTTTTTTTTATTTGTAAGTATGTAGAAATATATCATAGATATATTTAGTTAAATATTATATTTTTTTTCATTCTTTGTATAAAAATTGTTATTGTTTTTGTAGTTACATTAATTAAATTATTTACATTTTTTCAAGAGATATTTTTATTTAAATCTCAACTTTTTTATTTGAGTAAAAAATATTGTTTTATTATAAATTGTGCTATAAAAAGAGGCAATTTCATTATATTACGCAAAGCTTTGGAAATAATATTTAAAGTAATATCCGTTCATCTGTCTGTAGGGCTGACTGTCCATGTAAACGTTGTGAAAACTCTTCAGGATGCTTTTTTAAAAATATGTTGATAAAATTTGGTATATATATATTTCTTTGGCCCAGAAACGAAGCCTATTGAAATTGGTCATATTTGTTTCAATATTTCACATACAAATATCCTCCAGGAATAAAGTTTTAATGTCATAAAGTTCTTCAATAAATTAACTCATTAGTTCCATTTTTTTTGTTTTCGTTTCACATTGAGGAACAGGCCAAATATATTTCTTCAGCCAGACTAAAACTTAACATTTTTTAATTTTATTTTTTAATGGAAACTAGATTTTTGTTCGAAAACATTATTTACACAATTTCTATTAACCCATGATACAACCCAGCACTAAGAGTTGATCTTTTTCGTATTATCAAGGATGATTGTCTTCAATGTTTCGAATATAATATTTTAATGTAAATATTTTTTTTTTTTTTTTTCAAATTGTAAAAGAAATTGAAATTTAGAAAATTTTGCATCCAAAAAAATGTTGAACAAATATTGGTTGATTGCAGTAAGATAAACATAATTTTGATTACAATTTGATATTTAAAACTATATATTGACATGATCGCTATACAGAACTGGAACGATTAGTTTCAGTTTAGATAATAGTTGGTAAAATATTAAATATACGGGGTAAAATGGGAATTAGGTTGGAATTATATTATGGTGATTTTGCAGCAAATGATCATAATGCAAATATAATTCATATACTGATCGTTTGCTCCAAAGTTGTCACAACTAAGAAACAATCTCTTTTAATGAGTACAACATTTCTATAAAATCTGGCTATGTCGAATATATTCTTTATATCACGATATATTGTGATAATAGGCAAAGTATATTATGTAAATGGGTTTTCCCATAGCCGACGATAAATATTATTTTATTTGTAGAATATTCCGATTTCTGAATAAAGATTTGATTCTTCCCCTTGTGTGGCAGTTATGGAGAAAATAGTAAAAGATTAGCAAGACCTACAGAAATAGTTAGTTTTAGATGATTTACAAATTTCGATTAATTTATCGTACCAAATTTCATTTTTTCATCCATAATTTATTTGAAATAATTATCCGAATTTTTATGCCCAAATGACAAAGTTGAAGATGTTGCAATTTGCGACTAAAATAGCACAGTAAATATTAGAAAAGCATTGGTATGTGATATATAATCAAAAGAGACCTCACAAAATACATATAGATGTAATTTAGAGCTAATTTTATAGATAATTAAATTATTGAATTCCAAATATCCAGATTTGACTTACAAAAAACAATATCAGTGTAATTTTGGATAAAACCAGGAAAAAAATTAAAATGAGTTTATACGTCATGTTTGAAGAAGAAGATTAGCAGTTATTGAAATTTACATATATATTCTTTTAAAGTTACATTTAGATATTTTTTATAGATCTATTTATAGCACAATTTATAATATATTTGTTTATAAACGTATTCAAAAATAGATGGTTTTTTATTTTTTTACGAAATTTTTTCATAGGAAATATTATTTGAATAATTTTGAAAAAAAATATTCAGTAAACTTAATTAAAATTTAAATATATATTCTTTTGGAATACGTTTTATGTATTTTACAGTTTTTTAAATAAAATTTTTTCCATCCAGCAAATAAATAAATAAATAATTTAAATAAATATATTAAAAAATAATAAATAAATAGCAATAAATTAATAAATAAACTTAGAAATAATATTCGCACATTTGTCAAACACTTAAAATGTAGAAATAAATAAATTAAATAAATAAATATTTCAATAAATAAATAAATTAAAAAAAAACATTTTTAAAAATGTTTCTCTTTTCACAAAAAAAAGAATATTTCTCAATAAATAAGTTTAAAAAACTTTTAATAAATTAATAAAAATAAATTAATTATTAAGAAAAAATAAATAAATAAATATTGTAATAAATTAAATAAATATTTTAAATAAATAAAATAAATAATTTAAATAAATAAATTAATAAAATAAATAAGTTAAATAAATAATTTCTTTCTTAAAACGACATTAATTTTCATTTGAAAATAAATTTCCACTTCTTTTTAAGATTTCCGCTCACATATGATATGGTTGACAAAATTGATATACTAATCTTTGTGATCTTTCTGTTTTCTTCATTATGCCCTTTTTATAATATTGACGTATTGAACGTGATAGTTTATCATAATTCATGGCTGGACGATTTTTACGTTTACCCCACAATTTGGCTACTCTCACTGAATCTTCTATTTTGAATATACCTTTGCTGCGATCAATCCAACGTATGGCAGTGCCATTAATATGGGGTGCTGCTAAAAGTTCTTTTAAAAATTGCCATAAATGTATATGAGATCCACCAGTACGGGTGCCGCCAGCACGTTTAACTGGCGTTATGTTATTGACTTCATTATTATGATTTGTGTTATCGGTTATATTATTGGAATTTGTATTAATTAATTCTTCATTATTATGATTGTTGTATTGACCATTGGTTTGTTGTTGCATGTTTGAGTTAGAGTTGCCGTTGTTGTTGTTGTTGGTAGTATTATTCGAATTGGTAAGAAAATCATCTTCATCTATAAATTATTTATTTTAATTTTTAATTCATTTTCTTTTTGTATTTAATAAAATTTAACAAATTTGTTTTTTACCTTCGGTATCTTCTTCCATGTTGTTATTGTATGCATGCAATACATTGCTGGTCCACATATTGTGTGTTTGTTGCATTTGATTTGAATTTGTAGTTTTTGTATATTCTGGTAAACATGTTAGTTTCCATATTTCCAGTTGAGCATGCAAAGTACTACCACACTGAAATTTATATGAAAAAGATTAAATTTAACAAAAAAGCTTCTTATAGAAAACATTTTGTATATTAAGCTTAATATTTCGATATTTATAAATTTTACTTTAAGTAGATTATATTCGAAAAGTTGTAAAAAACTTAATACATATTTAATTGGAATAAGGAAAAGAACTATATTTAAATATTGTATAATTTACCCTACAGTCCACAGTATGTTCAAATCGATTTTTAAGGAAACAATTCTGTAACTTTTGAAACTTTAGAGATATCTTAATAAAATTTCACATAATCAATGATGAGGTGTGTTTCATTTTCCCAAAAATAGCAAAAATTCAAAATGTTGAGTTTTTCATACATGTTTGTCATCATATTACAGTAGATTTATAGTACATTTTAAAATCTCAAATCTTTAAATTCTAACGTTTTCACGGACACCAAACACATAAGTTAGAGGTTTATATCTTGGCTGAAAATCACCCTAAACTACGCTATCTCCAGTAAAATTAGACTATTTTTAGGGTCTATTTAACAATATATTTTCGAACAACTGATTTTAATCTTAAAGTTAAATTTTTAAAGTTTTTTAACCTTTAATGAATTAAGTGTTTATTTAGATTTTGTTCTCTTTTGATTTTTATAAATTTTAGAATAAGTTTATTTTCAAAAAGTGAAAAAAAGAAATAATAAAATAAAAATTGTGTTAAAAAATAATATTAAACTCTCAGCAAGAGTACACTTGGAGCCAATTGGAAAAACATTATCAAAAACCGAAGTCGGTGTCGATTTAAAAAAACGAGTTTTCTCAAAAACGGTGAATATATATATATATATATATATATATAGAAAAGTTTAATATGTAGTTGGAATGTTGCACATTGGATCAGATTCGATTTTTTGGAAACAAATCTGTAACTTCTGACCAGTAGATTGGATTTGTATGAAATTGAATACTTGGGTGCGTGTTAGATTTATGTTTTTTATCAGTTTCAAATAATTTATAACCTTCGTATAGTCCTCAATAAAGCCTATGGAAGACATTATCTGTCTTACAATTTTCGAGTAATTTGTATTTGAACTTTCAACTTTCTGAATTTTGCAAGATATTGAGCCATTTTTTCATATCTAAATGAAAATCTTCAGCTGATCCTTTGAAATTTTTAGTTACAAAATAAAAAAAAATTAAAAAGTAAGTAAGAAGTCGGTCAAGTCCGTTTATTTATGAATTATATCCAAAATGATTTAAGAAACCACTGTGAATTGAAAAATATATTTTATTATTAAAGGTAAAGGCGATTTATTGTCTCACGATTCTCATTATTGATGGAATACTTAAAACTTAGAAGAAAAGGATATTGAACGATAATAAATTGACTGTTTTATTTTTAATTATTTTTCACAGTTTAAACTAAAGAAATTTTTGAACCATTGCTTTGGGCTTATTTGGGCTACAGATATATACAGATGAATGCAATTTATATTTAGTTTTCTCTTTCGTAGGTGGTGGGTATAAAAACAGCATTAAACAAACAAGTAAAAATGTTATAATTAGTTAAATCCGACTATGTTATACCCCACACTATATTATTGGTTGTTAATGACAGCTACTAAAAATATATGAACGATCATCGTATAATTTATTTGATCAGTTGTTATTACAATACCAACATATTAGTGAGATTTATGTCGTTCAAAGTGACAATTGAAAGGGGTTTGTATGGGAGCCGTAAGAAATAACGGACCGACTCTCGCATAATGTAACACATCAATTTAGAAAAACAGAGGACTTATTTTTGTTGAATTTCGTTTAAGTCGCTTTATATTTAGGACTTTTATGACTTTAAAACCCAATTCCGGGAGGTCATTTGTTTTATAGATACCTGAGATATTCAAAAGTCTTCATCTCTGCCGGTGGTGCAGGGTATAATTTACTTCATTTTCATAAGTTTTTCTTTCTATTGACCTGAATTCTTAGTAATTAAAAATTCTAAAATTTTATAGAAAAAAGAAATAAAGTATTTAAATATCATCCTACACACGTATAAAATATTCTCATCATAGCTCATGCTAAAAACAATGGAAACTATTAACTAAAAGAGCAGAAAAAAATAAATAATCAAGTTTAAATATTCATTAAGTTAGTAAAATTTAAATTAATATTAAAGCTTTAACTAAGTAACTAAGAGTAAACACACGAAAAAATTGCACACAAATAAAATTATTAATTTAAAAAATTACTAAACATAAACCATAACTAAAAACTGCAATAAACTGATATACATATTTGAATTTTATTTTTATTTATATTTTTTGCGATCCATAAAAAAACAAGTGAATTTCTGGTCTGACACAAGTTATTTTTAGCATTTTTTCTTTTATTTTTATTATTTTTTTGTATGTGAATATTTTTGGTGCTTTAGTTTTTTTGTAAATCATGATTATCATGTTTATGTTGATCATCATTATTATTGATATTGTTTAAGTAATGATCATTATTACAGTTTGTTCATAATGACGACTCACTTTCACCTTGCAATGTCGTTGCTGGTCGTTGCCTTACATTATTTTTTTTATTTAAGTTGTTATTGTTTTTCTTCTATAGTTTGTTTTGTCGTTTCTAACTAGTCTAGCCATAGGTACTTAAAGGTTTCTTTACCTGTGAGTTGTCTTTAAGCAAATTGGTAACAATAGTAACCTTCTAATTTAATACGTTTGTTTGTAATGCGTCATGCAGTCTTTTTAAATACAATCACTCACTTATACTCTTTTTTTATAAAAGTAGTATGCATTTTGTTTTTGGATTTGGTTTATTTTTTATGTAGTGTGTTTTATAGTGCTGCACAGTGGGTTGTCGAAGAAACATTTAAGGTAATTATAAGGAATTAAAGAGGAAGTATTTATGAAAGCAAATTTGTTTTACTTTTTTACCTAACAACACTGGTTATAAGTGGTTTAAAATAAAGTGGATCGGTTTTAGAAATATGGAACAATGTTCTTGAATTTCGAACTCCATTTAAATAGTTTCATATATAAGGGTGATACAAAAACATTGATTCATTTCCGGCAAAAGAAGCCAATTTTTACAACGGGCTATTTAAATACCGAAATTTCCATCAATGAATCTTTACAATATGTGTCCACTTATTTTTGACCTGAATTGGCATTGAAACTATACAAATATATATTTTTTGTGGTTTATAATAATTTTAATCAAATAAAAATATAGAACTGTAAGTTTAGTGATTTTGTTTCTATTATATCAGTTCTTAACTTATTCCAGAAAATGAGGTTTATGTTAAAGCATCAAATTAAAAAAAAAACTTTTATAATTACGACCTGATTAATGCAATAATTTCAGAAGTGGTGCACATTTTTCATTAATTCAATTTGGAAAATTATACCAAGTACGTGGGCTCGAATAAAATTTTTACCTCAGTCTGACCTAAAATTAAACTTTAAATTCCAAGAAATTTTTCACTGATGTTTAACTGAGTATAGTTTTTGATTAATTTTAAATTAGATTATATTCTAACTAAAAACCCCTGTTGGTAATTATTCAGTTTTATGAAACTAAAATTTTACAAATATTTTCCGTTTTAAAAATTCTTCAAAACCACTATGCAATTTAGACTACCGTTACACATGAGCACATGTCTATAAACATACAAGTGTAAGTAAATGTAAAAATACTATTTTGTTGTATTTGCCTGTCATACTAACAAAAACACAAAAGAAAAACAAGCAGTCAGTTTCACTAAACAACCTTCACACATTCTTTTCTTTACCTTCAGCCATGACCAGGGTTACTAAAATTGTGTGTGTGTGTTTTTTTTTTTTTTCTTTTCACATTTACTTTTCTTACTTTTTTCCCAAAAATAATAATAAAAACAAAAAGAAGAAAAAATAATAACAACAATTTACTGCCGTAAGATGAGTAAAAATCAAATTTGTGCTCGTTGCTTAAGTCTTTTGTTTTGTTTATACAAATGCGAGAGTGAGTGTTTTGTTATAAATTGAGTGAGTCTTTTAGGTTAACGAAAAATTTAAAAAAATAGATGATGTTTTTTTTAGTTTGTTTTGATTTTGTTATTTTTAAAATAAATCTTAAAATAAGGCTCATTTTACTCTTTTTGCTCTTTTTTCTAAATAAAAGGCTTGTTTTGTTATTAAATGAGAAGAAATGAGTTCAGAAAGCTTTAATTTACTTTCATTTTTAATACTCTTTGTATTTCTTTAAATATATATTTCTTAAATATCATGTTTTTATAATTTTTTCTCTGCTTTATTGGTTAACTTTTATAACTGTATTAGATTAAAAATGTTTTAAAGCTTTTAATTATAAAATAAATATACATTTTTTTATTACAATAAATTTTGCACATCTTTGGAAATAAATTTTTTAAAGATTTACTCACACAATTTGTAAATGACGTCAACATCAAGATGTCGTAACTTGTTTTTTTATTGTTATTTAAAGTTATGATGTTGTTTTTTTTTTCATCTCTTTTACTCTTTTTCTAAAAAAAATTGTACTTTTTTGCACGTTTAGAGAAATACTATTTTTCTTTCTTTCCCTCTCATTCTAATCACTCACTCACACCTGACATAATCCCAAGACAAAACAGAAAAAAATATTATAAAATGTATGCTTTAACAAAACACTTATATTATAATAACAACAACAACTACAATATTGACAATATCTTACAATGTTTCTAACAAAAAAGCTTAATATTGGTAACTATCTAAAGCTGGTACGACCTTGTCTTATTTAATATTCACATTTTAATTCCAATCTCTAAAATCATTTAACATATCAATATTTAAGATAAAAAGCCACAAATTCTTTGGATTTATTATGCTAAATTATGAAATTAGTTAATATTTTAATAAAATTCTTAATTTTATACCCTTCACCATTACAAGTATATTGGCTTTGTCATTTGTATGCAATGTTGAAAAGGAATCATCCCATACCCAATAATGTATATATATTTTTGCGTCAAATCAAAATCTGTCTATATGTTTATCTGTCTATATGTTTATCTGTCTGTCTTTCAAAATTATATGTATTTCATTACCAGACCAATAGTTCCTAAACCGATTTTAGAAATGAGTTATATCCAAAAATTTGTATATATTGTACACGTTTATAAGTATATGAGTGAGTATGTTTGCGAAAATAATGTAATTACTTCACACGCATTTGCGGTGGAGTGTACTGTAGATTCGGCATAGTCGAATACAGCATTCTTTCCAGTTTAAAACTTACCTCTGGTATTCTCTTAATAAATTCATCTTCTGTCAATTGCAATAACTCAGCACCATTTTCATTGAATTTATTTTCAATATCATCAATTATTGGTAATTTAAATTGTTGTAGGGTGGATCGTAACCATGCGTGTACTTGATTAGCTGACCAAGCAGAGGGATCTAATAATAAAAAATATCTTTTTAATAATAATAAAATTTCAAATAATTTTAAATCTAATTTATATGTGTTGAGTCATTTGGTCATTGGAAAAACTAGTTATTTGTATTTTTACGCTAAAAGGTTAAATTAGTTCATTTATGATTATTGTTATTATTAAAAATTATTTTAAATAGTAGTTGTTAGAAAAATAATTATTAATATTAGTCATTTTGTTTGAAGAGGTAATAAAGTTTTTATTAAATTAAATACAAGGACTTCATTAATGGTAAAAAAGAAAATAGCTAAAATTGCGATATATTTTAAAATGAAGGGAAATGTAAATCACAATTACCTTCGTCACCGTAAGTGGTTGTGAAATTACGCATTTGAACTAATATAAAATACAGAAAAAATCACTGATTCGATAAAACAATTCCAAATTATCTTTCTGTCCATCTGATTTTCATTATAATACGAACCTTATTGAAACTGTTCATATTCGGTTCAATATTCCAAGCAGTTCTCACATAAAAAGTTTATAAAGAAGATATGAAGATGAATTCCCGATTAAGACAAAGGTATGAAGTTTAAAGAAAAACGAATTTTGGGATTTATATAACTTAGTTTCCGAGATATCAGATGTAAAATTCGGAGTTTTATAAACCCAATTTTTATATACAAGAAAACCCGAAATTATATTTGTCTTGCATCGTTATAAAAAATAAATAACTTTTATGAAAAAAAGATATGCATTTGGAAAGCTTTTTAATTCAAATCAATGTGTATTTAAAAATTTTTACAAATATTTTTTTGTAGTCGGCATTGCGGAGGGTAGAAATTTTCGGAAATTTATATCGTTTAATTAAATCTCACAGTTGACATTATTATTTTATTTCTCTGAAAATCGGCTTATAAAAATTGAATTTTAGAGCTTAAATTTTATTTCTTTGTTATTGGACTTTAATGCCGATTTTAGAAATTTCAATAATCAGTTTAAATTTAATTTGGGTCTTTATTACGAAATGATTATATTTAAAACAGTAATACGAACTGACCAAGTTAAATCCTTTCGGTCTGCGTTATGGCCCATGAATAAAAATGAATGGAGTCGGTAAAATAACTTGTGGCAATGAAGAATATATAAAAATTTAAGATTAATAGATTCTGCAGAACCGGAAACTCTCATACACCCCAAATATAAAATGGTCATAATTTCGTTTGGTGAATTAAATATTTTGAGATTTTGATTTTTTTCTAGTCGTAAAAATGTCACTAAAAATATTAGAAAATCGCTTCTTGTTTCGAAATAGAAAAGTATAAATCATAAAAAACAATGTGGATTAATTTAAGAATTTCCTTGAATTTTATAATCTGAATACTGAGTAGTACAAAAAATCCAAAGATTCCAAAGCAAAATTATATATCAGCTTGAAATCACTTATTATATTAATTTTTTGTTTTGAAGAGCAGCTATATATTCATTCTTTCAATAAGTCAGATTTAAAAGTTAAAATTTATACTGGTTGGTTCTTCTGAGAATACTACTGAAACCTGATTGGTTCTTGAGCTGTCAAAAACATCAAACGCACTTTGAAGAACATAAATTTAAAGATGCATATTTTTAATTTGGGTCCAAATGATAAAAATTTTTCTTAAAGTTAATTAAAATAAAATAAAATAAAATAAAAATAATAAAATAATAAAATAATAAATCAATCAATAATCAATTTCGATATAATGCCAAAATTAAGTGCAATATTATATTTCAAAATCTTACTTACCCTGTGATATTTGTAATTTAGCACAGGTAGCATCAACCTCATGTCTTGCATGTTCTAATGCCAATGAAATAACTGGTTCGATATTATCACGAACCTCTTCTAGGCCACAAATAAACGACTCCAGAGCCAAAGGTTTCAGATTGTGGCGTTTTTGGAATGTTGTATCTTCCAAATATTCACGCAATAACTGATGATCAGCTGTTGCTGTTGATGCTCCTGCTGCTGTTGTTGCAGTTGTTGTTGTTGTTGATGTAACACTACACTGTTGTGTTTTATTTAAATCATTAAACGTTTCAACATCTGAATCGAAAGGTTCTGATTTAAAATCGAAACCACTGCTACAACTACTATAACTCGATTGTGGTGTGGGAGTATCACAGCTGGATTCGGGTGGTGAAGGTGGCAAAATATGTAATTGTTCTTGCTTAATAGTTGTAGTATCAATCGAGGGACACGGTGAGGAGACAGCGTTATATAAAGAATTATGTGAAGAACTAAGCGAATCGTAACAGGCAGATGAAGTGGGTGATGTTTGTGAGTATTGTGTATGAGGAAAATTATATTCTGATTGAGCGGGGCTAGATTGTGGCGACGGATAGATATGGGCGGGATAAGCGGGTGGTGGTGGTATAAGTTGTTGTTGTTTTGTATTTAAGGGAAAATAACTTTGATAGATTTGTTCTTGTTTAATGGTGTTGAGAGATGGACATGAAGACCAAGTTTGTTCGATTTTTATATCGGGTACAGAAAGTGAGTTGGCTTTATCTTGTGATAAGTTATGTTGTTGTTGTTGCTGTTGTGTTGTCGTTGTTTCGAAACTAAAAACTGTTGTAGGTATAGTATTATCTATGAGATTCGTTTGTAATATATTTGTGGTGTTTGTTGTTGTTGTTGTATCTGTTGTATTATTATAATCCTGAGGTAGTAATGATAAATCAAAATTATCTGTATATGTGGCATAGGGATCATTTATTGTTGTATCTGTTCCACTTGTTGTGACTGCAAAATGCGACTGCTGTTGTGTTTGTTCAAATTCATAAGAAATTGTTGAATTTTGAGACGGTAAAGTTACCAAACAGTCACCTGTTTGAGTCATCTAATATTAGATTTTCAAAGAGGACAAAACAATAAAAAGAAACAAAAGAAAAATTTTAGTTAATTAATATTCAAGGTTTAGATATTTTAAATATTAAGTTATTTCTTTAAGAGTTCATTGGTCTATATGGGGTAAGCAAAACTTAACACGGTTTTTTTAAGAATATTATATGTTAACAAAAAAAAATTAAAAAAAAAAAACAATAAAAAAATCAAGCAAACAATTTTTTCTTGTATTAAAAATTAATTCAATTTGTTTTTGCTACAGAAAATTAACCAGTTGTTTATTTTCAGTAAATGTAGATTTTTATACATTCGCTGTATTTAGTTATTTAATTTAAATATTGTTTTTAGGTTGTTTTCTAAAAATTAAAAATCACTATAAACAAGTACATATCGGTGGGATTGAGTGATTATTATTCTACTTTTATGGATTTTTGTTAAAGTGTTAATAATTTTTATTTGATCACGAAAAAATTTTCCACAGTTTTTACTTTTTTAAATTATACCCTACATTAACATCTAGAGAGAATCTTTAAGTAAATCGTTCGACTTAGAATCATTTTCTGAATCATTTTAACGATTTCCATCCGCCTGTCCATCTGTTCGTACAGTGACAAAGCCATTGGTCATGTTAAGTCCTGTATTTCAGATACCTTCCATACAAATATTCTCTCAGAATGAGGTTTTGAGCTCTAAATATAAAGCGATTTTAACGAAACTTAGCATAAATAAATCCTATAATATTATAAATCGATGTGACAAATTTTTCAAGGCTCTGTCCAAGCTTCTAATAGGTCCCATACAATCCCCCTTGTAAATAACACTTTGAAACGCTTAAGTCTCACATATACGTTGGTATTGTAAAAATAATTGGTCATGTTAAAATAAATATAAACTAAAATCGATGTGCAAAATCATAATTTCTTGTAGAGCCCGTTTAACCCCCCTCAAAATTTCATTTTTAATCGCATAAATTTCGCATAAATTTTTGATTCACAATAATTTACTGCACAGTTAAGAATAAATCATAATATAGAGGGAGACAAACATTCTTGTGTAGCGTTTTACATAATCGGGCTGGACCGACTATAACATTCTTACTTGTTTTAATATATATTTTTGTTAAATATTATTTTGTTAATAAAATTAAAATGTTACACTTTTTAATACACAATTATTTAGCTTAGAATTGCTGTTGATGCTTGAAGAGATAAGAATTCTAATCGATATTTTGAAACAAATTTAAATCTGTCTTCCGTTTTGAGATTAGAATAGTTTGTTGTGGTCTGTTTTTCATTTAAAACTAAACAAGGTTTTTAAAATTTAATATATGTCTAGTTGTAGAAATTTGTTATAAAACATTTCTTATCAATAATGACAACTATTTTGTTAATTATTTTAGTTCAAAAGTAAAAATATATATATGTTTTGATTTATAGCTTTTAGGGTGAGAGAAATGTTTATTATTTCTAAATTATTGATATATAAATTTTTCCATTTTTGTTTGATTTAGTTTAGCTCTACAGATAGAGAAAAATATGGATGTTATTTAAAATTATGCAAATATGAATAATTATAAATTGACAGGCAGCGGATGGATATTTAAAATATTAAAAATAATATTGAATCGAGTAATATAAAAGCAGATTTAAGTTTATTGGAATGAAACTAGGACTCACATGTTATTGTAACACTACACTAACATTTATTTAAATTATTTAACGTTTCAACATCTGAATTGAAGTCATCTGATTTAAGATCGAAATTACTGCTTCAGTTACAGGAGGTTTGGAAAGGAGAAAATACACAAGTTTCTTATCTATCTAGACATACGCAAAAAAGTATTTTTTAAAAAGTAGATTCAGTTTGGAATTATGCTTGTTATTTTTGGTGAAATATTTGTTGATTAAATATTATCATATTTCAGATGAATTAATGGTTAACTAAACAACTTTTTCAGAAATTGAGTGATTACAAAAAATTTTTTCAATTAAGTTTTCAGAATAGAAATCTTTACTGAATAAGAAATCCTTTCAACATTTTTATTTAAGGTGAGGTACCCAACTTACAGATTTCTTAACTTTAAACGGACACTGTAATCGAATGCTATGAACGAGTATTCATCCCATGTAGATTTTTTGTTTCTTCACCCAAAAAGCCAAATGTTAAGTAGTGTTTATATATCCACGATTAATACATAAATGTACTGAATTTAGTAACAAAAATGAGTAACGTCAGTTCTTGCTGAACTTTTGTTTCAGTGCATTTTTTTAAAGTTCTCGGCAACACCATCGTCTTCAATGAAGCCTTAGTGAATTTTCAGAATTTTAAGGTCATTACGCCTGAAAAGTAAGGAGAGCAAATGCACATATGAGAATGTTTACCGACCTATCCTTTTGTCATTTTTGGCAGAATTGAAATGACTTTTGAATCAAAGGATCTTTTCCTGGATACAATATAATAAAAATATGAACACAAAATGCTCGTTTGACCAATTAAAATTACTCTTTGTTGAGATATTTGATAGGCATTCTCTGATCGAACAATTTTTTACTGGGAAAAAATTACTTAGGTTTCGAACAATACTGTATTTTTTTTTTTGGTTTAATATATGTTTCAAAAAACAAATAAAAATGTTTTTAAGTGCCATATTTATTGAGTACTAAGAATTGTTATTAATGCCCTCTTTGGGTCATAATTTTTATACGCACACAATCAGACAGATGTACAGACAGGCATACAGATATGGTAATATAAGTTTTGAATATTATTTAAAATTGATAAGCAGACGCTTAAATTATCGATGAGAGATAAGTGAAAATTGTAATTTAGATCGAAAACGTGGTGAAGAAATAAATTGAAATTGTACAATTTAAAATTTTTTACAACTTTATTATTTCTTCATTCCACTGTTTGTCAATATGTTAAGAGAAAAATAGTAATTCTTTGATCATAAAATTAACCAAAAAATGTTCAAAATGCTAATGCTTAGTGATCGTTATATGGTGGAAGAAAGAGGGTCCATTTCGCGTGGACAAAATGCTCTGTAATTAAATATTTCAAGAAAATAAGAGGAGAGAATTTTGAAAACAGATTTGTTTTAAACAGCTGTAATTTCTGGTATCAATTTAGCACATTTTTGGAAACATTTTTGCACGTTTTAGGGTGGACATAATCTTTAAATATTTCTTTTAGAATTTTGCACTTTTTAGGATTTGTTTAGCTTTATTTTTAAATCAATAAATATAATTATTATTTCACTAAGTATCTTTCACAACTAATTTTGAATTTATTTAATTTTTAAACCTTTTTCATATTTAGTATTTTTTTAAACACTTTCTAACACACACTTACCAACTTTCAAACAAACCAAATAGTTTCGTCTTAATTTTTTATATTTCTACAGAATTAAAATCGAATTCTGGTTTTGATATAAATTATTTTGAATTTTTAATAGTGAGATCATTATGTGTAATACAAAAGGCTTTTATTTATAATTTTTTGTTAGATTCAGACATATAAAAGACAATATAAAAATTCACACCTTTTAATTATTTTATTGATACGCTGAGACACAGATTTTATAGCTTGTAAACAAAAAATCACTATAATTTATGGTGATCTTAGGCTTTTACGTAAATTTAAATATTTTTGTTATATTTTTTTCTTCTTCTTTTCTTTTTTTATAAATTATTAAAATAAACAAAAATTAACACAATAATAATATAAATATAAACTAATATTAAGAAAATAAACGTTAAGAAATAATAATTTATTGAACGATCGTATTAAAAGAGCGCGAATTACATTTCTATTGGTTTTAATTTAAAACTAAAATAGAATTGATTTAAAAACGTTTTGTTCTTAACGTTTGTAACACAAGCCGTTATGCCGTTAAAAAGCCAACTAAATATGAAAAAATATTTGCTAACATTTATCAAGCTTTTACTACCAATAATATTTATAAAAAAACAAAACCCCAACAAGCCCAAACAAACCTACAAACCAACTCTTTAACTAGAACCTTCCAATTAAGCTTGTAGCAAAACTAGCAAAAAAAATAATAATAATAAAAGAAAAAAACGTAAAAAAACCCTAATAAAAATACAATAAACAAAATTAATTAATGACGTTAAAAAAAATTAAAAAAAAAAAACAAAAACAAAAATATATATTTTTTAAAATTCACAAATGTGACGTTATAGTTCTACAGTCATTTCTAACAACTGAGAATAAAGAGCGAAAAAAACCCAAAAGCAAACAAGTTGTTGTTGTATTTGTTTAGACATATTTAATAGTAAAAAATCATCTCTAGAGATGAGAAAAAATATTAACGCGGGAAAGGTTTATTTTGTTAAAACCTTAAACAATTGTTTGCACTGAGTTTGATCTGCAATGAAAACAAGTAAAAATGTTATAGTTGGTCAAGCCCGACTGTTTTACACCCATATGGTTGTAAATGACAGCTACGAAAAATATATGAATGATACTCGTATAATTCGCTTTTCTAATTTTTGATTGAATGTGTAGTATATTATTGTGATACTAACATGTATGTGAAACTTATGCGTTTGAAAAGGATTTTTTATAAGGGGTTACACCGGAGCTAACTCATGGATCAATCCTCGTTATTTTTCGCACATCGATTTTAGATTATATTTACCTAAATTTGATTAGTAATTATTATAATACCAATACATGTATGTCCTTGAAAGCGATATTAGGAAAAAAGCTTGTATGAGACCTATTAAACGTAATATACCATAATTCTCATGAATTGATACATCGATTTAAATAGAACTTATTTTGTTGAAATCACTTTATATATTATTAGTTTAATGATGTTAAATCCCCCTTCCTGGAGGACATTTCTATGGAAACTACCTGATATATTTGATCGAATAAGACAAATTTCAGTAGGTTTCGACCCTGAGCTTAAAAATAATATTTAACAAATTTCATTAATATACAATGTTTACATGGACAGCCAGCCATACAGACAGACGTACGGACGGACATAGTTAAATTGACTCACATAGTGATTCTAAGTCGAACGGTATATTTAAAAGTTGGTGTTATACCCATTTTTTCTGTATGTTACAAACATCAGCACAAACGCATAACACCTTATACAATATACTGTGTGGTGTAGGGTATAAAAAAAGGTTTATTACATGCAAGTTGTGGAGGGGTTTGGTAGAGTTGTATTAATTGTAATTGCAATGATTTACTGGTTTTTGTAAATTACGTTAAATGACAACATGGATGCTTTGGTAAATACCAAAAAATTAATGACGACTTAAAATATAATACCCTACTTGCTTTAAGGGGGATTATTTTGATTTTATAGAAATAATTTAATCAATTAAGTTCATGGGTTAAAAAAAACCTTTTAAATACGAAATTTTATTTATTTCGTTTCTAAATCAATTTCATATAGACACACCTGAGGTGTTTTTTTCTTGATTAAAGGAGTATCGGATCCTATTTGGTGGACTAGTCGATGAACCTCAAAAAATTATTTCGCTTTGAATATCTCTGAAACTATAAGAGATTATATATGTACAAAATTGTTTTGCCTCGATTTATTTAATAGTTTTTTCTTTTCAAATTTTTAATAAATCAAAAATATGAAAAGAGGACAATTTTGGTATGTAACCGACAAGGGCCCCGTATCAGATAGAAGCTTAAATTTCTCTAAGTCAATTCGAAAATACTTCAGCTATTAAAATGTTAATGAGATGTTGATAAAGAATTATTTCCAAGAAACCAATTTTGAAACACTTTGCTATTGATACATATGATAATTTGATAATTGCAGACTCTATGTGTATTGTATGAAGATATAACTTCAGTATATAAATTTTGGATTATATGAAATAATTTATAATGCTGATAGATCGAAAATGAAAGTATTGTTTAGAATTAATATACATCATTTCAAAGCTGTTTGGAGGATTTGCCTATCTTGGTACAAACACCACATCAATATTCCCTGGAATATTGAACATACGTTCATGCAGCAGGAATGTTTCTTTAGAAAATTGACTTCAATTTTTGTGTTCTGTTTTTGGCCTCTAAATTGTAAGCAACGTTTCTATTATGAACTGTTTGGGACTAGTTGGAGCGGCTCTTTTGAAAATGTTTTCTATATTTTTTTTTGGCTTTAGAAACAGTTTTGTAGGACCAAGTTAGGTTTTGTTGAAAATATTTAATAGTTTCAGTACGCAATTCTTAAAATTCTTGAATTCTTGAATTAAAAATTATTTGGGTTAAAACTTAAAAAACTTAAATTTTCAAAAAATCGACATATCTTGTAGAGTACTTAATTCGACTTGAACCTAAATATCCATCATTTGCATTAATTCAATTAATTTTTATTTATTATTTTGAATTTATAAGAAAAATTACAAAAAAGAAACTGTATATGACCTCACAAAATCGTTTTACGTAGTTAAAGAAAATCGCATTTACACCCCTTCACTTGAAATCTTCTAATTATTCTAAAAACCAGTTTTATATTTTCTTAATAAAAATCACCTACTAACGTTATACTTCTACCATAAACAAACCCACTATAAAATTTTAATAAATTCTCTTATTTACTATAAATTTTGTTAAAAGGTACTTTCAATGAATAATTTTTAATAAAAATGTTTTTTCCCTTATGAAGTCCATTGTTTAATTCATAGTCACTTGTCTATAATTTCTTTTTACCGTATTCTTTTTATAATTAGTAGGTAGTTTTTATTTATAAATTTTTGTAGAATTTTTTTACTACTTTAGTTTAAAAATAGTTTTTTTTTTACTATTAAAAATATATTTGATATTTTTTGAAAATTCACATTTTCATTCACATTTCATGTCAACTCATTGGTTTTTCCACAATTAGAAAAAAATAATAAATCGCGTCACTTAATAGTTTTATTATTATTTTTTATATATTTTATTTTTAATTTCATATTAATTTTTTTATAATTTATATTTTGCCATTTTAGTTTTAATGACTTGATTACTGATGTCAGTTTATATGAGTGTATGTGTGTTAATGATCTAAACATAAACTATTTAGTTTAGTTTAAGTGCATTTTGATTTGTAATTAACAGCTGTACGTGTGGTTAGATGTACACTGAACAAAAAATTATATTCATTATTTTCCATGGTTTTTGAAAAAAATATTTAAAGGGATTATCTCTTTTCTACAATAGTTCGGGAATTTTTTTACTTTTATGTTTTATACTTAAAATATGGGTTAATATTTTTTCTTTGACACTATAAAGACATTGAACTAAATGCTTAAAAATGGCTCCAAAACGCGTTTTTGGAAATATTTCTCTAACTTTGGAACCACTAAATATTTTTTAACGAAATTTCGCAAGAACTTTTAACTTTAAGAAATGTATTTGTAAGGACTATATATATAAATTTTAGAAATACTACGAATTTGTCCTTCTATAAATCAATTGGAAAACACATCAAAAATAATCATTTTTTCGAAATCCTCTCTGGTATATTAATAGATCGTTAACAAAACAAAAATACATAATAATTAGGATTTAAAGAACTACAGATCAACATCAAGGTTACTTTATGAATACGCAATATCAAACTCAATTCTATGTCATTTGTATTATTGTTGACTATTTTTAGGTAGTTACCATTGGTACCACACAAGATATTAAAATTAAATTGTTTGATCAACATCGAGGTACTTTTACAATTACACGCCATTAAACTTTATTTGGCGCATTTTGTCGAACAATTCTTCGCACTATAAACTGTTAAACTTATTACACATGCTAGAATATAAAGTCTTTTTTACCTATTTCTGTAGAAAGGGAAACGGGTAAAGATTATGCAAATTTTCCGTCTTGAGTTATTATTTCTAATTTCCATAACTTTGCATTGATCAAACTACACACTTTGTGCAATAATACTCATATTTTGATTTCCTCAGCAAATCCCCATACATTAAAATAGTTATAATAATTAGAGAGAAGTAGAACAGCCCTGCTATAAATTTTCTGTTTCTCTGTTTGTTTCTATTTTTCTCCTCCCCTGTTTGTCTGCCTGTCAATCCATTAGTTTATTGCCGTCCGTTTGTCTATACATTTATCTGTCTTCCTCCTTTTATGTTAGACATTATTTATCTATCACTAATATTGATTATAATAAAATATATATAGGCCGATATCTACAGAAATCTCAAAATTCATATAAGAATTTAGATAACAAAATCCACACAAACAGCATGATCTTAAAGACCAACTTTTAAAATCTCAATTGAACTACCCCGAACGAACATTATTAAACTGTACTGAATTGCTATTGGACCTCAGACTTCAAACAAAAAGATGTAAACCGAACAGTGATAATATTAGAAACAAAACAAACCATCGAATCCTCTTACAGTTAAAGTTCGGAGTTTTAATTCAGTATATTTAATTTAGGCTCCTTTGAATACTTCAATGTTCCCAAATATTTTTCACAGTGCATTTACCATATTAATAATTAAACTAGTGTAGTTTAGGCTGCCAAAGTGTGGTTATTTAATTTTTTTCTAAATTTTAAATTCTAATGTGATTTTTATGTTTTTATTTAATTTATAATTTTTCTTTAAATATTTTATTGTCTATAAATTATATATTTATGTATTTTATAATATAATTTCCAAGTAAATAATGCACGACAGCTATAAAAATTTTAAATATAATAAAAATTAATATAAATATTCAGTCAAATGTAAAAATATAAGATTAGATTTTTTTATAGTCGGCTAAAAAATTCTAATCTGATCCAAAGTGTTATTTTATACCCTCCACCACAACGAGTGGTGAAGAGGGTATTTTAACTTTGTCATTCCGTGTATAACACTAAGAAGGAATCATCTAAGAACCTTTAATGTGTATATATTTTTGCATCAAAACAAAATCTGAATTGATTTAACTATGTCAGTGTAACTGTCTTTATGTCTGTCCGATATTAACATGCTTACATCCAGAGTAATTCACAGAGCTCAATGATATTTAGCTTGAGTGCTTGTTAAAGTCCTGAGAAGTTTTCTATTTTAAATCAGCAAAATTGGTACAGTATATAGACCGATATCTGATGCTGCTTCTTAGTTCAAGCGAAGAACTTTCGAAAAATTATCAATTGTTAATCGATAAATTAGAATGAAATTTTGCCATAATATTAAGTTGTGTGAACTTCACTAAAATTCCAAAAATTATCAAAATCGGTTTAGTTGAGAATAGTAAAGCTAAAAATATAACTATTTGTATGACTCAGTAAGTGTTCCTGTGTTATATTTAATAAAAACGTTTATATAATGTAAGCTTTTGTGAGTGTGTATATATGAAACATAACATATTTACTTTACATAAATTTATGGTGAAAGGTATTGAAAATTCGGCATAGACGAATATAGCGTTCTAACATTTTTTTAATTTTTTATCCTAATGATTATCATTACTAATTATTTTAATGTATTTTTTTCTCATTAATAAAATCATAAATCAAAATGACGCAGAAAAAAACGTTACTTTTTTATAAACAATAAATTAAAATTCTTGAAAAAAATGAATCAATATAATTAACGTCTTTTCAAAATCTTAGCTATTAAATCAAAAACTTTAATTAGAATATTTATTCCATAGAGTCACTAAAGAGAGAGAGAGAGAAACACGTCCTAGTTTGCTATTTTCAAAAGAAAACTCATAGATTTTCTTAGAAACTTAAGCAAGTTTCTTTGACAATTATTAAATATATTTAATTAAGATATTGTTTATTCTAAATTAAAGCTGTAACTGTTCAGCATCATTTAACGTAATTTAACGGAGTTTTAGGAATCAGTCGTATAAAAATACCTATAATATTCCATTTATTTTTATTGTCTCCGATTTAAAAATAGATTTAAAGAAAAAACCTGTCAATTTAATTCATGATTTTTATTTTATTTTTTAATTTTGTTTTTGTGTTCATACACTTCATTATAAATTATATTTATTGAATTGTATTCTTTACAGTGTTTTTGTTTTTGCTTAATTGTCTAACGATAATAAAGTATTCAATCAAGATGTATAAGCTTTAGAATCGTACATAAGTGTAACGAATTGTCAATACTTTGTTGCTTTTTGTTATGTTAAAATAAATTATATACGTATTTGACGTGTTTTATAAATGTATTTGACCAACATAATTTATAATGACGTTGAATTTGTTGTAATTTATTTTAAAGTGTTTACTTATTGTGTGATTTAAAAATATTTTACCCTACTTGAGAAATTTCATTATAATCGTTTGCACAGTGGAACAGAATAGCTTTTTGGAAATAAATCTGTAATATTTGATCGACTGGATGGACTTCACATAATGATAATATTTCTAAACAAAGTTATGATACATAAAATATTAAATTTTCAGAAAATATACAAACACTAAAATATCGTAATTTTCTTAATTTTCGAATTGAAAATAGTTTTTGTTTGGGGTGGGTAAAACTATTTGCCTCAATCGTTCTTATTTCGAAAGTAATTTTGTTTTTCAACAAAATAATCGAGTCAAAACTGGTTTGTATTTTTTAAATAACTGACTCGGGAACTTATTAAAAGGTCTAAAATTAATGATAATAAATTATTTATTTTTTTTTTAATAAGTTATGTCTCATTTTGCACCCTTATAAGTATACCCTTGGGGACCCTATGGGGTCTCTATATAATTATAATGCGAAGCTTCTCAGCTATGTCATAATGTACACATACAATTTCATCAAATCGACAAATATTCGCTTTAGCTTCCTATTTAAAACCAGCAAAATCAGTTCAGTATATATTCAAAGGTAGAGACCTATATCTGATGCAGTTTCTAAATACAAGAGAAATCGGTTCAATATGAAAAAATTTATAGCCAAAAACTGGGCTTAATTTTCAAAAAATATGTGTCAGATTTCCTATTATTAGTCTATAAAATATTGACGGAAAAATCATATAGAAAAGGTTACATTTATCTAAAGTTGGGAATATAAAAAAATCGAATTTGCTCCAAAAAGGTGGCTGAATTTTGGATTTGGATTTAAAATATTTTTTAATTGGGATCTTTTTAAGTTCTCTCAATTTCATATTATATCATATTGTTATTTAAAATAAATGTCTTTATACATTCACCTCAAGAACGATGCCTATTGAAATGCGTGATGATTATTTCACCTAACACCCATACAAATACTTATCCCGGAATAGGCATTTAAGGTCACAAAAGTCCTAAATATAAAGCAATTTTAATGTTCACAAATTAGTTTTTTAATATTCTAAAATGATATTCTAAATTATATTAGGATCGGTCCATTTTTTCTTATAGGTCCCATACAATCCTCCTTCAAATATCGCTTTGAAAAGCTAAAATTTCACAAATACGTTCGTATTGTTATAATAATTAGTCAAATCAAGACAGATGTAAAAAAATAAATGTGCGAAATTTTACGAGGGTCGGTCCATAATTTCTTCTAGCTCCCATGTAACGCCCACAGAGAATACCTTTTAGAACGTAGTAAGTACAGTACACTTACACACTTAAGCATAAATTTTAAAAATATTTTTTTACGAGGGTGGTCTGGTCCATTATTAAGAGTATAACTTCTAACTTGTTTTACATTGATTTTTTCCTACGTGTACGAACAGTTTCTCTCATATTACGTACCTCTGTTAGTTCTCGAAACTTAGAAATTAACGTTCAAAAATTGATTTTATAAGAATCTAAGACTCGCAGTATTAACATAAACCTAAAGTAAAATTCGACATTCTTAATATTATTTCAATCATAAAATCTGTCTAATACTGTTTATTATCTGATTGTCAGCAGACCTTAAATAGTTGATATAAAATATCAATTTGTTAGGATTCTTACAATTAAAAATACAAAATTAACATCCGGAAATAATATTCTTAAATACTCCCTATCGAACACATTGAAAAAACTATATATTTTCGAAATCCTTTAGCGCATTTTATAATCGTTTTTTATTCATAAATTAAAATCATTTTAATTAACATATTGTTAACAATAATTTTGTAAATTTTTTATATTGCACAATAATTTACACATAAATATTTAATGGTAAAAGTAATTATTACACATAAAAATTAAATATTAACAAAAATAAAAAATTAGATAAAAAATTAAAAAATCCAGCATTTTATTTCTAAACAGCTGCTTTTTTACAAAATATCTAAAGACAGACACAGACACAGACAAAAAAACAGGTTAAAAACATTTAAGGATTGTTTATATAAAAAATAGTTATAATAAAATAAATTGTTTATTTTTTTAATGATTTTTTAACTAATTCAAAAATAATAATAAAAAACAACAACAACAAAATATACAAGTGACATATTGCTGTCGTGATTCAATTGGTTTTTACCCAACATTTGTATCGCTTTATTTTTAGAATTTATCTGCATTTTTTCTTGTTATTGTTGTATAAATTTCTAAGCCACAACAGCAATAACAACAATAATGAAATGAAATTTTCTATATGTTCTCTTAATGATCAGGAAGCTTATGGAATTTCCATAGTGATCTAATTTATCAAATACCTCTCTAAAAAAAATGATTCTAATTTTATTTATTCCTATTTATTGTAAAAAAAAAATTAATTAATAAACATATATTTTGGGTTTTCAGAAAACAATTTTCTTTGTTATTGCTACTGTTTGTTGTTGCTGGTGTTGTTGGAAGTTTTAATTTTAACACCTTTGTTTTGTTTTCAATCCGGATTAATTAAATTGTTGGTAGGTTGGAATTTTTTGAAATATTTTTTTTATTGAAGTTAAAATAAATTTATGATTTTTATTACAAGTTAAAAAAAAAAAATAATTTAATAAGATTTTTTTAATATTGTTGGTAAAAATAGCAGGTTTTTTTGTAGACTTTAATTTTTTTAATTTATTTTTTTTTATTTAAGAAAGGAACTGGTTTCCGTTTAATTGTTGGAGAATTGGAGTTTTATTTGTTGGAATTTTATTATATTTTGGATTTGTATTGCAATAGTCCTGTTACTTGACTTTTATGAACTTTTAGCTCTGAATCTCATAGTCCATAAAATAGGACCTCAGAAAAATGTATTTATTAATTTTTGATTGAATATAGTTGAGAGGCAACATATTTTGGTTGAATCATCAAAAAAAGTTTTGTTGTGCCTTAACAATACTATTGTCCAAAACAACAGTGTGGTAGTTTCATTTTATTAAGGTTTTTGCCTCTCGATTTTCTTTATCTCAACATGCCAAATTTTTGTCAGCTCCGGGCAGTTTGGTACAAATTACATATTATAGTTCAGTGAGCAAACCGAGCTGCTTACGTACCGGCGCAATTTAGAAAATGCTTTCTTTTCGTTTGATTTTAGAAATATCACGTCGATAATTTCTTGTAAATGAGCCAGGTACTGTTTAATAACATTGGAAACTCTTAGACGGTAAACCATTCAAAGGCCAATTTTTTGCAGGACCAGATGGATTTTATTGAAAATATTTCAAAGTTTTAAAACGCTCATTCATTTTAACAAAATAAAAACAGTTGAGTTAAAAGTTTTTATAAAAAGCGTGTTAAAATTTTTTCATTATCACTTCTTAGTATGTTAGTATATTTTAAAATACTCTGCAAAAGTCACAGGTCAATACTCTAAAACCTCTCATTGTGCAACACATAGTAAATCTTATCTATTTATTTTACAAACTTTACAACATTTTCCTTTTATTTATTTTCCTCCTTTTTTATCAAATTAAAATAACGTAAAACGTTTATTGTCTTTAAGATAATAATTCTAATGTAAAAAAACTCATTAAAATTACTTTAACTATTTTGTACTTTATCTTGATCTATATGTCATTAACTTTTGATTTTGTTAAACATTTTATGTCTTTATAGTGAAATTCTTAAAAAATCACGTGATTAAAATATTTTTCTAAAAATAATTAGAAATAAAAATTAAAAGTTTGTTTGTTTATTTTTGTTTTGCATTTATTTTAATATATTCATTGGCATTTGAACGCATACTAAAGAAATGCAAATAATCTACCTAAGGAGTGACATCGAAATATTCTTAACACAAGTTTTTTTCATTAAAACTTTGCAACCAAAGTATCATAAGATTTTTATTATTAATCTGACTAAAATAAGTGTCTGGAAAATAGTGCGTTCTAGAATTATTAAATATTATTTAACAAATCCCAATTTGGCCAAGTATTCAAAGGAGTACAGTACCAAGAGAACTTGTCCATTGGTAGGAACAATGGTCCACATGATGTTTCGAAAGTCAAAAAATTAGAATTATTTTTTAAAAGAGCACCCTGTACCATCGCTGGTAAAGCTGGCTGCTCGGACTATTTGGTACCAAAAGTTAAAGCAGATGCAAATTCAAAATCATACAAGGCTAAAAAAGTTCGTGACAAAAACGCTTTTAAAAATAAAAGTTAAATTTTCTAAAAGAAATATTCGTGCTCATACACGAGACAGTCAAAATTTCCCAAAAAGTTCCTTGTATGGCGGAAAATAAGCCATTCATTTGTTACAACGGGCTCTTTATAAAAGAGAATTGAAAGGCACAAAATAAGTTCGAGTAAAGTAACAGAAAGCAATATCCAAACGTTAATATATTTTGATTACCTTAATCACTTGCGATTAAGGTAATCAAAATATATTTTTTGTTAATTGAAATAATTCTATAAAAAAATAAAACTATAAGTTAAGTGGTTTCGTTGTTATTAACATATATGTATGTTAAGAATTTTTCGATCTCACTCCTATATACATCTCACTCGAAGATACTAAAGTTTAAGTATAAATAAACAATTATAAACATCATAAAACGCATACAAACTAGAAAAAAATGGAGAGAAGGGAAGTACAAAGAGGGGAACTTCTATTTAAATCATAAAAAATAAAGTGTTTGAACTAGATTAAGGGGATTGGTTCAAAAAGTTTTTAAAATTTGTTAAGAAATATTATTAATATTTTTTGATTTTTATGTGTTCACCCTCGTATTAGCACACAGCTATAAATTTCTAATTCTAAACACATATTGTTAAGAGCATGCGTGCCTTGCCTTTTTTCGCACTGCAAAATTTTTTAAGTTATTTTTTCATTTTTCACTTGTTAATAAATTTATATATCAATATTGTTTATTTGCATAAAATTCACTTTAGTTTTGCCTCTTTTTGTTCATTATTTTTATAGTGGCTGTATAAGTGTCTTTATTGCTCTTCTTCTCTGCTGTTTTATTTTTATTCTTTTTGTCATAAAAATTCTAGTTGTTATATATACATACATACATACATACATACATACATACATACATACATACATACATACATACATGTATTCATTACTCATCATCTTTAATTGAAAGCAATTTTTATGATCACATAAATTAACAAAACAATTGCTTAAGATTCATTATCTGTGAGTTTAAAAGGTAAGTTGATCCAATGCTCTTGAAATATTATATACACACATACATACCTATGTACGTAGGTAGTTATTGTCTTAATGAATATCAGTACTATAAACTACTTTATTATACCATTTTATCTTAATATAAGAATATTCTGTCTTTTAGTAAATCCTCCAACATCACAAGTTATCATTCCATGTATACCGCCAAAAGGGAATCATTTAAGATCCACTAAAGTATATACTTGCATCGTATCAAAATCTAAGTTGAGTGAGCCATGTCCGTCTGTCTGTTGGAAGCATTCTCACTGTCATATTAATAATCAGATTTAATTTTTTAAAATAAAAATAAAACTGGTCCGGTAACAAAGAAGCTATAGTCCGATATCTGAAACAACCTCTAAATTCAGACGAACTTTGCCAATTTTGCAAATCCGCTAAAAATAGATAAAGTTATTGTCATAAATACGTTAATTTTTGTGACGTGAACTTTCGTTCAATACACTGATGCATATTTCTTTAAATACGTTCATTTTGTTGACCTATTTCTTTTTTATCTTTCTTATTCTCAACAAAAAGAAAAGTTAGATTTTTGCAATGAAAAGCAACTTTAGAATATTTTTTTTTAAATAAACAAAGTTATTTTCATTAGATTTTTCTTAGTTTGCCTTATTCATAAGACAAAGGTATTTATAAATAAAGGTATTTATAAATAAAGGTATTTTTATTTTTACTACAGAATTCCGTCCAAGGGATATTTTTTGTGTGATCAAGTTATAATACAAATTAATTTCTTTCATTATCAACAATCATCCAATAGAGAATTTAGTCATAAAATTTAACGTTCTAGAAATGTGGCGTGTAATTTTTTAAGAAACGGGTGTTCGGAAACTTTCCGATCTTAAAAATTAGTGGAATCAATGTCCGACCATATTTTTAGGCAAATACCATTAATATGGCAATTAAACTTTAAAATTAAGTCCAAAAAATAATGAAATAGAAACAAAGTGGATTTAATAGAAATATTATTTGCCCATAAAATATTTTCCTGTTTAATCCTTTTTATTCAAAAAAAGTTACGTGCGTTTAAAGGATTATGTACCTGTGTATATAACAATTTGATAATATAAGTGTATATTATTTTATTTATTTTATTTTTTTAATAATCATATTTTTTATGACATTTGTGATTTTAAGCAAAAGAAAATCCAAAAATGATTCTATATTTAATCTAAAATTCCATGCTGTTATTTTTTGTCTACAATTAAAAATTAAATAAATTATCAAAATTTAATTAATTTTATATTTATAGCAACAATGTATCAATTGTAGATTGAAACGTGTTAATTATATTTTATTTTGTTAATTTTTTATTTCAATATTTAATTAAATATTCATTTCAATTAAAATATTTCAATCTTTTTAAATTTTTATTTCAGAAAATTTAAATGTTCCAAACAAATATATTGTTAACCAAATATTATAAAATTTGTTATTTTAGAAGAGTAGCACAGTGTAACGTCTTACAGTAAAATAATGTAATTAATTTCTGGAATTTTATAATTTTAAAAGAGTTGAGAAAAATCAGAAAAGTATTTTTGAAATATTTAAAAATTCTTCAAAACTTGAATGCAAATAATAGACAGATTTTTGAAGTTCTGCCCCAGTAAAACAAACGATTTAAGCTATCTAAAATCAATAGCTCTAGGAGTCCAGAGCGAAAAAACTTAAAATTTATTTAGTGAAAAATATAAGAATATTATGTTTGCTTTCACACTACAACTATCGAAATATATTGATATAACGTTCCACATGTTCACATCTACAAACTGTATATCATTCTCTATGCTCATATCCAGCATAATTGTCTGATCTAATTGAATTTTACTAGTTGTAGTCTTGCTATTTGAAAAAAATCGGTTGATTTGATGAATTTAGATTTTTGGTCATAATTTGAGTCAAGCCCTTTAGAATGGATTTAACTAAAACGTTAATTTGTCAAATAAATTCCAAATCATAATGATTTAACAAATCAATTCAACTTGTACGAAAGAAGATTCCGAAAGTTCTACCATTACTGCATTTGATGAATCTTGAGGATAAAATTGCATTTAGCCGAACCAGAATGCTTCCCTTTTCCGTTCGAAGGGGTATGAAATATATTTATATATATTGAAATTCTATTATAATATTACGTATACGCCATCAATAATTTTAATCAACATTATCGTTATCTCGACTTTAGTCACTAATTGAGATCTTTTCTAATGCTTAGGCAATCAGTGTTGTTTGGGGTTTATAGTGCATAGAAAATAGTGAAATTTCTGGCAACTTCAGTAGTCGTTGTTGAAATTATTAATGCTTAGTGCAATATTTCAGGTAGCTTCCATAAAAATGTACTTTCTTTTAACAAAAATAATTGTACATATCATATAGATCTAATTCTTATAACCACAAATAATCGAAATCGGTCATAGCTGACTTGATAAAATTGTTTTATTTTTCATTTAAACAAATAAAAACAAATCAAAAAAAAAAAAAAAAAAATAAAAGTTTATTTTATAAAATTATGGATATCGGTCGTAAATATGCAAAATATGGAAATTGAAAATCTGTTGACATATATTCTTGTATTATTTAAAAATATTCAAAAACAACAATTTCACATTAAAAGATGTCTGTTTTCCGAAATCTTTCTTCTTGGTACTATTTTTTCGAACAATTCTGTTTTTCGCAAATGGATTTTGATAACCTCCATCACTAAAAGTGATAATGAAATTATATTAACTTAGATATTACGTATGTTACGCTAAGAAATTCTCGCATCAAATCAAAGTCTGAGCCGATTTGTTGTTGGCACGCTCACATCCACAATAGTATACAGAACTCCATGAAATTTGGCCAATGTAAAAATCGGTTCAGTATAAAAAAGTTTAGGCAAAATATAACTAATGACATTACAATTTACTTAAGTGTTCCGGTGTTATATTTAAGATTCAATCTAAAAACAAATTATGTGTTTGTAAGGGTGTCCAATATCTATGTACGTACACTGTGTATGTATGAAATAAAATGTATTTACTTCACTCGTATTTGTGTAGAAGGGTGTTGAAGATTCGTCATAGTCGAAACTTATTTTAAAATCTGAACGGCCTGTTCTTAGTTAAAAATCATTTTATTGAAAAAATTTAAGCAAAAGATAATTTAAAGACATTTATCACAAAATATAATAACGCATTAACGTCTACTTAGAAAATATTTGTCATATTAATGACACTTTTTGAAATAGAAAATACATATACGATATAAGTATTCTTTCTCTAATTTAGACAAGATATTTTATCAATAATTTGAAGTAAAAACAAGTGAGAATGCTATGTTCGGCTGTGCCGAATCTTAAATAGCTTCCACCAATGTATTGCAGTTAGAAGACAGTCAGAGTAAGTATTTCGATAAATTTCAGTAGAATTGTTTCAAGTTAAAAAGTGTTATATGTTACGAGAACGAGACTAAAATGGCACCTGTAGCAAAATAAAAACTGATATTTGCCAAAAAAGTACCACAATTTCAACACAGAAAAAAACTATAACAATTTTTTGTTTTTTTGTAAGGTAAAACCCGTTTTCCGGGAAAGGACGTTAAAATGGAGCTATAACAAAATATGGACCGATTTGGTCAAATTAAAAATATATACTCAAAATAGATAGAAATATCATTGTGGCAATTTTAAGTGGAATTCGTCTTTATTTCAGTGTTTTATAAGCTCAATCCCGGTTTCCGGCAAAGGGGCGTCATATGGGAGGTATATGGATTAATTGCTTCAAATTGGTTCACATTTAGAAGTTTTGTAAGCTCCTAAATATATTCCATTTTATAAAACATAACAAATAATTTGGTAAATTTTACTGAATTCGGAAAATTATTTTAAGCCGTAGAGTGTTTGCAACCGACAGACATACAGATGTCATAGCTAAATCGACTCAGATGATTTGACCACTTGTGGTGGTGGATGGCATAACAAGTAATTTTTTGTTTGTAATAAAACTCTTTTTTTTCATAATTAATTATATCAAACGTAAAAAAGTATTAATTTTATTTCTTAACGTTTAAATTTGTATCATAATGTAATTTACCTCCATTGATCAATTGCTTCTTATATTTTTAAAAAACTTACCTAAAGAAAAGATAAAATAGAAAAATTAATTTAATTAAAAGTAAAAATAATTATTTCAAAGATTTTTTTCCATTTTTACAAAATCACAATTAATTAAAATTTATTTGTTATGCTTTATTAAAGTGATTTCAAAAAAATGCCTACATTTACATTAAAATACTTTATAACAATCTACAACAAAAATTTACATAAGTCAGATATGTGAATGTGTAAATAGTATCTTATGGTTTTTCCAAGAACTTGTCACGATTCATTTGATCGTCTTTGGTTTTTATTATTGTTATTATTATTTTTTTGTTTGATTTGCTTAGCTTTGGCCATAATTAAGAAACATGACTTGTACTCAGTTGACTATTTGTTGTTTTGTCTTCAATGTATTTGGTATTTGTTTTTTTAATTTTTATTATTATTTTTTTATTCTCTTAGTCAATGATGATGGATTTCAATGTATAAGAATTTGCTTTTTTATGGTTGTTGTCATTAAAGAAGCAAATCCCAACAAACAACTAACAACAAACCAAACAACAAACAACCTACGCATTAATAAAATATAAATACGAGTGAAAAACGTTAAATATTTCAATTGAAAATAATAAAAATCAAGCGAAATGGTATTAACAAAATATTTCAAAGTTTGTAAGAAGCTAAAATAGGAATTTATAATAAAATTAGACTTTACGATTTTAGGCTTACAAATTTTCATACATTGATATGAATTTATTTAAAAAATGTATTTTTAAATTTATTTTGGAAAATGTAAATTTGTGACAAAAACTAAATTTTAGACACCACCATCTCCGATTTCTTTATATGTTTGTATTATCTACAAATACAAAATTTAAAGTAAAAATAATTATTTCTTCATTTGAGTCACTATTTAAACTGGTTAAGTAAGTTATGTATACTGATGCATATTCCTATAAATGCTTATAATATTTTTTGAAGATTTGAAGAAATTTTAACAAGAAAATATTTATTGGTAAATAATATTATTATAAAATCAACTAAGAAGTCATTAAAAATATTCTTAACTAAAAACTTTATTTCACGTTAGGAATTTTAAAGCAAATTTTTTAAAACGCAATTACAGCCAAATAATAGAATTTTTTGCCTTTCCTGAAAAATTCCAAAAACTTACATAAGAATTTTTATTGGACCAGAGACGTTTTTTTCAATTTTTATACCCTCCACCATCACAGCGGTGAAGAAGGTATATTAACCTTGTAATTCCGTGTAAAAAGAAATTATCTCAGATCCCATTAAGTATATATATGCTTCCGTCATATCAGAAGCTGAGTAAATTTAGCCATGACCGTCCGTCTGTCTGTCTGTCTGTTGGCACGCTCACATCCCTAATAATTGACAGGGTTCAATGAAATTTTTCCTGAGTAGTTATTATTAGTCCTTAGCAAAACTAACAAAATCGAATCAGTATATTAAAAGATATAGAGCGATATCTGAGGCAACCTCAGAAGAAAAGTTTTAGCAAAGAATATAACTAATTTTACTGCTCAATAATTGTTAAGAAGAAAGAAAAACTTTTATATATTATATAAGTCTGTGAGTCTATGCGTGAGTGTGTATGTACAAAACATAACTTATTTAATTCACATACATTTGTGTTAGAGGGTATTGAAGATTTGGCATAGCCGAATATATTGTTTTAACTTAATTTTAAAGATTATCTGCCATATTTAAAGGTATTTTCCTATAAACGCACATAAGTTATAGCATAATTAATATCGAATGGATGAACCTTCGTATGTAGAATATAATCTGGCATTGGTTCCACTAATTTCTTAATAAAATTTTAATCAATTTCCTCCCATAATGGCTTAAGTTTAATTTTTGTCATTATTTGAATAACCTACATAGACGATGTACCTCCACAAGTTCGTTCTTTGTTGAGGTTTAAGGTTATATGAGTAGCCCGTCTACAGTGAAAATAATTAGGAATTAAAACACTGAAAAAGTAGAACAATAGTCTAAATAATCTAATGCTTGTCAGTAGCATGTTTAGATTTTTATTTTCATCATTAAAATAGATTCTGCAAAAATCGTTTCATAGGTGACTTATACGTGTATGCATACTGCATACATCTTTAAATGTCTTGCCAAATTTAGAAGTCTGATTTATTCTGTATCAAATTTTTCTTTGTTCTATTTAATCAACAATAGAAACAGAAAATCTTGGAAATCGTAAAAACTGTGATCGTTTGTGTGTCGTTTTATACATTTATCAACAAGTATTTAAGATGTATCTTGGTGAAATTTGATATATACTATTATTTTGGGCCCAAAACTACGCCCTTAGAATTTGAATATTATTTGATCCAAAATATGATCTAGCTATAAACGCGTAATACTCATAGATATAAATATATTTAAATTCAATTCGGTACAAATAAATTGTGTCGAAATTCATTTGCCAATCTTCATGAATTTAGATATACTAAACTCCCACTTATATCCCATATATTCTAGTCTCATGAAAATATTTCATATAAAGCACAGATGGTAAATTCTATTTCTATGAAGGTCGTTCCATAATTTTTCATGACTGCGACCTGGTATAGTGTAGTAATTGGTCGGTCTTAGCAGACTATTACGTTCTTTCTTAACAACTTCAATAGTATAGCGTCCGCAGAAAACCATTAATTAAAAAATCAAGAAGAAAAAAAAAGATTTGTAATCATAATAAAATTAATAAAATAAAATTAACAAGATATTTATAATAAAATACATTTTTATTATAATAATGTTATTTCTTTATTATTGTTACGATTTGATGATTGTCGTGCCTTTGGCAATTTTTTATGTTTTGGTTGTTCTTAACGCGATTATTGTGGATTATGTCGAAATCGTGGTTCTATGGTTATGAATTTTAAAAAAATATATTTAACTGAATTACATAAACAACATATATTTCTATAAATATCGTTATATACATATGTTATATAAATGTATTTTGTACATATTTCCATTAATTGAAACCACAAAAAATCACGTTATGTTTTATTTAAATGTTTCATGCACACCTGCAGGGTTAAATAAACGTTTGTTTTACCCTCTTAAGTCTGATTTTGGTCTAGCTTGGTCTGATTTTTGTCCAGCCTGTTACTGTGTTTTCAACTATGTGGCAATATTATTACTTTTTTCTCTTAATTCTAAAACGTGAATTAATTTTTTATAGATTTTTTTCTTATATTTTGTAAATTTGTTTTGTTGTTCTTTTTTGTAGTGTTATTCATTAATTTGTATTATAATTTTATTTTGTAGTTGTTGTACTGTATACATAGCCAGTATTGTTGTTTTTTAAATTTTTAATTTATTATAAAATTAAAATAAAAAAGTATATTTTTTATTTTATTTTTTTTTTGTATCTTTTTTTTCATTTTTTTGTTTAGTGCGCATTATTTTATGTGTTGCTGCTGCTGCCACCGTTCATAATGTTACGTGAGTTTAACAACCAGCAACAAAAAATCAAAAGTTACTATTACAACCAATGCTTTAGCTATAGCAGCTACTGATATAACTATAGCTTTAGCCATAGCTGTTACTATTACTTATTGACTGTTGTTGATTGTTTGTTTGGTTGTTTTAAATGCTTGTTTAATGCATATGATTATTTTATGCAGCAACAATTATTACCACTACAACAGCAACAAAACCAACAACAACAACAGCAACAACAAATGCAACTGTCTCACTCAAGGTTGACCAGGTAGGAGTGCAAATTCTTTTAAATATTATTATTATTCTTTACAATTTACCTCAGCCATATATTAAGTGCATGCATAAATTCTACATAATACGTTTTTTTTGTTTTACTATTAAAAAATAAATAAATAAATAAATATTGTAATGAATCGTTTTTATTTAACCAATCAAATCTGGAAAATTTTTATATTATAAACTAGAACCTTGTCCTTAATTTGCTACAGTTGTTTTAATATTTCATATTAATTTTTTATCGAGGAAATTTATCAATTTGTTAGATTTATTTTAACAAAGTTTGAGCGAGTCAAGATTCATCATATAAAGAGTGAGATCGAAAAAATATTAACATACATATATGTTAATAAAAGAACAACTTAACTACTAAACAATAAATTATAATTACAATTTACAACAAAAAATATTTTTATAATTAAACTTTTAAAAGTGTGTTCTGTCACTTTGCTCAAACAGGTAGTCCATCTCCATTTAAAATCTGCCTAACTTTTAAAACACCTTCTTTGTGTTCTTCAATTCTCCTTTAACAAGAACCTCATATTTCTCCACTGTCTAACGGTCAGTTTGGAGGATTTGCCTCTCTTGCAACAAATATCACATTGCTCTTCTTATACCACTCAAGGGCTTGTTTATCATATAAAAAGGATTCCAAATCATGCTAAAAATAAGTGAAAACATTATGAAGTCTTATGAACAAAAGTAGCATTTTGTGTAAAATTCCATGAATTAAATTTTTGTACTTATTGAGCCCGTTTTAACAAATGATTGGCTTTTTGCCACAACGGCATATTGCCCGCCATGCCATAAACTTTTTGGGATATTTTAATTGCCTTGGGTCCCAAACTTTTCTTCAACATTCCCTAGAGCATAAGCAACATAAAATTATTGACTAGTGATTTACAAAAGATCTACCAGAACATATGTTTTTTCATTCATTATACAGCAAGACTTTTTAAGACAACTTAATTCTTAATTTCGTACCTAAAAGTCCTAACTTTGAGCTAACCGGGCTGCGTTCTCACCAGATGTGTTGTCTTTTTAAAATGCTTTCTAATTCTATCATCAAACAAGTTCTCCAGATACTGTATAATAAGACCTTTGAATGCTTGGAAGGTTTACCGTTCATCTGCGTTAACTGTGAAATAACTGGTTTAAGTTAAATCACTATAGACCATAGTGACATATTGTTATATATTATATATTGTCTTAGAATTTTCGACCATTGTAAATTAAATGAATATAAGATTTATACTTGAATGTAAAATATTTAAAACTTAATTTGGAGTTTAAATATATTCAAATTTCCTATAGGAATAAATAATATATTGTTAGAAATATTATTGGAAAATGAATGTCGTAGCTCTAAACCAAAAGAGTGCACCCACAATGCATTTACATTTATGTTAGTGATAGAGCAAAAAATTGCATTGAAGTGATGCTCGTTTTACTCAAAATTCCAGTGAAGAAATCTGTATTTTGAGAACAAATGCTCAAGTTAGAGGACTGAGAAAATATGCTGAAAATTTTTCGATGGATTCCTCATGTTTGGTAAATGAGAATGTCGCTTTAGTCAAGTTGTGAAATAAACAAAATTTTATTTTGAGCACCAATACTCAAATGAAAGGACTGAGGTTTTATGAAACGAGAGTCTTGCCAGTAAGTGGATAAGAGTTTGGTAATGAATGTTACCTAAATATTAGAGATCTAATGAACGATTTTTTATTATTTGGGTACTTGGTGAATGTTTTGAAAGATTTTGTTCTCTACCGACTGTTACACACTTATTTGTTTTTGAAGCTTTAATTTTATTTAAATATATGAATAAATTCTATATGTATGATGAATTCTTTATCCTAAATTATGAGTCTTTTGTTCATATTTTTTGAATAAATATAAAACCCCCTCACATCCAGCTTTCCAGAAAATTGTCAGTTGGATATCTCTGTTAAAATATATTTCCAAATTTCCTTATTTGCTCTTATTGAAGTCTCATTGAATAATAGAAAGATCAATTAAACAATTTAACAATGAAGTTTTGAAAGAAATTTATATTTTTATTATTATTTTTTAAGCAACAGAAATTGTTATCTCCATTTTATAACCCGTAAAGTTCTTTCCCACATATCTGGAAAAAGGCAAATTAAATATTAAATAAATAAATGCATCACCTTCCGTCAATTTGTATAGACTATGAATTATTTACATACAACAAAAATCACAACACTTTTAATTTATTGACTTTGAAGTTAAATTCTAAACAAGAAAAAGAAATCACACCACGGGGCATGAACAATTCGTCACTGCCCCCTGTGACACTCTAATATAATTTGTTTATTCTTTTAGTCGTAACATTCCTTTCCATTTCAATTCCTTAGTTCGTGTTCTTTTTTTTATTTTATTATTTACCCCTGTACATACAAATTTACATAAGAATTTATTTACGATATTTAATAAAAGTCTTTTTAGTCTCTAGATAAGTAGTAGATGTAGAAATAGTCTATCTGACCATGTGTTCATGTCTCATAATTCTTATTCGACACACGCGCCTACAATTATTATTTCAGGAAAACTAAACAAATAAGAAGTCTTTCTTAAGTTGTCAGTTAAAAGTTGACAACTTGTTTGATTTTTTATGTTTTGTTTGTTTCTTTTTTTTTTCTTTTGTTTTTTATTATTTTACATATTTACATACTTTCATATGTATAGTCTGTGGTCTGTATTGTTTTTTATTATTATTTTCTTTACTTAACTTTATGTAATTTATGAATGTTGGTAAAAAATGGTGTAAAATATAATTTATGTATAAGAATCTATCAATAACTATTTATTGTAAATCCCTCACCCATTTAAAAAGGGCCGCACCCTTTATTTATGGTTCTGCATAAAATCATTTGTATAATAATTTTCGTTATCAATCTAATATTCATTGTACACAGAAATTTAGCAAAGTTTCATTTGGGGTTTTGGTGAATTCTAATAAGAACAAGTATGAATGCTATAATCCATGCTATGCCGAATCTTCAATACCCTCCACAAGAAATGCGTAAATTATGTTTTGAACAAACACACTCACACATATACAAATGTATATAATATATAAACGTTTTCTTCAACACAATACAGAAACCATTTAATGAATCATAAAGTAAATACAATTTTTGGCTATAACTTTTTTCTACTGAACCGATTTTGACAATCTTTGGATATGACATTATTTTTATGCCAAAATCTTAATCTAATTTATAGATTTCAAATTGACAGTTTTACGAAAATACTTCGCCGGAAATTAGAGGATGCCTCAAAGATATCGCTTAATATATTTTAAAATACTGAACTGATTTTATTGTATTAAATAGTAAATTTCTCCGAACATACGCCAAATTTAGCTCTCTCAATTATTGTACATATGAGTGTGCCAACAACATACGGACAGACAGATAGATGGAAAGACAGACAGACGGATAGACAGACAGACGGACATAGCTAAATCTAAAAGTCTGAAATGATTTCTTCTTAGTGTTACACACGGAATGACAAAGTTAATATACCCTCTTCACCATTTGTGGTGGTGGAGTGTATAATAAAAATAAAAATGTGTAAATAAATGACAATAGTTCTATCATTCTTTCTTTCATTCCTTCTTTCCATCTTTCAATTTTTCTATCTTTTGTTTTTGTTATTCTTTTTTGTTTTTAAGATTTAACAACTTTAAACTGGTTTGTAGTTTTGAATAGAAAATTATGGTGAATTAAAATTCTTTTATTTATTATCTAATTCTGAAATATCAATAATATTACATAAGGGTGGGGAAATTTTTTAGTGACAAATATTTCAGTTCAGGTGGCTTTTGTTTTGATTTGAATAGAGAACAGGGTTTTCATATTTAAAACAAGTGCAAGTGTATTTTATTTAAATTTAACCAGTTTCTATTTATGTATTTTAATTAATACAATTATTTGCATATTTAACAGATTATTGATGTTTTGACGTCTGATAAAAAAGCTATTAAAAAATGCTTTAATTTAAAGTGTTTGCAATTAGATAAAAATCATGTAGAATAAATATAAAGTTGTAATACAAAAGCTAACTTTCATATAACTTTTCGAAATATATTTGTGGCAATTTCTTCTTTCTTACAGAAGAAAAAGTTATCACGAAATAAATCAGCTAGTACTAAACTATAATTGATCTAGAACTGAACTAGAACTTAACTAGAACTTAACTAGGACTAAACTAGAATTAATCTAGAACTGAACTAGAATTAATCTAGAAATGAACTCTAACTGAACTAGAACTGAACTAAAATTGAACTGAACTGAACCAGAACTGAATTAGAACTGAACTAAAACTGAACTTGAAGTGAACTAGAACTGAACTAGAACTGAAGTATTACTGAACTAGAGTTAATAAAAAATCTAGAATCTATAACTGGATCAGTATGTGAACTAGATAAATACTTGAACCTGAACTTAAAACTTAATTTGAACTAGAATCTAAGCTTTCTATATTCTAAAGGAGAACTCTAACTTTTACGTGAAATGAACTAGAACTTGTATTTAAATCTGTAGTAGATTGTGAACAAAACTCTGGACTGTACTTCGAGCTTGAATCAGAAGCAAGCATCTGAACTAAATTCTGAAAAAGAATTTAAACTAGAATATAAACCAGAATCTTAATAAGAATTTTAGTGGAAATGATATTAAAATTTTAAATCAGATTTTGAGCAAAAATTTTAACAAAACTGTGAAATAGAATCAGAAACTTGAATCTGAATCCGGAATCTAAGCGAAAACATCTTTTAACTGAACAAGAAATAGTTCTGTAACATAATCTAGAACTTAAAATTATGTATTTTGTTAAACATTGCACTCATTTTAGTTTTAATCTCATTTGATCGATTACTCATAATGACCCCAAGTAATCGAAAACCATTTAATATCTTTTCAAACTTCATGCTAAACCAACAAACAAAATTCTATGAAATAACACCATCACCTTAGAAATGACTTTATATACAATGTACATTCTATCTTAAATGACATTGAATAGAATTTGTTTTAAACCAGTGTCCAGCCCCTAATGCCGTTACTCACAAATTTATTTAGTCATAATTGCCAAAGGCCTGAATATAAATTCACTCACTACCTTTTGTTTCCATTCTTTATTTTGGTCATTTATATCAATAAAAACATCAACAAATAGTTATGAGTTCTAAGCGATGCAAACCATATTAAATATTTCGTTTGTATGCAGATAATTGTATGATTTTATGGAGTCCATAGTTTTAATTTAAATAAAATATATAAAAGTATATACAGACATCTACATATATATAAATTGTATATATATGATACCAGTATATTCATTATATTGAAATTTTATTTAAGTATAAAGTCAAGGTTATTACGTATTTTATATATTCATGTATCTGTTGGTTTTATTTAGTTCTTTTTATGATTTTAGATTTTATATTTAATGATTTGAGTAATGATGTGTTGAATTGAAACAAATTGGGTTGGACAATATTAAATTGTTTTATATTAGTAACTTATCTATTATTTGGGAAACATTTAATATTTTCGAAACAATAGGATAAAATATCTTTGTAGGGGTGAATGCAATTAAGGAAGAACTAGATAATTGTCATGTGTATTATTGGCAAAATATTAAATTTATTTTACACTGAAGAATAACACCATAATTGCATTTAATTTTTTATATTTGTTGTTCCCTTCCAAAAGGTACTTTTTTACAGTAAATGATATGACGTTTTTTGTCCTCTATAACACAGGAACACTAAATGAATTATTAAATTAGATATATTTATTGGACAATAACTTTTTCTAACTTATCAAATTCTGATAATTTTTGGGTCAGTAATGATGGATATTTAACTTAATATTACGCAAAATTTCATTCTAATTTTTCGATTTATGATTGACAATTTTACAAGTGTTCTTCGCTAAAACATAGAGGTTGTCTCCTTTGATATACTAAACCGATTTCACTGTTTTTCCATAGGAAATTTCTCAGGACTACAGCAAATTCTCCGGCCAAATTTAACTCTGTTAAGTAGTGTAAATGTAAGCGTGGCAACAACATGACAGACGGACAAAGCTAAATCGACTCAGATTTTGAGATGATTATTTTTTAGCGTTACACACGATATGACAAAGTTCACAACTTGTGTTGGTGGAGGGTATAACAAAAGCTTTTAGTAAACAATATTTTAGACAAAATCTTAGTTGATTTAATAAAAATATTATTTCTTGAACAGAATATGCACCAATGTATATATTTAAAAATTTTAATTATATATATTTTTTCAAACAATTGTCCAAATAAATTTAAGTACAAAATACAAACATTTTTGTTTTATTTTAATACCAATTTAGTTTTCTATATATTTATTTATTTGTAACAACATTTAAGCCTGAAGCTAGACAAGACAGCTTAAATTGTTGTTGTTGTTTTTCGTTGAGTTTAATACTTAGATTTTTTTCTATTTTTTAATGTCAGTACTTTTTTTATGAAATTTTTTGCATAAGATTTATTTATCTGATCAATAGTTGGTTTTATTATTGTTATTATTATTATTCTAATAGATACATACATAAGTAGATACAATTTTGTTTATATGTTTAATCTTATTCATTTACATACAGACATATGTATATTACTCTGACACTCACATTTACTGTCATTTATAAAAAAATAGCGTAGTATTATATAAAAAAATAATATTTTTTTTAATTTTATGAATAAATTCTTACCAAACCACTTAGAAAATGAGAAAAATATACATAAAACAACAAACAAAAAAAAACAACAACAAGATTACTGGAAAATAAAAAAAACATGCCAAATCATGCTTGATTAGTGGGTATAATTTGCAATAGTAGTAGAATTATATTCCAGAGATTCTTAATTGTGAGAAAAAACATAACATATTATATTCGAATAAAAATCTCACCGATCCACCGATCAAATGATCTCATTATTAAAAAAGTTCAGTGTGTAAATATAATTCTAATCAGTTGGAATTTTAAAACCTTAGATTCAGATATATTACCCTAATCACCACAAGTGGTGATGAAGATATATTAAATATGTCATTCCATGTACTAAGATAAAATCATATAAGATCATATAAAGTGTATATATCTTTGAATCAAATCAAAATAGGAATCGATTTACCTATGTCCATCTGTAATTTGATGGTGTTCTTACATTCAAAATAATTCACATTGCTCAATGAAGTTTGACCTATAAATAAACTACATGATATACAACATTGACTTTATACCTCAATATAAAACACCTCGTGCCATTGTAAAATATATATTAAAATTTTAATTATTTTACCTTAACGAAAAGTTTTGGAATCTCTGCATTTGGTTTATATATCTCTGGTGTGTGGTTTATTGGTCATTATTTAGTTGGCGTACGCAAATTGTTCTAATGAATTTTTAACACTTTATTATAAAATTCTGATTTTTTTTTATTTTTTTGCTTTATGAACATATTGTCGATTTTTTTTCATAATATTCTTGATTTCAAAAATACCTCTATATATATTTTATATTGCTCAGTCATTAGTTCAATAAATTTCAAAAAGTTGTTGCTATTTGTTGTTGTTGTTATTTTTTTGTATTTTGTTAATATTAAACATGTTTCAGTTAATTTAAATTGAATGGAGCCAACTTTTAATTTATATTGTTTTTGTGAACAAGATCTATATTCCTTTTTTATTTATAAATAATTAAATTTAAAATAAAAAAAAAAATTGTTTTTATTTTTTCTTTTGAAGTTAAGCTTTATAAATGTTTGTCTTTGTAAGTGTGTATGTGTGCTAATAAAGAAATATTAATAATGTTAACAAAAGAAGGGTAAACCGCTTAAATTGTTGGATTTTACTTAATTTCAGATGTCGTTTATATTATAACGAAATAAATAAATAGACCACACCTCAGAAAGAATTTGAATTAATTAGTTGAAAGTAATTAAATTAATTATTTATATTTTTGTTATAACAAAAAAATTGAAAGGATTCAAAAAAAAAAAAAAAAAAAAGATATAAATCTGTCTAACAAAACGTAATATTTGTACAAAATACACAAAAAAAAATAATAAGAATAAACCATTAAATGAAACCAGTTTAAAATTTAATACACTTAAACTAATTGAAAAAATTAAAAGTCACTTCCAGTGTAGGCCACATTTCAAATTCCCAGTCAGTTCTAAGGAATTCATTTAGTTCTATTCAGTTGTAATTCAGTTCTAGTTCAGTTATAGTTCAGTTCTAGCTCTGTTGTAGTTAATTGTAGTTCAGTTCTAGTTCAGTTCAAGTTCAGTTTTACTCAAAGCTCAGATGTGGTTCAGTTGTAGTTCAGTTCTAGTTAAGTTCTAGTTTAGTCCTACTTCAGTTCTAGTTTAGATCTAGTTCAAATTCAGTTCTAGTTCAGTTCTATTTCAATTCCAGTTCATTTCCAGCTCGTTTCTAGGAAGTAATGATATAATGACTTAGTTCTACGGGTACCTGCTAACAAAGAGCGGTAATACAAAATGATTCATTATTTTGCTATAATGTTTTTTACCCTTAACTTGTTAGCATTAGAGCATTTGACTACTTTTTTAAATAAAAACCCCATGATTAATTTTCACCCTTAGGAAAAACCCATTTCAATAAAGATATAAAAAATATGCAAAAAATTTATAATTTTGTTACACTCTTAATTAGAAATTTAAATAAATTTTGTTAGCATTTTTTATAAATCTATAAATTTACAATAAATATTGATATATTCTATTTAAAATGATGCAATTGAAATATAAAATTATACACTCAAGAAAGAAACTTAAAATCTTTTAATATTTAAAAATTGTTAATATTTATACGAGTTTAATATTAATATTTTTTTGAGCTTAAAAATTTCCACAGGCAAATATAAAGAAGTATATATATATATATATATGTGTGTGTGTGTTCATTCAAACAAACCTAAAACTATAAATATTTATTAACATTTGTAATAGTTTTATGACAAAATTAGTTATTCATTTTTTCTTGTTGCATTTTTTTGCCTTTTTTTATCATTTGTATTTAATTTATTTTTTAAAAAATCTATTGTTTAATCTGGCCATCTGAATTAAAATTTTATATATGTTTATATTTAACTAATAATTAAAGTTAATTGCTTAACAATGATATAAATTTATATATGAATAAATAGTGTATTTTTTATTTAATTGTTATATTAAATAATAGTAACTAACTATCTAACAAATGTAATATTAACCACGATTAGTACACAGTTTTATTTATAGAAAATTTCATAAATAAATTATGTACACGTGTAATATGATTTGCAATTTGGAAAATTGCACAAATATTTACATAAAAACTATACAAATAATTAAATATATTTTCTCAATTAATTAGAATTAATTTAAATTCTAATAGCAAAATTTAAAAATTTGCATTAAATTACTGAATTTTATAAAATTAATTTAAATAAGAGCACATTGATTTAATGGCATTTATAAAAATATTACAGTGATTCAATGACTTTTCAATAAAACAATAATGCAACAGTTTATTCGAAATATTAGATCATACAAATAATTTTGAAAATTTATCTCTACACTGTTTTAAAAATTTTATTTACGAAAAAATTAATTACCATATTTCAATGCCGTAAACCGACTAATTAAATGAATTTTTCAATGATCCATATTCTAAATAAAATACTCAGCAGAAATTGAAATAAGAATAGAAAAATAGACCAATAAAACCGTAACTGAACTAGAACTGAACTAAAACTGAACTAGAACTGAAGCAGAACTGAACTAGAACTAAACTAAAACTGAACTAGAAATGAAATGATCTGAACTAGAACTGAACTAGAACTTAACTGGAAATGAACTAGGACTGAACTTCTCTGAACCAGAGCTTAAACAAGATTCTGAACTGGAATCTGAACTATAGTTCGAACTAGAAACTTTAATGGAATCTGAACTAGTATCTGAACTAGAATCTAATCTATAATCTGAACTAGTATTTGAAATAGAATCTTAACTAAAAAGATATCTAAATTCTGAATTTAACTGATATATAATCTGGACTGAAATACGAACTAGAATCTAAAGTCGTATCTGGAGTAGAATTCAGTCCTAAAATCTGATAGAAACTGAACCATAAATTAATTGTAAATTAAAAATCACTCTAAATAACTTTTGAGAGCTTTACTTACTATCTGAACCATTATGAACTGGAATCTAGACTGGAATCTTGTTTTTGTAATAATATTAGACCTAGAATTTATACAAGTATTGACCTATAACTAAGCTACCAGATTTATTAATTCAGAGAAAATTTTTATACCAGAGAATAATTAATAATTTTCCGTTTATTTGTTTTTGTCCATAAATTTGGAAAATAATTATTATATTCAATATCTGGTTATAATTTTACAACCATTTAAAATTGTATTACTTTTCTCATAATTACTTAAAATGAAAATAAAATACAAAAGAATTTTCTCTTCTAGCAAAACAACGAAATGTACAAAACTACTTTTTCCTAAGTCAGAAAGAACTTTCTTCATTATAATTCATTAACACTAAAATTGTTAAGTATGTATTTAGTTTTTCTTTTCTTAAAACAAATAATTATCTTTGCAAACAACTTTTTCTTCACGACAAGGCCAAACAGCTAAGAAAAGATGAATGAAACAAAATTTATTATTTCTTTTATTTATTTTAAGCCAATTCTAAATTTATTATAACTCAGAAAAAATATTTATGTCATTTGAAAATTATTTCCTTTTAAAACATAAATGACGGTGCATTTAGAGAGTTTAAAACAACAAATAACAACAAAAAAGTACGTAAATACATGAACGCATTTATAGAATTGTTAAAAGTGGTAGTATTTATTTTATTATGACCATATTGCATGGATTTTGTAAAAATAACAACAACAACTACAATAGCAGACGTACGATCAGTTGTAAAGGCAGATAGACTGACAGACAGACAGATAAACAGACAGACTTAAATGAGGCACATAAGTAGGCAGCAAGCTGTTAAATGCTACAAAGATGAGCAAGGTTGTCAAGTAGGTAAGCAAAACAAAAAAAGAAGATGCTGCAACAACAGCAACAAATATTATTACAATACAATGTGTTTACAGAAAAACCAACAAGTCCTCACTGGGTTAGTAGAGTTGCACATTGCATGTGGATTGTTGCATTCTTAACACTTAAACAACGTTCGAAAGTACTTGGTAGAAGGGGACAAAAACGCAGACAGACTTCATGTTTTGTAAACATGAAGATCTTGTGATCTGAGAACTAAAAGAGTTTTATATTCTTTGTAAACATAAATTATACTTCCAGGGTTATAAAGCAAATAAAGATTTGATTCTTTTATGATCTTCTAAAATAAATTAAAAAAATTGTTTACGCAAGTGTCACCATTCTACAAACGTATTTGTATCTTCCATTAGAAAAGCATCACATTCAAACTACATTCATTTTTGTAAAAAAGTAAACACTTTTTTCTCTTGCAAATCTTTAAATCAATCACAAATCATTTAGAAACTGTTCAAAAGCAAGTTCTTTAGTTCAGCTACTAAATACTAGTTAGAGTTTAAGATTTCCAATAGTTTAAAAAACACTTTATTATAATTTTTCCAAAAATGAATATTTAAATTTTACTTAGATTAGATTTGATACAAAAGATCTTATGTATTTACATCCATAAAGTATTAATGAATTGCAGTTTGAGTAATGGAATCTTTAATAAAACCATCTATTAAATTTTTTATTAAATACTTGTTAAGGCACTTCTACACTGGTGCATATTCCTATAAAACTTTTTTCTATTTTTATTTTAAATTTGTTGTTTTCGTCAAGAAGTAAAGTAGAAGTGGTTTTTACATGCACCATCAAATGTTCTTGATGCTATTTTTTTAAATATTTCTTTAAACGCAGATGTGAAAGTTCTTTAAAAAATATGATCGAAAATAAAATAATATAAAATACTTTTTCTTTTAAATAAATTAATATTTTTAATGACAATATCTCAATTTTACCCAAAATTTTCTAATTTAAATTAACCAGGGGAACCTTTCTATTCGATCAATGAAAAAACCAAGTTCTTTTTATCATGATCAAGAATGTTTAAATAGAGAAATTGGCCGTTAAATTAAAAGTTATGTCTGGTGAGTAGTTTATATAAGAAAGAACGGAATTATGGTATTCGATGTTGTTCCAACAGAAATATATAAATTGGGCAGAGGAGTAGACAAAGTTTATTTTCTCTAAAGAAAAAATGCAAATAAATAAAGAAGTAAATAAATGATGATGTTCTTCTCTCTATAATGAATAGAAATTGCATATTCCATCAGGATAATGCTACGGTACATGTTTCAAAGCAGTCTAAATCACGGTTTAACAAGCACGGTACAACCCTTTTGGACTGGCTGACTTTGCAGTCTGAACTTAAACACACAAGAGATGTTGTGACTATACATGGCCCGTAAAGTTTATTTAGATAATGCCCAAAATGGAGAAATACCCACGAAATGGAACATATGAGATTATATTCGAGGTCGGGAGCTATTTGAAAACATTATTAAAGATTTTCAGGGAAGAATAAAAAGTCCGAATAATATTTCCAAGTGATAGACGGATACAAAACGTCTAAATAATATACTGAGTAAGCTGAGATGTTTGTTCTTATTGATACACCCGGAGTGTAATAATATCGACTAAAACCGACTGTATAATACCCTTCCTTATTTCTATGATTTATAATCATGACAAGTAGTGAGATTATTGGAAATTATTCGTGGATTAAAATTTGGAAAAATAAAATAATCATTAGTTCTCATAACTAAGATCAAATTTTTGTTTTGAATTATGGGATCTTAGATAGATTCCTTCTTTCACTATTTCTTTTGGTGGCGGGCATATAAATGAATTCAATACATAAGTGTGCATGTAAAAAGAAAATTTAAGAGGGCTAAATAAAATGGAATTTTTTCACTTTTAACTAGTGGACCGTCCTTATGTATTCCTTTTTTATAGAAGTGCAACTTAACTACTGAATACGAAAAAGATGTAACCAAAATAGCGTTAGTATTCTACATAAAATTATATTCCTAATTAAGAAAACTTTTTGTCGATATAAGTATATATTATTTTCAACTTTAATCGTGTCTATACACTTCTAATAAATCTAAAATATGTTCTCAATTTTAGCCACTTTTAATCTTTAGTTGTAGTGCCTCACTTTTCTTGTCAAGATTTAAACTTAATTTCATTTCTTTCTTGCAACTTTTTATGTGACGTGTGTTAAATGCGACACATGTCTTTAAAGCATTTTTTCAAAAGTTTTTTTTTTTGTTATTTTTGTAAATAATTCTTTCTTCAAAATTTCTTAACATTTTTTAACTGTTGTTGTTGTTATATTTTCAATGATGACATTCAGCATACAATTGAAAATTTATTATTAGCAATACTTGTGATAATGTGTATAAAATGTGCGAAATGATAATAATGATTGCAATGATGATGTAGACAATGATAATGCTACGTTTAGTGGCTTAAGACTTGAAGAGAGTGATGAAGATGTGCAAAGAAAAAATAGAAAAAACAATAACAAATATACAAAGAAAGAAAGAGTCCTAAGTAGGTCTCTTGTAAAGTGTCGTCTTAGTACGCATTTAAAGACCAACTTAAAAGTCATTGAATAGATGACTGCAACTATTGGCTTCATCATTTCTAAACATTCAATGTAATAGAATGAAAAGAATTTTATTTTCTAAAACAATGTCTTCTGTCTTTTTTCTTGTGTTGTTGGTCGATCATCTTTAAAATGGTCATAAGCATTACAACGCACATGCATACATTCATATACAGTGTAGGTAAAGGAAATAGCACTACTTGAGATATTTACACTTATTTTTATATTTCATTTTCGTTTAAAAAATTGAAGCTAAAGACATACAAAAGAGAGATTTGTAATAGCAAGGAGTGAGATCGAAAAATTCTTAACACACGTTTTTCATTACAACTTTAAACCCTTTATTTCATTATCTTTTCGATCAAGTTACCTTTGTAAAAATGTCAGTTATTATGTTTAATGTCAAACAAAAAAATAAATAAATAAATAAATAAATAAATAAATAAATAAATAAATAAATAAATAAATAAATATATTGTTAATCTGGTTCTTCCAAAATGTTTAAAGGTCTGCCTTCAAATTATTCCGAACTTTATTATACAGCATCGGAAGATTTTGTCCGCTGATAGAAAATCTAGTTCAGGTGGAAGAAATGGTCTTTATAAAACCACAAAAAATAGAATGCATTTTCAAAAAAGCCCCTTACACATCCGGTGGGAAAGAAGCCCAATTAGCTCAAAGCTCGGACTTTTTAGTACGAAAACTTAAAGCTAATGCAGAATTAAATACATACAATTTTCCAAAAAGTTTTTTATATGACAAGCAGTATGCAGTTGCTACAAACAAGAACAATCATTTGTTACAGCGGGATCTATTAATACCGTAATTTATATCAAGGAATGTTTATAAAAAGAACTACTTCTATTCATAGGACTATGAAATGTGTCCATAAATTTTTAACCTGCCATGGTATCTTGTCATTATGGTAAACAACTCCTTGAGTGATACAAGAATAACGACAGAGGCAAATCCCTCAAACTGTCAGAAACTAAAAAATGCATTGTAAAAACGATAAACGAAAGGGTTGCGAAAAAGTTTCAAAATTCCATCAATATTGATGTACACAAGTTAACGTTAAGTTCATAGCGTAATAAGTCTATATAGTTGGATTATTATTTTTTATAATAATTCTTGTAAATAAAATGTATTAAGTGGCGCTATTTCATTGATCTCCACTGTACATTTAAGTTTAGTTTCGTTTGTTTATTTGTCTAACTGCAAACTATGTCCATCCATTTGTCCATTCATCCTTCTAACTATTTGTCTGTCCATCTTTCTATATGTCTTTCAATAGAGTTTTTTTCTGTACTTGTTATTTTCATCTGTACGCATACATTTCATTTTCCAGTTAAAGCATTTTCTAAAGTGAAAATGTCATTTCTAAGAATTTCTTAATTGTTAGAATCTTTTCTACTTTATTATTATTTTTTTTTGTTTTGCTGCAATATTAAGAGGTTCTTTTTTCTATGTTTTTTAAAGATTTGTATTTCTAAATGAAAAAAAAAATTAAAACTCTTGTTGGATAATGAAAAATATAAAATAACAAACAAATAAATAAATAAATAAATAAAAAATAAATGGTATTTAGCAGATTGAAAGTTGTTGTAATTAAAATAGTTTTTCTATTTTATCAAACAATGAGTTCAAGTTATAAAGAACGTTTTCATTTCTTAAGATTTTTTCTTTTAGTTTTTTTATTTTTATTTGTATTTTATAATTTTCATAGATAATGAAAAGATATGAAGAGTTAACTTAGAAAACAATGGTAAGCAATTTGTGAAAATGTAGGGAAATATTTTATGAATCTAAAAAATGAGTTCTTTCAATTTACTTTTGAGTTAAATTAAAATTCAATGTTAATATTTTAATTTTAGAATACTAATTTTAGTCTGAAGGGAATTAGATTTTAATAAATCAAAGAAATGTTAGTACCATCCACCACCACATGTGGTGAAAAGATCCTTGGAAGTTTCGTAACAGTGATCATCTATCTGTCTAAAAGAGACACCACCATTCACTTTTGTTATTTGAAAAAAATTTAAGTCAATATCTATACCAGGTTAAAAAAATTATACCAAAAATTTAAATTTTTATCAATTGGGTCTTTACTCATTTTAATTTAAAATAATTTTTTGTTTTGAAACAAGGAGTGAGATTGAAAAACTCTTAACATACATATATGTTTATACAAATTTTAATTTTCTTTCTATTTGACTAAAATTATTACAATAAAAACTTTTTCGGAAACCTTTCCACTAACATTTTTTCCACTGTAAATTTTGACATTTTTAGAACTTCTTGTAACAAGTGATTGACTTGTTATGCCACTACTGTTGTAATGTTGAATCTTTTTCGGAAACCTTTACACTAACGTTTTTTCCACTGTAAATTTTGACATTTTTAGAACTTCTTGTAACAAGTGATTGACTTGTTATGCCGCAGGCTTGCCATACCAAGAACTTAAGGAAATGTTGACTTCTTTTAGGTCCTAAACTTGCCTTCAAATTTTCCTCGAGCATCAGCAACATACAATTTTTCATCAGAAAGTTGCGAAAACTCTGTAAGAACATACGTCTTATGCAGCAAGAATATTTTTTAGAAAACTTAAGTTCAATATCCGTGCTCAAAATTTTTAACAATATTCTTGTCAGAAACATTTTGAGCCTTAAATCCTTCAGCTTTGGGAATGATTTCACTCTAACTTAAAGAGAAACCTCTATTCACTTTTCTAAGTTTCCAACTATTTAATTACATGTTTACGATCCACAATGTGGCAATTTTTGTGCCTTCACTGTCCTCCATTTTAGATATAAAGGTAATTTGATAAAAAAAATCGAATAATATTTGGTTAAATGTTTTAATTAAAAACGCTTGTTAAAAAATTTTTGATGACCATGTATACGCAGGGAAAAAATATGTTTGCGGTAACCATAAAATAGAAGCTACATACAATTGTTATTAGATACGGTTAGCGTAACTTACAAATTTGGTACGGTAACAATACTTTATATTGTTATATATTACAATATTATTCCAATAAAAAATATGTTATTGTGATAAAAAGTTTGTTTGTTTGCGTTGTGATGTTGCATTAATAAAAATAGTTGTTATTGTCGCAATTAAAATTATTGTTATCGCTACTAAAAATATTGTTATTGTTATTCCCATAAACAATATTATTAGTTCAATAAAAAATTTATTTGCTTGCAGTATTTTTTTTAATAAATAAAAATATTTTCTTATGAAATATTTAAAAATTTTTCTCATTTTATTATTAAACATTATTTGCAATATTTTCGTCATATAATTTTATTTATTTTAATTGTCCGATTTTTAATTTTTAAATAATGAGAATATTCATTTTCCATGTTAATACAAATTGTAAAAAATATTTGTTCATATTCAGTTGCAAGTAAACTGAAAATAATATTTTGTTGTAATAACAATAGTTTTATTGCGACATATTGCGACTCCAATATTTTTTTACTTAATAAAAATAATTTTATTACAGCAACGAAATTTTTATAAAAAAATGAAATAAATTCAATAATTAACATGTTGGTGCTAACAATAAATGTTTGTCGCGAATATATTAGCGTTTGCAATGATCATATTGCGAAATGACATTTCTCTTCGTGTATAAACTCTCTCGAATCTCTCTTTTTATGAAAATTTTGAATTGTGCGAAATTTAATATTCTGAATTTGAAAATACAATACAGTTTTGAACAACATAATTTCTGGTTATTTATCTGGAATTTTCTTAATTTTTATTCGGTGAAGATTTAATCGATTTCTAAAAAAATATTCATTACATTGCAAACATCAAATTCGAATGTAGTGAAATAAAGAAATTTCGTTCATTAATTGACATAATTAATCAAAATTGATAACTTACCTAAATGTTAAAATTATTTAATAAAAAGATACACATTTGCACAAACAAACAAATGTTATATCTTTAAATTATATACAAGAATCATAGGACCTCAATAAACTATTTAAACAAATTTCTATTCTGCTGCAAACTTCAATAAAATATTCAAAAATTCATTTCTTTAGTATATAAACAAATATTTTAAATAATTATTAATTAAAATTATTATTTTCAATTATTTCTAAATCTAATTTTATTTAAAACCAACAAAAAATCAAATAAAAATTTTTTATTTTTTCTAATGAACAATTAAGACAGAAAAATTGATTGTGTATCAAAATGATAAGAATGTATATAATTAGTAGACTAGTGTGTAGGGGTTATCACCTTAACACATAATTCAGATTTTATTTGTTTTAGCTAAAAATACTAAAATATCACATAAACACATAACACATATATGTATATCTGTGTGTTAGTGTGTAAAGAGAAAGAAATGAGATTAAATACCAAATTGAAAAACAGAAGTAAAAATAAATAAAAAAACTAAAATTAAATAGAAAACTTAACTAAACGAAATTAATTGCGTTTAGAGAATTAATTTATAGAGAAAACATAAGACAACTTTGAAAAAAATAGAAATAAAGAAGAAATAATTAGAACAAACTCTAATTATGGTCATACATTGAAATACATCAGAAGAGCAAAGAAAACCGAATCTATAATGCAGCGACAGAAATACATACCAAACAGACGTATTTGAAATTCATTGGTAATGGAGATGACAAGAAGGGGATAAAATATGACAATATGAGAAGAAGTATTTTAATTAATATTTAATTAACGTTCTGAAGTATATATGATACTGACATAATTTTCTTTGAAATAACTAAAGAAACAAATTGATTAATAAAGAAATTCTAATAGAACTAGTGGGAAAAGTGCCTTCTGCATTCGAATCCTTTCGAATCATATAAGTTTATTTATAGTCCATAGAAAATAAAAGGCTTTTATTTGTAAATCTCATTTACTTTTCAAAATATTGAGATTTCATCAAGTCCAAAAAAAACTAGTAAAAATTATAGTCGGACCATCCTAACTATTTAACACACTTCACATTGATGGTTAAAAATTTTTATAGCAAAAATTAATGAACGGCCCTCGTATAAATTTATTTTACAATTCAGGCTTAAGTGTGCAATATTTATTATGGTTCTTATATTTATGTATTATTGGTGCATTTGAAAAGGCTTCTTTTCTAGGGACGTAATAAGCAAGATGAAATCGTTGATCGACCGGCCCAAAATTTTATACATCGATTTTTTATGTTAATCATAATTTGATCGATTCATGTTACAAACCTTACATGACTTTAAGCACTTAAAAAATATTGGAAAGGAGAGTTTTATGGGACCTATAAGAAATAATGGATCAAACCTTGTTTAATTTTATTATTTTAACATATATTTCCAGCCAGATGTAAGTTCGAAAAAACATCCTTAAATCAACAAAAATAGCGATTCGAATGGTGTAGTTAAAAGTGGTGGTGGCAATATTTTTTCTACTCATTACAAACTCTTGAATCACATGATCACAGAGAAATTTTACCGAAGACATTTGATTCAAAGAGAGAAATCAGTCAAAAAATTTCCAGATAATTCTATTATGCGTAATCGTTGGTCTAAAAATGTGCCAAACCAGAATTGATAAGTTATTTCTAGGACTACAATCAATCAAAAATTGTAAGACGGGTCAGACAATTGTTAAATTGTCGATGGAACGTTTCTATTTAATCATTTTATAACCTTGACCTGTTTTAAACTCAATTTACCTGAAAAAAGGAGTTGAAAAGAGATTTTAAGTCCTGGACAATTTTGGACAATTCTGAAGATTCCTCCTCATCTCTCGGATTGACTTGTGCTCCTTCAAAACAAATATCTTTAGCACCAATGAGCGATTGCAAATGGATAACATGAACACTGAAGACAGCTAATTTGTTTGAAGAGAGAAATTAATGAAAAACAGCCACTTTAAGTCATGCTCAAGGACACTTTTTACTCCAATATATTTGTGTAAACTTTAATGAGAGACTCCAATATTCAAAGAAATGAAAATCCTCTGTCGTCTTTTATTGAACCCTTTTGTTTTCAGTGATTTTTAATTTTTTTTTTAAAAATATTCATGTTTTCCTTTTAAATACTGCAATCACTGTCACTGTTTTAAAGAACAGTGATTTTAAAATCACTTTCACTTTGAACGAAGTTGTTCAAAAATCACTGTATCGCTCATCTCTAATATATTTTGATGAAATACGTAATAAAAAACTCTAAATCTAACAACATTTTTCTTCGAATTAACATATAAAGATTTTAATAATCAAACGTATTTGATAATCGAGTATCTATTTTGAATAAAGTTTCGTTTCGTTTTTATCAAATCAATTAAATGCTTTTTATTTTAAAAAATTAATAATTAAAATCAATTAAATATTAAAATATTTATTAATATTTGTATTAAATAATTGTTTATATTTATTTCATTTCAGGAAAAATGTCTTTATAAAAATAAACAAAAATTATAAAATTTTATTTTTGGTACTTATTCCATGGTACTTTTAATAAGTACCTAAACTTATCACTACTAAATTCATACATACCTTTAAGGAATTTGCTGCTGCTAGTGCTTCTGTTGCTGTTGTTGTCGGTGGTACAGCTGCTGGTGTTTCTGTTTTGGTTGTTATTGCAGCTACTGGTGATGTTGTTGCTGTTGCATTTGTTGTAGAAAACGAGAACATTTTTTCGTTGTTGTTGTATTTTTTCATAGATTATTTTATTTTTGTTTTTTTTTTTAACAACAAAAAAGGGAATTTGAAAAATCTGCACAAAAACAATTTAAACCTCAATTCCAATGATGTTTTTCTTGTTCTGCTTTTTATTGTCTTCTTCGGCAACTTCTTTTTTCTTTTGCTTTTTTTTTGCTGTTCGTGATGTTGTTGATATTTGTTTGGTATTTCTTTTGCACTACTTTTTTGATGTTGTTGTAATTTATAACTAATGCTAATGTTGTTTTTGTAATTCGTTTTCTTTTTAATTCATGATCATCATTATTATCGTCATCATTATCATCATCATTATCTTTTTCTTTAACATCATCATGATTTTCATTAACAGCAGCTTTGAAACTGAGTGTTAGAGCAAATAAAATTGTCTAACTGAATGAATGACTGACTGACTGACTTAATGACTGGCAGACTGGTTTCAATGGAAAAAGGAAAATTGAAAACTAGATTTTATTTTTCTAGACTTAGAGACGAATTATGGCTGCAATTCTTCGGTTTCCAAAAATTTTGGAAATTTTATATGTTGTTGTTGTTGTTTTTAAAGCTGATGCTATGAAACGCAAGCATTTAGTTGTTGCAAGAAGACTTCTTGATTTTTTATTTATGTTGTTGTTTTTATGTCTGTGGAATCTAGAGATAAGGATGAATATTGGTTGGCTGGTGGTAGTGATTTCGTTTTTTTCATATATTTTTTGTTTGCCTTTGAGATCAGACAGTGGGAATTATTTTATATATATAGAAACATTCAATTTGTAGGCAGGTGAGGAGGTGTTGTTGTTGTCGTTATTGTTGTGATTGTAGATTTTGGTGCAGTTTCGTTTAGTTGTTTATTAGAATGTCTATTCATTATCTTTTTTTGTTTTACTTTTCACTTTATTTTTTAAGATTGCAAAAAACTTCTAAATAACATTAATGAAATATTTATTTTGAACATTGCACAATGGGCTCCAAAATTTTAAGGTAATGCTAATTTATTTATTTTTTTTAATTTAAAAACGTGTCGGAGATTATTTTAAACTTTTTAAACAATAATTGCTCTTTATACTCCGAAACAAGTTATTTTTATAAAACAAGTATTTGGTACATTTGAAATTGGCAGGCATTTGGATATTGATTCAGAATTACCGCAAATTGATCGCATGCTGTAGTCAACCAGACAGATGGACACACGTCGTAAAACAAGTTAAAATTTCTTGATTTATTTTTTTTTTGTAGAAAATCTCAGATGGATTTCATTTTGCTCCAGATATTAGAATTTATAGAATTATATACGTCGTTATCATGAATTTGTAATTGATGGTGAATAAAAACTCCATCGGCTTAACGAAAACCATTAACCATTTTTTAATGTGATTTCTCGGTACGCCTCTGATCTTGTATATAAACAGTGCAGACAAACATTTAAATTAGATTGTCAAGTTATCTTGTTTTAAATGAGTTAAAAAGAGAATAACACTAATATTATCCTCATTTTATCCTTAGAGAGACGGTTGGATATCGTTAAACCGAAGTAATCATTGATGAATATGTGCGATTCGAATAATAATCACCTAAGGAGTGATATCGAAAAATTCTTAACACACGTTTTTATTAAAGTTTTGAATATTTTTTCGACCAAGTTACCCTTTAAAGCATATCAGTTATTATGTTTAATGTCAGACATACGATTATTTTTAATTGTTAAACATTTTTAACAAACCCTATCTTGATCCTACAAAAAGTTAGCCAAGCATTCAAAGGTCTGCCATCCAGTGTTACCGTTGGTGGGACTTTCGTCGCAAATTGAGACTTTTTCAACTGCTTGTGATTTTTTGTATACTTTCTCCTTTTTGTCCCCGTTTTTATAATTTGGATTTCTGGCATAAAACTTCACGATTGGTCCATATGATGTTTTTGATACCAATGTAATAAACAAATTTTTCCCAACACATCCGTTAGGAAAGCAGGGCGGTCAGTTTAGTGCCCGGTCTATTTTGGTACGATAAATTAAAACAATGCGAAAATATACAAGGCTCAAAAAGTTTTTGCCAGGAACGCTGCTGAAAATGTAGAGTTCAAAAATAGAACACGGAAATTGAAGTCAAGTTTTCTAAAAATAATATTTTTGCAGCATTATGTATGACGAAACGTATGTTCTTGCAGATAACTCACGACTTCCTGTTCAACAATTATTATGCAGCATCAGTTTGAGGGAATGCAGAGGAAAATAGCAAAAAGTTCTTGGTATCGCAAGCAATATGTAGTTGAGCCAAAAGAAGCTAATCATTTGTACAACGGACTTTGTAAATATCGAAATTTACATCAACGAATGTTATAAGTGTCCATTTACTTTTGATCTGACTTGGTATCCTGTGATTATGGTAAACAAGCTCTTGAATGGTACAAAAACAATTAAGTGTTTTTTTACTAAGAGACTCCTGTTAAAAGAGAATTAAAGAGCACAAATAAAGTGCTCAAAAGTATGTGAAAGCGGTGATGAAAGGGTTTTCGAAAAATTCGAAGTTTAATCACTAGTGACAAAACAATAAAACATTTAGTTTTGTGGGTTTAGAGCAGAGGAGCTCAGGATTCTGATTTCCTACCTAGAGATGTTATACTACAAATTCTACTTACTTTAATTTGCGCTGAGCGAAACTTCATTTAATGTTTAATAGTGTGGGTATGTATCTCTCACTTAGTAATATAGATTATAGATTAAAGTAGAAATCGATGGTCATTTATGTCAAATTTAAATAAAATATATTCGTATCTATGAGCTAATATCCTCCATTTTGGAGACATATTTATCTTCAGAATGGGATAGAAAATTTCAATAGGTTTCGTGCTGGTTTTAAAAAAATAATTGTGTAAAAATGTTCGAGATAGGTCTCCGATTTTTACATGAAGATTGTACAAATCGTTAACGTTGAATGCCAAACAAATCGAGTAAAAAAAGATTTTGATACTTAAAAATGGGTACAGGACCATTTTTTCCATGCGTCTCAAACAATACCTATGATTTTGTGGGGTAAAATATAGTAATTCAAAATATATCGAGCTGAAAATCTCTGTATTTTTTCTGATAAAAAAACTACTTTTGAAATGTATGAAAATTTTCAAATTAAATATTATAATCAATTTTAGGAACTTTACTTTGACTTATAAAAAAAACCAAAGATATTTGTTGCAATTTTCGATCATAAAATTGTTTTCTATAAAAAATTTATTTATTTTTCTTATTTTGATAAAAATACTTTTATTATAACAACAAAAAAATAAATTACCATTATTCTATAATAGAGCCCATTGTGCAATATTGATTATGATAAATGCATCGACATAATAATGATCATTACGATCATTAGCATAACTAGACGCATGCGCTGTGTTGTTTTTGTTTGTTTATTATTATTTATTTCACTGTTTCTTTCTTCAAAACACGTACTTGTTGTGTTAATGTGTTTACAGAATCTTCTTCGTCTGTCTAAACTTTTGTCGGTTTGTGTGTGTGTATGTGTCTCCGTCCGTCTGTTTGTCTGTATTGATTGTTGTCGATTTTGTTTATTAAGTAGTTTTGCATGTGGTTGATTGTTTGCTGCTCAAGGCAACAGCTTCACTTTTCTTTAAATATTTAAATAATTTTTTTCTAGTATCGAACACATTCTCTTTCTGGATGTTCTTTCTATCTTTAGTTGTTGTTGTTTTTTGTTTATTTTCATAGATTTGTTTGCATTCGATTTTCGTTTTCTATTGACTTATTGTTGTTATTGTTTTTGTTGTGATTATGTTTATTTAATGGAATTTTTATTTATATTTATAATTATAAACTTTTTTTGCGTGATTTTTAATTTTTGCAACTATTAACACTAATCTTTTAGTTCGTTATTTGTATTAGTTTTTATTTAGATTTCAGGTTGTTTAGTATTGTTATTGTTTTTTATTATTATTTTTTACATAATTTTGTTTTTTTTTTATTTTTTATATATTCATTACTATTTCATAATCGCAAAAAAAAACAAACAAAAAACACTCTCCCCTTAAAAAAAAAAAAAAAAAAAAAAAAAAACAAACAAACAAATAAAAAACACTCAAAATTTTAAACTCAAAACTTTGTGAATGAAGTGAAAATAATGTTGTTGTTGATGATAACAAAAAAATCAAACAAATAACACAAACACACAGCGCATGCGCCATAAACTTTGGTATTAAACTTATGATAATAATCTTGTTTTAAAATGTTTTAAATAATTTTGTTAAAACAATAAATAATATTCTTATTCAATTTTAAAAAAGCTCCTTTAAATTCAATTAATAACTTTTTCAATTTATTACTTTTTTAACTTAAACAAATTTTATTTTTATTTTTCTTTCGTTTCCTTTTCTCTATTGTTTATTTCTGTTTTAGTGTTTTTATTTAGTTTTGCAAATAAATTAAATACTAAATTTTAAATAAAAAATAAAATTAAAACAAACAAAAAATTAATTATTTTTCAATTCTCCGCTTTATCTAACCGTTCGCTTAGTAATTTCGCTCAATTGTGTTGATTGAGATTTTGCACTTAATGTTTGTTACCGCTTGAAAATTTTAATTTTGTTGTGTGTAAAAAAGCTTTTCTTTTTCTTTCTTCAAGCTTCTCTTGTTACTCCCCATGGATCTTGTTTGTTTTGCTAAAAAGATTTCTTGTTGCTGTTGCTTTACCACTACTATACTACCTAACTATATGTGTGTTTGTATAAGTGTATGACTACATTATTTTTATTATTATATTATTTTGTTAAACCGGTTTCTTTCGATTATTTGTCTAAGCTTTGGTTGTGCCTCGTGTTTTTTGTTTTCTGATTTTATTTTATTATTTTATTGTTGTTTTGCACCCGCCTCTTTTTGTAAGATCGATACCGTCCATCCATTCATTAAACGCGTGTTAAAGCTTTTCTTATACGGTGCTTAAGACCAGTAGCTTTGTGCTTAAATTTAAATACAAGTTTTGTTGTTGTCTACCAGCTTCTCTTTTCGTTCCAGTTAGTTGTTGAAGATGTGACATTTTGCTACATAAAAAAGTTCAGTTGCAAAAAGCTGCAATTTACACTCGAGGTTAAAATGTATGCTTTAAGGAAAATTTTGTAGGATTAAAGTTTTGATATATTAGTACACATATATTAATGCGTTAGATAATGTGTAGAGCATAGGAAAATGCACATAGTTTCTTTGACACATATTTGGGCGAAATTATTTGTGAAAAGTTCCAAGAAATCCACCTTTTTCAAGAACTTTGTGTTTATGTCCTAATATTCCATTAAGCCAGAATACAGAAGCTTTCAAACTGCAGCCTTTCGAGTTTCCCAGAGACCTCCCTTGTCACATATTTGGATGAAGTTTAATGTGAAAATTTCCAGGGAATCCACCTTTTTTAAGAACTTTAATTATGTCCTAATATTTCATGAAGCCCGAATACTGCTGCTTTCAAGAAAACAGTCTTTCAAGTCGCTCAGATTCCTTCCTTCGTATACCTATGACTATTCAATAGGAATATCCATACTTGAACTGACAATATAGCTGCATTAACATCTTTTTCGGGGTTTTTGCCTATATCTAAACTGTTAACTGTTTGATACATCAAACTGCTTCATAGATCTTTTGTACTACTTCGCCTACTTGTTCAAATAGTCTGATCTACAGGAAATTTTAATCATAAGAATTGGCTATTTATTCATCTAAATTAATAATGTCAGAATGGTTTAGTGTTAAATCTGTATCTTTAGTGGGTATTTTTGCACAAATGACACAAAGGGATCTTTTACCTAATTGGAAATGATAATGTTATTTTAGAATCTTTAGCGATAAAAAACAAAGTTAAAGTCTTCCAGCTATCGACACATTACTTAATTGTTGAAACAGAGAGTTAGTTGGAATTGAACTTGAAATGGTATTTTGAATTCCAAAAATCTTTTCAAATGAAAAACTTTGATCCACTAATGTTCATAATTCCTATAAAGTTTTAGAAACTAAAAATCATTTTCTTTTCAATGCTAAAGTTGCTTATAACAATCCAATCATGTTGGACTTGTTTTTGTTACAATAATCGAACAAATGTACCAATATTCGGATGAATGATGAGCCAAATTCAGAAAACTAAGTTTGATGTGAATTTTGGACTACGATTTGAATTTACTTATTTTCTTCAGTTTAAATTATATATGTTAAACTAATCGGCAGGAAGGGAAAAAGTTTATTTCTCGACGGAAATATCAATGATTTCTTCATAGGGGTAAGAACGAATTTTAGAAGAGATCTAGATATATAATGATCTTCCTATTCAAATATAAAACAAAATATTTTTTATTCAATTTTTCTGTTTTTTAACAAAGACTACCAATTGTGGTAACAAAAGTATTTTTCAACCTTTTCTCCAAGAAATCATAATCATGAAATGTTGTTAATTTGAAATCTTTTTGTCTTTTTTGCCATTTGATTATTTTATTTGAGAAATAATTTCAATTAGTTATCCATTCGTATATTAAACTATAATATGAAATTAAAATCTTTTTTTTCAATATTTCCAAGCAACCATATTGTATTTTTATAGTCGTAATTTGCAATATTACAGTGGAATGAAAAATGTTTAAAAATCCTAAATAAAAAGTGATAAAAAATACCACTGAGTTGGTGTCCACATATGTAGTGTTTTGTTGTAGCTTCAGTATTTAAATAATTTCAATAGTCACAGACTGTTTTTAGGTGGCTGTATTGAGTACATTTTTAAATTTGATGATATTATGATTGGGAAATTGAAAATTACTAACAACATTTCCTGGTTTCCGAATTATAAATAAAATATCTTAAAAATAAAGCTTAAGTTTTTTTCTAAATCACAGGTGCATATTTCTTAATCACCTCAGAATCACTCCTGTTTCTTAAAGGAATTTAGTTTGGGAAACGGATCTTATATGGAAACTACATTCTAATGTTAATCAATCGCAAACAAAATTGAAGAAACAGAAGTGCCATTTCACGATGCCACCCCACCACGCACAAATACGTGCAAGGAAAATACGTTATGTTTCATACATATACACTTACACATACTGAAGCTAATTTATCGATTTATAATTGAAAATTTTTCGAAAAATTTTTGCTTGAACTAATAGTTTACATCAGATATCGGTCTATATCGTTTAATATACTTTGCTGGTTTTAAATAGAGAACTATTCAGGCCAAATTTCATTGAGCTCTATTAAGTATTATGGATATGCCAACAACATATAAACAGACGGTCATAGCTAAATTGGCTCAGATTTTGATTTGATGCAAAAATATATAAAAAGTAATCATCTGAGATGATTCTAATACTCCAGAAAAGGTATTTTATATGGAGCGAGCATATAAAACTATGTGCTAACCCTCGTAAAAATTTGATTTCATAATTTTTCTTTTATGAGAGAATAATACCATTTCATGAGGTTTTCGAAAGTTGGGGTTTTAGGTTTTTTTTTATTCTGCACTGAATTTTATAAAGGCTTTTTTATATATGTGTGACATTATTGAACTTTAAAATCCATTTAAGGAAGATTTTTATGTGAGAGCTACATGAAATATTGGACATAACATAACTTAGTTCTGTAGGATTAGTCCTTAGCCAAAAAATAAAAAAGTAAATTTAATCAATATTATTTTAAAATTGCGCCCCGCACAGTGTTCACAACATTTACATGTTTTATACAGGCGAACAGACGAGAGGACAGATATACTGATAGATAGGAAGACAGACAAAATAACATATATACACTATATGGGGTCTTAGATGGTTCCTTCTTGGCGCTAAACACGGAATGATAAAGATAATATACCATGTGTTTTTTGAGGGCATAAAAATCAAAATTATAAAGTTGTTCCAGGTATCTGTCTATATATTTTATTTACCTGGCTTCAGATGGGAAACTACTAAATAAGAGCCTTTTGTCAAGCTCTAAATGTTTGCTTGAATCTGAGCGTACCAATAACAGACACTCAATGAAATCTTTTCTTCCTAAAAATTGTTTTTTTTTTTCAACTATTTTTAAACTTCTGTGGCCTTGCAGACATTTTTTTCAACTAAAGGGTTGTCCAACCGAAGCACACGATGTTAATTGTGAATTACACAGCAATATCTGTACATAATTATCCAGTTCATTTTATGCCAGATTTATAATAAACTTTAATAAATTTTGGTGTCTTCGTTTTAAAGATCTCATCCAATTCATTGGTGAGAATTTTCATTTGTTCAAAATCTTAAATCTGCTGATCTTTTTAAACATCATTTACACATTTGATGTACTTCGTTTGGAAAACCCTTAACAAAATATAAATAATATTTTCTTATGTCTAAAGGATGTTGAAATATTTTGATTCAAGTTAAATAGATACGAATGAAATATATAAGAATGTATTCAATTTTCTACGATTTAATTTTAATATTTTCTTTATATTTCTTTAGTTAGAATTTTTGCTAACGTTGTCTGGTTGAAATAGGATAAACTCTGAATATGAATAAAATGAAAGGATGAAGAAAAAATAATAACGACAACTGTGTGATAATTCTAAAGGAAATATTACCTACCGAAATTTTTAGAGAAAAAAAATATAAAATAACAAGTAAGAATGATGTATTCGGCTGGGCCGAATCTTCAGTACCCTCCACTACTAACATTACGCAAAAATTAGCATGAGTTAAAAAAGAACTTATTATTCGTTCGTGAGTTTAAACACCGATTATGGAAAAGGCATTTACATACAAACAAAAATATTTGATTAAACTTAAACCTCTTTTCTGGAAAGAGCCTTAAATGGGAACTGTAGTAAATATGATCCGATATTTGTTATATTAGAAACGTATTGAGCAGTTACTGTATCGAATTTTAATAGAATTGCTAAAATTTTAAAAGTTTTATAATTTTAAATTTTCTTTCCGGGAACGAAATTTAATGGAAACTATAGCATAATAAGGACCGATATTTACCAAGAAAGTAGCACATGTACAAACAACATATACCAATTTTCGAGAAAGGACGTAATATAGGAGCGATATTTTCAATCCGTTTTCTGGAGGTGATATCATATGAGAGCATTTTATGAAAACACAGCAAAATATGGACCGATTTTAGTCAAATTAAAAATATTTATTTAAGACAGCAAGAAAACTAATTGAACCGAATTTCAATAGAATTTGTCATTACTTAAAAATTTTATAAGCCCAAATCCGTTTTCCGGGAAGGGCCCCATTTTTAAAGGTATTGCGGGAAAAGGCCTTATATGAGAGTAAAGTCAAATAATGACTCCACCACAATCTAGTATCTTGGGTTTATTTTTGTGTCAACATAAATATATATGGCAAATTTAAGAATGTCATCTCAAAAATTGCGACCTAAGTGTCACACGAAAGTTTGCTTATTTCAGATTATAACGTTTTTTTATTTATCCGTTTTTAATGGCTTTTTCTATGATGAGGAAGTATATATAACTGCATGCTATGCTTAAATTGTTGCTTAGATTCAGTTACCTTTTTTGAATATATTAGAAAACTTCTTTTTCGGAATTTTGTGGTTGTCTTAGATATCGGTCTATAATTTTGTTAGCTAATGAACCGATATACAGCTTAGGACAATTACAAATATATTCTAGGCGTGTGAGTATTTCAAGCCGACGGACATAGCTTAATCGTCTCTGATTTTCATATGATGTAATAATATATACTTTATGAGATTTGGTTCCTTTTTGAAACGACAAAGTTAATATACCCTCATCAATATTTGCGGTGGTGAAGGGTATAAAAAGATGTTTTCTTATATAATATGCTCCTGCTGCTTTTGCTTATTATTTTTATTTCTGTCTTTTTTTCATCATCATCTCTTTTATTTTTTTGCTTACAGCACCGGTAAACGTAAATTAATTTAAAATTCAAATTATGATGTTACAGCTGTGTCACAAAATATATACAATTATCATTTTCCTCATAACCATGTTTAAAATTTTAATTTTTTTTCTTTTTTCCCAAGAAAATCTCTTTTTCTTTTGAAGACTTTTTTGATAAAAGAAAATATTTGAGTTTTAAATGTTGCCACCTACAATTCATTCTATCGTTCGTTCGTCCTTACTTCTTTATTTTATTTTGTTTCATTTTGTTTTCATTGCCACTATTGACATTGGCGTTGTCATCATATTTGTACTCGTGTCGGGGATGTAAAGTAATTAGAGTGTGAATAATTTTCCTTCATTCCCAAAAATTTTTCTTTACATTTTCCATTTTTGTTTTTCCTTTACCGTTAAGTCTTAAGACTTTCATTTATATTTGTAACTCTTTTGTAAAGATTTTCATTGTTTGTTGTCTTTTGGTTTTCTGTGTTAATTTTTTGTTATTGCTTTTGTTGTTGTTGTTTATTTTTCTTTTCATTAACGCATTCGTTTGTTCATTCATTCGGTTAACGTCATATTTCCTTCCGTTTGTATTATTGTTATGATATGTTAATTTGTCGTTAAATGTCGTTTTATTTGGATGTATATATGTATGTGTGTGTGGGAGATTTTTTGTTGTCGTTGCTATTTTTGTAATTGTTTCCACTACTACCAAGACAATCACCACCATCACCACTAATTATTAAAGACTTTATTCCGCCCAAAAAGTTACTAATCTTTTGAAAACACCGTTCATTTTTTAGGGAGACACACTATGGTGAATATGATTGGTTGAAAATATGTTTTGTTGCAGCTTCTTAATATCTGAAGCTTTAAAATAGTTACAAAGTAGATGGGGGTTAACTTTCACCTCACAAGGGTAATTGTAAAGAAATTCTATTTATATAAAATGTATTGCATAACGAAAATTTCATGACAATGGTGTTACGTTATTTTTCAGTATATAAGTGACAGGTTAACTATGGACCATATTGGCGATCTACGCCGAACTCTTAGTCTTCGCATTTTAGGAATGTAGTTCACAATACTACTACTTTCGGTAAATGTAATGCGTAATAACATATGATATTAGAAGACTGGTTTTGATGTAATATACATGACACATAAATACGTGCCTCTCGTATATCCTACAGTCCAATAACTCATCCAACTGTTTTCTCCTAATGGGTTGAAAAATTCATTGTTAAATTTTCCATCGACATGACAAAGGTAGGTGGACTGAAAAAAACACAAAAAATTCTTAAATCCGATCCGTTAGGATTCCTAAACCATCCGTTAGCCAAACTGCAACCAAAATCTTTCCAAACAGTATTGGGAGAACCTTCCCGTTGATAGTAAGCCTGGTTCAGGTAGATCGAATGTTTTTAAGACAAAAAAAAAAATAAAAAGTATTTAGAAAAGAGCTTCCAACACATCCGGTGGGAAAGCGGGCCGGTTAGCTCATTGCTCAGGCTATTTGGTACGTAAATTTAAAGCTAATGCGGTTTAAAAACATACAAGGCTGAAAAAGTTTTTGACTTGAACGTTGCTATAAATTTATAGGTAAAAACTGAGCACATAAATTGAGGTCCTTTTTCTAAAAAAATATCTTTGCCATATAATGGATGACGAAACGTATGTTCTGACCCCTTAAGCATTCAAAATATCACTTTGTTACAAATGGATCTGTAATACCGAAGATTTTATAATGTGTCCACATATTTTTGGCTGATCTGGTATCCTATCACTTTGGTAAGCACTTGAGTGGTGCTGAAACAATAATGCGGTGTTTGTACTTCTTTTAAACTGCCGTTAGCTAAAGCCACTAGAGAGATATTGGACTCTTGTTAAAAAAGGATTAAAAAGCATAAAAAAATTGTCTAAAAGTATGGTAGATTTCAAAAGGAGATGGACTACCTGTTCTAGCAAATTATAAAAATTCTTACAAGACCTCTTTTGGCCTGCCTAATATATAACTTAATATTATACCATTTGATGTCATATTGATAACATGTACAGTGTTCCTTAAGTTACTTATGCCAAGAATTTTATCTCCCTTTTCTAAAACTTACTACAAATTCTTAAAATTTGCCTACATAAGACATCCATACATAAACGTATCTCATACAGATACATATATATTTTTCTTTTCTTAGAACTCCTGTGAATGTTTTAACATTGATATAAATGCTTCACTTGTCTCTGTCATTATCAACACTTTTCTGTTATAACTTTAAATTATTCAGTTTTCAAAATGTTTCTAATTGTGTGTGCGTCCCCTAATGCTTTTATAGCACATTGTTGCTTTTGTTTTAAAAAAGCCAATTAAAAAGGCAACAAATAGAAATTATTATATAAAAAATGTAAATTTCCTTGTGTTTATAAAGGATAAACGGCTAATAAGTTTCTTTTTTCAGCATTTATTTTATTTTTGGTTATATTTTGTCAAGTAATTAGTTTAATTATTGACAACTCAACTGAAAATGTTTTATTTAAGATTCAGTAAGTTTATTATTATTTCAAAAAAAATTGATTTAAGAGGCAGCGAAAATTAATTTACTTTTGTGGGTTAAAATAATCATAGTATGATGGTGGCATTTAGTTGATAGAAAACTAAATATAATGTCAAAATGGTAAGATAAATACAGGGCTTGTGACATTATGATAATTAGCTGGTAAAGGATTAAGGATTAAAGAGTTTTACGCAATTCATCAAGTTTTTATCTATGAAAGTTACATTTCAACTTGAAGGTTTTTTTTTAGATTAGACATGAAAGGAGCGAGTTCTTGGTCCAACTAACTTTGCAAAACATGTCAGTTATTATGTTTTTCGTCAAATATATTGTCAATCTGATTGGAATGAGTGACTAGAAAAAGTTAATTATATTTTAAAAGTTCGCCAAACATTGAAAGGTTGCTAGCAAACTGTTATTAAATAGAACCGTGAGAATTTGTCCGTTGAGAGAAAACCTGGTTCAGTTAAACGTAATGGTCCACATTGTGATTCTAAAATCAAAAATTTTCGGTATGGCAAGCAATATGCAATTGTGGCAAAAAAGGGAAATTTAAATCAAGGACTGCTTTCTTTCTTTAGATTTCATAATGTATGCAAGTACTTTTGGACTGAATTGTCATCCTATCACTATGGTTTTGAGGCAACTCCTCTAAATTGCTCGGAGCTGAGGACAGTAGAAAGAAATTTAGCTCTTGTTAAAATAGAATTGAATAGTATAAAAGGGACTACCTGTTTGTTCAAAGTGGCAGAAAACAATATAAAAGCGCAAATGGAACGGTTTTTTAACATATTTGTATGTTAAGAAATATTCGATCTCTACTTTATAATATTTGGTTTATCCTTTGCTGTGGATTTCTTAAAAGATTTCACTATTTTTTAGTAGATCATAATTAATTCCCTCCCAAAATTGCTTAATTTTTTGTTGAAGATCTGGTAAGTCATTTTCTAAAAAAAATCCACAAGCTCTACATTAGACTTAAGTCTAACTGAAAGTTTTGGATTAACACCATAACTCTACTTTCTTATGCTGTTTTTGGAGCTATGATTAAGACTTTCACTTTTTCCATCTTATATTTTCATTCTTCGTAAAATGTGAGCAACTTTTACGTGAGTCACAAGAAAATTTTGTTTGTTCTTTATTAGTGTAGAATTTAATTTGTTACCGGCTGCATCTTGTTTTATAAAGTTAATCCGTATTTTGACAATTTTTCGTTTCCCTTGGAAGATCTCCGAATACAATTTAAAGAAATTACGACCATACTTTCGAAAAGTTTCATTTTAAGGTAAATTTTTCAATGGAACACCTGTGATCGCACAGTAAAGTTCCTTTGGGCATCTTTCAACATTATAAAATTAAGTAATTAAGTTGGAAAAGTTGGATATTTTCATTAAAAACATATTTATTTTGAAAGCAAGCTCTTGATCACATGAATAAGTCTAAAACTATTATTTATTTTACAAAAAATGTCATTCAAGTGTCCTTTACAGAAAAAAATCAATTTTACATATTGATAAAAAGAAAAAAAGATAAAAAGAATGCGTTAATAGGAATATGCATCAGTGTACATTTAATGCTGTGAGCAATTTTACCTTCAATTTAATTTTACTTAAAATATAATATTTTTTTAAGAAAATCATACCTAAAATACAAAAATACATTACATTTATTGAATTTTTATGTTTATTTCAAATTCATTCAAATCACTTTACTTTTTTGGTCAAAATGACATTTGTCAATATTTGTATACTTTTTGTTATTTTTTATTTTTATTAAATATCAAATTGAAAGCAACTTCAATTTTATATAAATATACACATACATATGTACATATGTATATGCATATACAAAAAAGTGCATTCATGAAAATAAGAGTACATTTTTAGAAATGTAGAAATTGCAATAGAAAAAAATATATAAAAATCATTTTATATATTAAAGGTAACAAATCTCATAAAATGCAAATAATAAGAGAACAACAAGAAAAATAGTATTAAATAAAATACAAATATTTTATATAAGAAATAAAAGTATCACTCTTAAGTTATAGATACTCTTCTATGCAATAATGTATCTTTAAAGAATAGTTTTTGTAAAATTATGTTGGAATTTTTAAAAAGAAATAAAAAAGTTCCTTCATTTTATTACAATGATCTACAACTGATTTACTATCGGAGAGCCCTAAAGTATGCTTTAAAAATTGGATTTAGTGATCGCATTGATAACCCAGTTAATTCCGGCTTCAATTGCGAAAATTAATACAAAAAAAGTAGTTTTAAATAGAAATTTATATATCTAAGATTTAAATTTAAGCCAAATTAAGAAATTCCAATTATTTGAGAAACTTAACATTTGTGTTGAAATTACTGTAGTAATTCCAAAAGTCGACTATGATTTCATAACATAAAAACGTCCTGAATAGCTAAATTGTAACAATACAAGTTTTGACAAGAAATGCTAAAATCTTCATACATACACACATGTACATGTGAATATATATAAATATTCAAATTGATTTGAAGATTTAAAAAGAAGAAATGAAACGATATATTCTAGCAAAGGAAAACAAATTGTATTGACGGATATTTGGACGGATACTTAAAAATTGTATACTCTGAGTCAATTAAGTAAAAACGAAGTAGTTAAACATTTCAAAAATTATACAAGAAGCAAAAAAATTTGGTTCTAATAAAGAGAAATTATACTCGGACGACTTCAGAAAATGAGCATTTGTTAATCAATATTTTTATAAAACTTTTAATTAGTATCTTAGAGATTCAAAAATTTTGGTCATTTTTTGCTGACATATCCATCAAAGTGGTATTCTTAACTCAGCACACTGTAACAAATTGGGGCCAAAATGTTTTAACATATATACACGGTCCACTTTTTTTGTTTCTACACAAATACCAACTATACTGTCCGGATGTTATAAGTAAGCCTCCAACATTCCAAGCACATCGGATGGCTTTACTTATTATATTCGAACAGTTTTTCATATTGCTATAAACCAATAATATGTATATCAAAATTATTCAAAACGGGATTTGTTACAGTTGTGAATATAAATTTAAAAATTCCTTCAAATGAAGTGAGTGATTGTGAGCAATTACAACCAGGCTCACCAATGGATAAAGTGCAGTGTTGGGCAGTTTGATAACAACATATTTAAACTGTAAGAGATATCCAATTATATCAGATTTCAGAATTCTAAAAAATGTTTTCAATATTCATTATATGGGATGACTGGCATAATAAGTTTTTGTAAGGTAAAACATCCATCCTACTATCATACCCGAAGTTGAACATTTTGAGGTCCATCTCCCATCCCTGTACCACAATGAATTTGTGTTCATTAACATTCAAGCACATCAAGGTCTAGTAGTTATTGTATATAAAATATTCGTATTGCATGTACTAATATATCCAATAATGGATTCGATATGCTAAAATCCTTAATATGATTTTTTAATGTTGATTTGTATTAGAAATTTTTTTTGTGTAGATAAGTCTATTTAGTTGGAATCAAACGTCAATACACAAGTATTTTGTTGTGAAAACGTTAAGCATGAGATCGATGTAAAGAAACAGTGAAATTCTTGATAAGAATTTATAAAGCTAAACAATTTGATTTCAAAGTTTTATAATACACTCTTCTTTAAGTATGTCATGTATGTCAAACCATTAGTCCACCCTAAGCTGAAAGAGTTAGCATGAAATGTTATTTTATTATAAATAAATTTTTTATATATTCAAAATAATGCCGACCAATCACTTAAAATATAAGTTTTGTGGGACCATGTTCTTCCCCTTCGAATTTTGATGATTTTAAGATTTTTTCAATTCCCGTTTTTAAATTTGATTCTTTATAAAACAATTAGAAAAAAATAAAGCACAGAACAGAAAATTATTTTTAAGTGAATAAATGTTGCCACCTTTTTTTTAATTCCCAAAAATATTAAATTTTTTGAAAGTTCCAAATTTAGATTAATGTTACCATTTAAGGAACTCATATATTTATATATATTTTATAGTTATTATAGCAAATCTGGGACATATTTAAGAAGCATTTTAGGATCAACGGTAAGTTCGAAACTATAAGAAAAAAACTTAAACACAGAAGCGTATTTTTTATTTTTATTTAATACGACTATTTTTCAATTCATAATGGATTTTTGCGAATTTTTAAAAAATCAACATAGCCAAGGTGGCTATATAGGGGCTTGTTTTTCGGCAAATCATCTCAGAAACTGTATGATTTCATTAAAATATTTTAACGGTTTAAAAATTGCAATTTTTTTAAGACTTACGGTTCGTTGGTCCCGATTTGAATATTGAATTCTTAAATACAGAGGAGAAAATATTTCATTATAGAGGATGGCTGGCACAATACCTTGTTTGTACGGTAAAACATACATCCTGCTTTGAAGGAAATTATTCATAATTATTTGGTTTTGTAAAACACAAGAAAGAAAGTTTGCTTGGGGGAATAATCAATTTAATTCATTTTACTTATATCAAAATATTAAGTATTGCTTTCGAATAATGCCTTCAGTCTAATTTTGAATTTAAAATATTTTGCAAAAAATTTCTTTATGTTAACTGATTTTTTTTCATGGAAAATCACAATAAATAATTCTCAATTTGACAAAATTACCAGCATTAAATTGAGATTTTATCAATCATCGCAAAGTGTATGTATTTTACCTTTATCATATGTAATACAATCCAGTGAGCAATCAAATTTAGATTTTTGCCCAAGAAAAGTAGAAAAATTCGGAAGTAAGCATTTACAAATAATTTGGTTTCGAAATCAAATTTTGTTTCTATTGTTAAAGTAATTTTAAGAAAATTTAGGTAAACAAATATATTAAATAAAATAAAACGTAATAAAAAATATTTGCAAACTTTTAATATTCTCTTGTATAATGAAACAAAGAGGATAAAAATATTTCTTGAAGATTCGTATTTTAAATTCAATCTGATTGTTTTTCTTTGGCAGAAATGAAGCAAAAAAGAGTAGCAAACGGAAAGAAAAAATGTATATTTTCTAAAAAGATTAATTTCAATATAAAACTGATTGTATTGTTTCTTTCATTTTAGTTTTCTTTTTTTTTGTTCTTGCTCATCTCCTAACAATTTCAATAATGTGCTTTATATTCATCATAATTTTATATATTTCGCTTCGTTTCATTCATTTTTTTCTACATTCCTCTTTTATTTTTATCTTACTCTGATGTCAAAATAAGCTTAACAATTGTTCTTGAGTTTTTTTCTACGACAGTGTGTGTGTGTGTTTGAGTGTATATTCAGTCATTCATATTTTATTTATACAAAATCGTCTTAAAATCTTTCAAGTGTAAAATTCTTACCAAAAAGGCAATAAATTCATCTGTTCTTACTGATTTTTTTTCATTGCTTCATTTCGGAAGCTCTTGATGATGCTGGCTGGGGATAGTTGACTGGTACATGATACAAATTTCTAGTCAAATACTTAAGAGTGAAACTATTTTGGGTATAGAATATAAAAATATAAAAAAGGCCTTTTATAGTTGTTCATATTTAAAAATATAATTACGTGATATTCCTAGAATGTCTATTGTTTCTTTATACCCTCCAGTGGGGATGTGGATATATTATAATATTCTTCATAATCTATGTAACACCATAATGTGTATATATTCTTGCATCAGAAAAAATCTAAGTCGATTTTGCTACGTCCGTCTATCTGTCCTACTGTCGGTTTGTTGGCACGTTGACATCCAAAACCATTGACAAACTTAATGAAATTTGGCCTGAATCTTTGTTATAGTCCTGAAAAATTTACTGTTTAAAACCAGCAGAAACGGTTTAGTAATATTAAAAATATAGACCGATATCTCAGACGTCCAAATAAATTTATGTTCCGTGTTTTATATAAGAAAAACTTTTACACGTGAGTGTGTATTTAAGAAAACATAACATATTTACTTCACTCGCATTTGTGGTGGAGGGTATTAAAGATTCGGCATAGCCGTATATGGCATTCTTACTTGTTATTATAAATAAAAAAGAGATTTTCTATTTTTATCCCATATTCCATTATTATAATTTTAATTGACCTAAAAATAGTTTTATTTTTCCTAAAGGCCTTTAAAATAAATTTCTTTAAAAATTGTTAATGTCCTCTGTTTTATTAGGTTTCTTATGTTGCCATGAAATATTTTGCTCCTTTCATGTTGAAAATGATAGAAGGAATAAAGTCTGCCAATAGAGTCTTACTTGTGAAATGAGAGACAAAATGTCTACCAACAGTTTATTGTTGTATGTTTTATTAATTTTAAGCAATTCAAGAAAAAAAGTAAAATTATTTATCTTTTTTTTTTTTGGGAAATATAAAAACAGAATTTGTTACTAATATTTGTCCATAGTTTTTTGTTTACTTTTGAAAATATTATGCAATATTTTCTTTATAAATTTTTGGAACAGTCAAATTGTTATGTCAATAAATATGTCATTTATATCATTTTAGAAAATTATATATATTTTAAAAAAGTTTAATTTAGATTACTTTCATTTTAGCTGAAAGATATAATAAGCTAAGTCTCTCAGTCTCAGAAAGAAGAGGAATTACAAGTGTTGTCTTATAGAAATTAGAGGATTTGGATTATGCGAATGATATTTGTCTATTTTCGCACAAGATATTCAGGGTCTGTGGTAAATATCAAGAAGACCAAAGTAATAAAAATCAACAATGCAAACACAGATAACATTATGTTGCATGGTTAACCAGTCGAATTTATTGACAGTTTCTGCTGTCTGGTTAGTATAATGACAATAATTGTGCTGTGGATGCAGACGTGAGTAACAAGCTCAGGTGCCGTGATCGGCTGGATATGTTCGATACTACAAGATATAGGGCAACACTAAAACCATTGCAGAAAACCGTATAAAACTAAAATGCCTTCTGGAAGCCATATATTCCCAAGAGGGTAGTGGATTATTATTATTTTTTTTTTTTTGTAAATTTTAGAATTTTGGTTAACGATAATTAATTACTCATAATTTTAAAATAAATGGATTTTTCAAAATGGCTTGTTTGTTTTCTTTTGGAAATAGTTTCAAATCTGGGACAACTTGATGTTCTGATGTCTGTTTAAAATTAAAGTATGTTCAAATATTAAAATTATTTGAGGTCTTTGTCTTAAAAAAAAACTTATACAAATTATTAACCGACATTTGTGAGATTCAAACACTAACGTACTTATGACAATTATGCAAATTATTATTGATATTCTAAATTAGGTCTTTTATGGAAACCGAGGTATGCCATGAAATTGTTAACAATGTTATTAAATAGTTCTGGAAAAACTTGTTCGGTGTTACGTAGAGAGAATGGTCTACATAATGTTTCTTAATCGAAAATAAAGATTATTTTCAAAAGAGCTCCCAACACATTAGTTAATAATGCAGCCCGTTCACCATAGTGCTCGGATTTTTGTACTTAGGACATTTATATGCAAAAAACCAATTCCGAGAGGATATCTGTGTGAGCTATACGGAATAACGAACCGAATATGAGCATAAGCATGTGGGACGTAATTACGTCTATATTGTTTATATATTGAACCGAAAATGGAGAGACAACCCAATTGTTTTATATAAGTTTTCGATATGAATTTAAAAAAAAAATGATGAGAAATTTAAACTTGACATTTATTGACATTAATCCAATTTATAATTATTTTTAAGAAAATACCATTTATGTTATGGAGGCGTATACTTTATAAAATTTGTATATCTGACTTCTTTATTTTCATGTAAGATTCTAAAATCCTAGATCTTGAAATATCAATTAATCAAATGTTCTCAATAAATTACACGGCTTTTAGAGTTTGAAGGACTTCTCTTAATGTACACTATAAGGATAATGGTATAACCTATAGAGCTAAATATATTTGACATTTGTTTTGTTTGAATTATATTCTAATATACATGGACTTTTATGTACTGTATGTTTTTGTTAAATTGAATGAAGGATTTTGTTATGCATTTGTTAGTAATTCTATTAAATAGATAGATTTACATAATATTTTCAACAATTTTTTGCTTAAAAAGTCGGTTCTATATCGAATACTTAATAAAATTGTTTTATATAACTCATACGCTTCTATGCTTTTGATATATGTTCCTATGAAATCGATTTAAATAAAATTATATTGAAATAAATACATATATGAAATTGATACGAACATCGGTAAAAAGTGTCATCTTCTAAGTAACATATCGCTATTTGCGTATGAGCAATATTTTTTTGATATCAAGTATACGCATTTTGGTGGTTAAAAATATAAAATTTTTAATAAATAATCAAAGCCTTTGAATACTGTGGCTCAAAACATATATAAACAAGTGAGTTGAATAAGGCTTCCTATAAAGTGAAATATGTCATTGATTCATATTTTTAATAGAATTAGTTCACATTTAAGACTCTAAGTTTAAAACCCTATCTTGTGAATATGACCCAATATTTGTCGAATAAGATATAATAAATACATAAGAAAGTGTGCCGAAAGTAAAAAATGATTGATTAGTAGTGATATCGAAAAATTTTTAGCACAAATTTTTCATTAAAATATCTAGTAGATTTTTTTTATCAAATTACCTTTCTAAAATATGTCAGTTATTATGTTTATTGTAAAACAAATTAATATAATGCTAATCTGATTATTTATGATAAATCTGAAAATATTGCGTACTTAAATTATTTAAATCTTACGTAAATTTAGCTAAGTATTCCAAGGTCTGTTATCAAATTGTTTCTAATGTTATATATCATAGAGGAAGAAGTTTCTAAATTCAAAAAGTAGAAATAATTTTCAAAAGAGCTCCCAACAAGTCCAGTTAGCCCAGTGCTCAGACTATTGGTATAAAAATTTAAAGGTAATGCAGGTTTAACAAACATGCAAGGCTCAGAAAGTTTCTGACAAAATCGCCAGAAACAGAGCACGGAATTGAAATCAAGTTTTCTAGAAAATAATCTTGCTGCAAAATTTATGACGAACCGTATACTATGCAGTTGCGGCAATTAATTTAATCACTTGTTACAACAGGATATGTAGATATCGAAATTTACATCAAGTTATATTTACGAAAATATATTCTCCCATTCACTAGACTTCACATTCATACATTAACATCCGAATTAATTTTGTTACATTAAATGAAGTATTGTGTTACATATCATATACCCATTTTTGAAGTACTATAAATCTCTAATTGAAGTGTGTTTATAAGCAATTCTTTTTAACTTTTTTAAAATTGGATGTATTTTGTTTGCTTAATAATTCAGTTTCTATACGCCCACTTAATATAATTGATTTATATAACTCATACGCTTTTATGCTCTTGATATTAATTCTTAATGAAATCAATTTAAATAAAAATCTTATGAAATAAATATACATACAATAGATACGTACAGTATATCGATTAGAAAAATGCTATCTTCCAAATAACATATCTATATTAGCGTATGAGTAATATTTTTGCTGATATCAAGTATACACATTTTGATGATTAATTACTAAAACTTAAGGGAAATTTACAATATTTAGTAAATAATGAAACTTTTTGTGGAATACTTAGGTACAAAAGGTATTAATTTTTCAAGTCGAAGTTTTCAAAAGAATTTTAAGCCTGAAAAGGGTAATGAAAATAAAAAAAACATATTCTAATGCATTTTTATAATAAATTAAAGTGTTTTTTAATTGGACTTAAAAAAGATTAAAATTTGTGTACGTTGTTAAAAAATTGTTATTGCTCAATATGTAAAAATAAATTAACGGATATTTTGAATACCTATTTCTAGTCCAAACATCCCTGTACCTCACCTGTAAAACAGTATGTCGCTTTTTTAGTAGGTTATATAAATATAGTATTGCGTATAAATAATATGAATATTAATCATACGCATATCTGCAAATTTGTAACAAAAAATTTTTTTGGATAGTATTGATAAATTTTTTTGTAATGGGCAGAAAAAATAGTGCTAATGTCTTTGTAAAATTGTGAATTTATTATAAATTTGAATACCGCTTTTGCTCTAGGCTCCACAATTACAAATAAGTCTTAAAATTCTCTAGACGTAGTGTCAAATAGTATATAATTTTATTGTAGCTTATAACCTTTTATGGATATATGGTCTTGATATATGTCCTTAGGATATATATTCTTGACGAAATCGATTTAAATAAAAAAATCTAACTTCCTAATCACAAATCACCTGCAAAACGGTCTGTCAATTTTTGAAGTACATTATAAAAATATAGTAGTACGTATAAGTAATATTGATATTAAACATACGTACATCTGCAGATTTTTAATCCAAATGAAATGAATTTGTTGTAAATAAAATTCAGTTCCAATTTTTAAGACATCTTGATAAAATTGGACATTTGTCATAACTCTGGATGCAGCTTACTAAAATTGGTTCAATATTTGTTTTTCACTTAGTCATAGTTTCTGTTCAAATCCAATTCCGAACATATTGTATTGTTATATAATTTGGTTTCATTGAAATACATTTATGAAGAAATCGATATTAAAAACATACAGACAGACTCATATAGCTAAATCGACACAAATTTTGATTTCGTGCAAGAGTATTGATGACCTGTTTTCTTCTTAGTATTACACATGGAATGACAAAGTGATAGAAACATAAAAATTCATTTTCAATACTTTTATAAAAAATCCGTAAAAGAGATAGAAAAAGTAACTTTTAGCACCAAAAAGGAAAGTTTTTAAAATTAATTTCTTTCACTAACTATCAGATGATTTTATCATTCTAAATTTTTCTTTTTTCATCCAGAATTTATATAAAATTTATTGGTATGTCCTTTGTTAAGCCAAAGGAATGTAATGTCCTGAAATGGTATTCCGAAAATGCAAATTATTAAAGTGAGACAAACTAAACTAGATATTCTCAGTTAAAAAAGTCACAATTTGCGACTAAAGTTGCATTAGCAGTAACATTATTGTATTTTCCTTTTTTGGGTAATAAAATAAAATATTAGGAGAAAACATTTATACCAAATAAAAATTAATAATGAGAGTTAAAGATGAAGTCGGATTTACATCAAATTTAATATTGAGCTTTTAGTGTTTCAGAAATCGATCCACGTTATATTTTTCAAATTTTTGTGGAAATAAATCTGTAACTTTTGATCAGATAGATGGATTTGCTGAAATTTGTCACAGTAAAAGCAGAAGAGTGTAGCATTATGAATATGGAACAAATCGGGGTTCCATTGCAGAATTATAAAGGCGCATATCAATTTACATTTATTCCACTGTACGCTATTAGTAATACTTGAGGAGCAAACGTAGCTAAATCCTTACTAAACATTGACTTTAAAATGGTTAAAAATTTTTAAAAAAGGCTAAAAAGTGACTAAAAATATATTGAAAAATAGACACAGAATTTAAAGTTGAAACAAAAATAATTAATTTATTTAAGTATTTGTTAAAACACATTTGTTGAAATAAGATTATTAATTCAATTTTTTAAAAAGAAGAAAAGAAATAATCAACTAAATCCTTCACCACAAATGCGGATGAAGAAAGTATCAACAACGTAGAGACAGGCAGGCAGACAGACAGGCATTGTTAAACCGACACAGATTTTGATTTAATGCAATAATATACATCATGTGGACTTAGATGAATCCTTCTTTGCGATACACATGAAATGAAAAAATTAGGGTACCTTAATTATATCATTCCTGTGTAACGTGTGTAGTTCATATGGATGGTAAAAATAAAATCATTTATAAAAACAGATTCGTCAAATATAATCGTATATATTAGTCTTCTTATATTTCTTGAAGAATAAAAGCTTTATATATATTTTTTTTGTCATAATATAATATAATAAAAATTATCTTAAAGTTCGTCTTAATGTTCTAAAATTCTGGGCATTGACAATCATTGTTAACCATCTTTTTTTAGATATCTTTAGTAAAATAATACCGCTGGTTACAAAAATAAAATAATCACTTTAAATATTCTGTGGCAAAATTAAATTTTCGGTGGCTAAACCAGACTAAAAATAAATAGCTAAAATGTTAACACTGACTACCAAAAGCCCCAAGATTTTTATTATAAGAACACTTCCAGTAATTTTGGTCTTCGGGTATTGGAAAATAATAATGAACTAAATCGAATAAAATTTAAAAACATTTTCACAATACTTCAATCATTTTTTAATGTTATACTTACAATATAAAATTATATAATTTAATGAAATATGTACATATAATAAAATTGCATAAAGTTAAACATTTTTTTAAATTCCAGTCATTTGTATTTTGTTTATATTTAAATTCATTTTTTTTGTTATTATTTTAATTTAATATATGAGTACTCTAACTAGAGTATTTGGTTATAGAAATATAATATTTTAATTTGAAATTCAATTCATGAGAAATTTAGACTTTTATATTCATGTAAAATAATGTACAAAAGATTATGTAATTCTTTCCAATAAACAAAAATGTTTTGTTTTAAAATAAGAAATATAATACATAAAATATATATTTTGAATTTTATCAAATCATCTATGAATGCTGTAGGGATAATTTTATTTAAGTAGTATTTGGTTTCAATTTTAATTAGATTTACAATCAAAAGTCAAATTCTTTATTTTGTAATTTATTTTTGATTGTCAAAAAATTGTGTCAAATTACAAACAATTTAAATATTTCAATTGTAAAATTTAACCTTCTATTGTGAATGTTCACATTTAGTACAAAATTACACAATATGAATGTATTTAGATTTCAGCTTGTATTTCTTTTCAATATTTGTGAATAAATTGTTATTATATTTAAATAAATATTTATTAAAGTCCTTTTCATTGTACACATGCATATTTATTTGAAAAATGAATAAATAGTTAGTATTTTGTTGAATTAATTCTAAAATTACACATTTAGTTAAATAAATGATAAAAGAAATTTGCTTAAATTTAGAAAAAAATGCTTTTGTGAAAATTTAGTTTAAAATGTAAAATCTAATTTAGATTATGTTGCATAAAGTACATAAAATGTAGAGAAGTAAATATGTGTGATAAACAAAATATATGTATAATCATTGTATATGAGGGTTGTGTAACAATTGTAGGTAAATATCTATGGCATCTGTGAGAAAAACAGAAAATCTTTTTTAGCTATTGACTCATAGTTATGTAATCTTAAAACTGTAGCTTATATTAAGTTCCATTTTTTGGAAGTTCTAATAAAATAAAATAAAATTAACCCTGAAATTCGCTGTTCTAATTCTAAGCAAACTATAATATATTCTTTAAGTCTCATTAAAACGAACCCAATAAACTTACTGTTTTAATTGACTGAAATTATTTTATTTATTAAGATTTTTTATAGTTTAAATTACAAGTGACGAAATGTTGAAAATTTTTCGAAAATCAGTCCATTAATGTTTTAATGAGCTCTACTTTCAACAACAGGGAGTCCATCTTAATTCAAAATTTGACATATTTGTGGATACTTTAACAATTCTCTTTTCACCAGAGCTCCATATCTCTCCAATGGTCCTAATTTCGGGCATTTTTTTAAGATTTGCTTATTTTGATAAAATACCACATTATTTTTTTTGTAACATGCAAATGTTACCAATTTACTTTGGTAACAGGATGCCAAGTCAGGCCAAAAATAAGTGTACACCTTATGAATTCTTATGAAGGGAAGGAAGCTTTTTTGTAAACATTTTTTGACATAAATTTCGGTATTTATAACTGGCTTCCTATGCCGCAACTGCATATTTCTTGCCATACCAAGAACTGTTTTGGAAATTTTGACCGGTTTTAGGTCCTTAACTTTTCATCAACATTCCCTCCAACATCAGCAACATGAAATTTTTTCTAGAAAGTTGAAAGAAATTTAAAAATTTTAAAAATTAAAAATTTTACTACAATATCCGTGCTCTGTTTTTTGCCTTTAACTGTTGCGAGGAACTTTTTGAGTCTTGTATATTTTTAAATCTGTATTAGCTTAAAAGAAATATCATGTGGACCATTCTATCTAACTATTAATGGAATTGTTTCCCAGTACTGTTAACAGTTTAATGAGAGACATTTGATTGCTTTGACCTTTTTAAAAATATCTTCTTTTAGATGCTTTTTGGACTTTTAAAGAAATTTTTAGTAGAAAAAGGATATATGCTAATAAATGCAAAAAATTACCTCTTTATGTGCGACTTTTTGAAAAATCGTAACGGTAACATTAGACCCATCTTTCATATAAGGATGCTTTTCGGAATATGGGTTTAAGCTTATTAAATTCTTAAATATTTGTTGGAAATATTGTTTATTTTAGCGGAACAGGGTTACCCTCCCTTTAGAAATTTTTATATAAAAGACTCAATATTTGCATATATATTACTACTGTTAGGTGAATCTCTGGTCTTAACTTAGTAATGAGTTGATAGAGGATTAGTTTACCTTTTAAAAAATAAATTTACTAAAATAATTGTTAAGTTTTTACACCCACCTCGTATATATTCAAACTCTTTGTTGATAAAGCAAAAATATATACAATTTTTTTCAATTTAAATAGAACAATTTGTAACAAAAGTGGTTTAAATAATTGAATAAATAACCATGAAATATAAAACGTATTCAATATGTGGTATTTACATTTTTATACGTTTAATTTCACCAAAAATAATACAGGTAAAGTATCTGCCATTTTTTTTTGGTTTAACAAATCAAGCATTTCTTTTAAATATACATTTTTATGGCAACAAATCACAAAATAAAATTTAAATTCTTTTTAAAACATTAGAATAATTTTTCTGGAACACGTCTCGAATATCTTTATAAAATTTAATTAAACAACTTTCAATTTATGAAAAAAGAAACGAAACGAAAATTCACTAAATAAAATTTCTTATGCATTTTTATGGACCAAGCGAATTGTTTTTCTTCTTTTCTTTAGAAATATCTAAAGTAAGAGCAATTTAGTTTTAAGTGTTCAACACACTTTATAAAATGAAATACAAACACATGTGCCAACATATTAAAAATATATGTATATGTATTTGTTTGTATATGTATTCCAAAAATTTACTTTTTTCTTATACTAAAATCTGTGTTCAATATTTTCTCGCTCTCAAACAAACAAACAAACTTATATAACCACATACATACAAACATATAAAGAGTGAGATCAAAAAAAGTTTTAAACAAAAACATATATTTAAGAAATAAACTAAACCACTAAACTTACAGTTTTATTTTGTTTTAATTGATTGAAATTATTTTTACAATTTACAAAAAAATATATATTTCTATAGTTTTAGTGAGGTCATTTTGAACATTTTACGGAAACACTTCCACTAACATTTTCAAAGTGCTTTCTGTCACTTTAAATGAAATCTATCATGCTGGTGGACAAGTTTTTTTACTCTTTAATTCCAATCTCTCCACTGGTCTTAGCTCCAGGTAGTCTGGGGGATTTGAATTTTTTTATACAAATACCACATTATTATTCTTGTACCACTCGAGGGCTTGTTCACCATAGTAACCAGTGTAAGTATTGAGATTTTTTGAAAAGTCGCATAAAAACGGGGATTTTGGAAAATAAAGTCACATCTAAAAGATGATTTGCGGAACAAAAGACGCCAGAGGTTTAATTATTTTTGTTTTTAAACCTGCATTAGCTTCAACTGTTTATACCAACAATTTGACAGTCGACTCTTGGATTGGCATGTTTTACAAAGATAACTTGATCAAAAATTTGAAATAATACTTGGGTTAAAGGTTTTGATGTATGTTAAGAATTTTTCGATCTCACTCCTTATGTACCTTTTGATAGTGCAGAAAATGGAAACGGATAAATGTGCGGCCACTATAATTTGATTGTAGGAAAAATTTTTGACGGTATATTTTTAACAAACGTTTGCCTGCCATATTTTTTCTTTGGTAGACCCTTTTTTGCACAACTTGAATGGTCGTTTATTTATCGGCATGTTGTAAAAGCTTAATTGAAATTGCACATAAATGTTTGAGAGGTAAATGGAAAAGAATACAAAAAACCAGGAAAATATTCCATATTCAGGTAAATGTTATTTTCAAAATTGCTTTTTTGTTTTCTTTAAAAAGAACTTGGTGGGCATTTTTATTAAATGACTTCTTTTAGAACATTTAATTTTATTTTCTCTTGGTTTTTCGTTATTTATAACTTAAATATTGCTAATAAGTATTTACGTGTTTTACATCAGTAATGAGGAACTTATTTTTATTTCTAAGAACTATTTGTACTAAAAATAAGTTAAACTGAATTTAGAAAATTTTTAATTTAAAATAATGAATTTGGGGGAGTTTTAGATTTTAGTTAATAAACAATAAAAGCGTTTTATATTGAAATGCATATTGTGAATTAATCAATTAAAAAGAACAGACCAATATAAAACGTTCCAGGGTATTAATTAATTACAGGAAATGAACTTATATATAACAAACAATACTTTTTAAAGAAGCTGTCATAATCCACTAGGTCCAATGTGTTTCTCTCTATAAAATCACAAATTATGATGTTAAGATTTTAAGGTGTACAATTACAAAATATGAAGGGAGAGTTGAAACTACATTTTTATAGAAATAACTTTTAGTTAAGAGTTTATCGCGCGCTATTACAAACATAACGTTAATTGTAAAAATGTTACCTCAAATTCCGGTCGACTAGCCATATCATATAAAAATATTTGATAAATAAAAAAATTTATTTGTCTATTTATGTATTTGTTAAAACTTAGCAGATGGAAAAGTGGCCCTAACTTTCTTTTGAAAACGATAAATCATGTGCCAGTTCGTAAATCATTGTAGGAATATTATGCGTTTGTGGAGGTACTCGTAGCTCATGGAAGTGTGTATAAATCGACATGATTAAATCTCTGAGATGATGTTTATTTCTTTTAATGAAATTGGGAAAAGGGTAAACTTTTCAAATTGGAGATAATCTTAACCCTTACTAAACCCTAAATTTGTTAAAATAAGGGCTGGAATTTCCATAAGCCATAAATATAACAATTACAAATATATTCTTAAAGAACTGGTCCATAATTTTCTAGAGCTTTTACATATGAAATAATCATATGATCTAAATCTTACACAAAGCTCTATGTTCCATACCAATCATTTTTCAATTCACAAATTTGTCTGAGGAACCCAGAAGGAGGTCATTAAAAGTGTTCTGTCTGAAGACCATATACGTGTATGTAAGCTAGAGAATCGCTAAAAATTAATACTCTTTAAGTGGCTAAAAAATCCAGATGGGAATATTATTATTGACCGTCATTTAAAAGAAAAGAGAACAGCTCCAATACTTTATAGATTAGACCTAAAGCAGCTAAAATGAGAGTGGTACCAATATAGAAGTTCACGAATTTCTGTTTATGATTCTTCCTTAGGCCAATAGTTACAGTATGCATTCTCCTGCTCCAACTGCTCTAGGGGAAGCCAACTGTAAACTATTGCTTTGAATAGACTTTAAATAGAATTTTGACCAGGGGTTGGTAAAACTAAGTAATTTACGAGTTATGATTCTTCCATAGAGGAAGAAAAACCTGAGAAGTACGTTCTAATAGATTAGCAAATTACCCCGCAGAAAACCATGAACACGTAACCTTAACACAGAATATATATTGAAAATTTCCGAAATAGTGTGTGATGAGTTTTTTAAAAACTTTATACTTAGTAAATCAATTATATTAAAAATTCTCTAAGATGATTCTGTAATAAACAAATTTTCAATGATTAATTCATATTATATCTCAAATTGTTACAGTTGTTCTATTTGTTTACCAACACTACTATATAAATTTATAAATTACAAAAAAAAGCATTAAGTACCAATTTACCCTACAATAAACGTGTAATAATATTTAAAAATTAATAAACTTCCCTTTAAATAAAATGCCACTTAAATTTATTAGGCCATTATTACATTTACAAAAAATACCATTTAAATATCATAGAAAAATAAGAAAAATCAGACATTCGTAGAGAAAGAAAGTACTAAACAAATAAATTAAACAAAAGAAGAAAAACAAAACAAAACAAAAACAAAATTTACAAATTTACATTCAAACCACAAACGGAATATAAAAGAGAAGAAAAAAATTATAATTTCCGCTAAATTTCCGAAAAACACTTTGGTTACTAATAAAAAAATAAATGGTAAAAATTACACACATACATATACACAATGTTAACAAAAACAAACACACAAAAGCCTGAAAGGTATAGAAAATCGAAAAATTATGGGCATTGAACAGAATACACTTGAATGCACAAATGTTTATATGCTCATTTAATATACAAACATCATTACAGACATGAATATATATATCTAAACATAGAAAAGAATACCATTAACATGCACTCTCTCTATATATATACAAATATATTTGTCTTTGTTTGTTTGGGATTTATAGACAACTAAACTACTGGACCGATCTTGTTGAAGTTTTCAGACTATGGATATCTCCATAAAGGACGGATAGGACCAGGGGAGGGGTATTACCTATAAAAAGTAATTATTGATTATTTAGTATCTTAAGAATTATAACAGCAAAAATTTTTGAATCTGTACCTAATCACTTTCTCAAAGATCTGTTTTATGGACAAAGTGCAGGATGGATAGGAGGAGAGGTGATTATATCTAAAGAAGTATTGTATTGATAGTATTAAGATTTGATTTCAATTACTTTTCTAGATTTACCAGGAAAAATGCTGCACGGTTAGGATCAAGCGGAGAGGTAGCGCCATACAATACAAATTTAACCATCCCAACGAGAGTAAAAATTATGATCTTAATCACTTTCTTGAAGAATTTCTATAGTGAATAAATATAGAGATTTTACCATTGCGTAAGGTAACATTCACACAACGTAAATATTAATTAGTGAATATCTGAAGATTTTGAACTGCTTAACAGAATTCTTAAATTAGGTTTCAATAATTTTTCTGTAAACCAGTTTTACTTAAAAAAAATGAATGATAGATATGATCAGTGGAAGAAAAAAGACCCCCCTTATAGGTTAAATAGTTATTGTCTAATGTTTTAAGAATTAATGACTTGAAAAAATAGGAATGAACAAGTCAGGAAAACATGTACCTTCAATTTGGAGCAATCGAATAGAAATCAAATATTTGAAGAACTATTACGACGAAAATCTTTCAAATCTCCTTTCAAGTCTCAACACTATTTATTTAATTTCTACAGAATCCATGACGGATGAGAATTTTATGTAGCAAAGCAAGCCGGTTACAAGCTGGTATACATATATAATACAACTACAACTGTAACTTACTTAGAGATAGAGAGATATATATGTACGGTTGAAGAGTGTATAGATATTATCAAATGTGTGAAACAGAAGGTAGTCTGAGAAGTTTAGAAATATAATTTAAAATTTTATATACAAAAAATAAATAGTTTTCTTTTTAAAATTTAAACTATTTTTAATATAAAAATATATAAGAAAAGAATAAATTTTAGAATGATTTAATATACTTAACGAACTGTCATCTCCCTTTCGATATTTTTTTATCTATATGCATTAAGTGGGTAACATGTATAAGTGAAAACAGTAAGAAGGCCAATATGTGTTTGTTGCTATTCGCCGAAGTAAAGTGAATTTTATATTAAGCTAATATAAACTATAAATTGTTTACCGACATGGTAAAATACCCATAACCAAAAAGCAGCAATTTACATTCAACCAAAAAAAAAAGAAAAAGTTCTTTATTACCTTCTAAAAATACTGCACATTCTCACACATTGGAAAAAAAACCTTAACAGATTTTTTTCACTGCTCTCATATAAAAATCATTCAAAAAGGAAAAACGCTGAATATTCTTTTTCGAGAATGTGAATAGAGTTTCATTGAATGTTTTCAAATATATTTCAGGGGAAATTTTATAGGCGAATATATACATAGATAAAAAATTCATAAAAATGTTATTAACAAAATCATGGACTGAAATCAATAACATAAAATTCATTATGTTCCATTAGTATAACTCAATGCAAAGAAAAGGCGTTTAATCGAAGATAATGTCTAATATGGTCTGATATTCTTAAATATGTTCATACCGAAACAAATTTAGTAGAACCTGGCTTTATTCATTTACTTTAATATTCTAAAGATGAAAGCATGATCTTGAAGTTCATTACGCTTTTCATTGATAAGGAAATAGTTGCATTATATAGGAACTTTATTTAAAAAAGTACAGATGTTCATTAGAAATAAAAGGCGAATTTTAATAAAAAAAGATGAAAAAAGGGGCCAAAGCGACATTCAAGTTTCGCTCAATAATCAAATTAGCTTAACATATTAAAGAAATTATGTACTAATGGAAAAAGAACATGTAAAACTGTCATAGTCAGCTGTATTCAATAACTTTCACCATGGTAAATTTATACATAATCACTTCTTAAATATCATGAGATATCATCTAAAAATTTTATACATATGTGACAGTGGGGGTGTCTTTTCCTTCATTTCCTTTACTTTATAGTGTCTAACGTTCCTCAGTTAAAGCAATATCTACGTCACATTTGATGCAAATTTATAGAACAATTAAATTTATAGGATCGTTCAATCCCATGTTCAAAATTTTCGTGTAAAGAAGTTATCTCAAATATTGGTTTGTAAGTCTTTTTATAATGAACCGGTTTAAAAAATCTCTTTAGAATATACCATAATAGAACATTTATTCTAAAAAGGAACAAGTCAAGTAATTTGTAATTTATCAATTTATTAAACCTGGCAACATTATAGTCCCACCAAATTTTTTTTTACTCTCCTCCTATAGACAAAATGAATTGGAAGTAAAAAAATGTTAAAATTCAATTTAAATTGATGCTAAGAAAAACCGCAAAAAATCGAGTCAAAGTGTCTGCTAACAAGAATAAAAAAAACAATATTAAATGGTATTTGGATCGAAGGTAAAAATATCAAGTTTGCTGCCTCTGCTTACAAAAGAAAAATTAAACCATACATATACTTCTACATATATATGCACAGACGTAAACACATTCACACATACACAAGCATGTATCTATGTATTGAAACAATCAAAAATTTACAATTCTAAAATATTTTAGCATTTTTTCTGTTTAACAACAAGTTAAGAAAAACCCAGTCTAAAATGCAATGAAACATTCAAAAGAAAGGAAACACTGTAGAAAAAAGTAACAATTTCGAAAATTGATAATAAAGAAAACATAGAATGACGAAATGTAAAAAAAATAAAATCCTAAAAAATCCTAATACACTTTACGAAAGATCACGTTAGATGATGATTCTTTGCTATGCTTTTAAGATGCGGATTTCATTTCGGATTTGTTTCCCTGTTTGTGTTCCATTTAGCAGAATCTATTATTTTTTGCTTTTAGGCTTTTCTTGTGTTACAAAATTTGTAGATGAGCAAGATTTTGGAAAACATTTTATATTTTCAAATTTGTTGTTTCTACTTTTTGTTCGCCTTTTGTAATTTTGTATGAGTCTGTCTATTTTCTGTTCTGTTGCTGTCTATTTCTGTCTATTTTTAAATTGTCAGTTCGCGGTAATGAAATAACAATTTCTATGGTTTAAACTATGAAAAATAAATGAAGCCTAAAAATATATGCAACCACAAAATTACCTGGTCAATTGAACATTTCGTATAGATTTCGCATTTTTATTTTAATTTAAAATATTTACATTTCATTAATTTTGTAATAGTAATGCTAAAATTTCCATGATAAATATATCTAAGGATAAGACTGGAAGAAAGATTGTTATTTACTTAATAAAAATATTATATTTTCCTTAAAATTTTAGTAAGAAATAAAAATGCGTATACTTGATATCATTGAAAAATATATATTACTCATACGCGTATAGGTCTCATTTTGGGAGATAACATATTTTTTCGTCGATATGAAGCAATAAAACTATTAGCATTAAAGGATTGTAAAGAAAAATTTACGGTTTTAGGAAATATATAATATAATCACACTTGACTAGTCTCAGGTTTTTCAGCCTGTTCTTCACACATTTATTAGTATTAATTCATTTCGTGTAGGTGGAAAAACCGGTATGTTATCTTGTCTCCAAATATAACAAAAATTAGTACAAGTAAAAGTGTGAAGTAAAGAAAAAAATAAGATTCAGACGAAAATGGCATCACATTACTTCAGTCTAAGAGGAAGCTTCTTTCAATCTGAATAAGTGGCATCATTTTTAAATTGCTGGAAAGTAACTATTTTAAAGCTTTTTATAAACTTATATATTTGAATTTATAAGAAAAATTTTTAAACAAAATATACAAAAGTCTACTTGAAGCAAACGCACTAAACATTATAAGGGAATAATCACTTAAATAGTGTACTTTTCAGTTATTCTCAATGGGAATATTATCTAGATTTCATAAATACTGGAAAAGTAGGAAGCTTCTTACCATTCACCTTAATTATAGATGATATAATAGTCTATTTATAAAGAAGTAACCACTACAATATTTCCAGGATGTTATACAAATTTGAATTGCCATAAATATCAAGAAAATAAATAAAATGTACTAACAACATAAACACTTTCAATGTTTGGTTATAAAACCAACTACGCGAGTATGAAGGTAACTTCCGATATTTAGGCAGTAAAGTAACAAAAATAGACTTAAATAAAAATATGAAAATGCTTACAGATACAGAAAACCAAGCTTGGAATATTCAACGTTTGTGGAAATTAATTCTGCTTTTGAGTTGATTTTAAAAACTATCCTATCTGGGACGTAGCCGGTGAACCTACAAAGTTGGTTAAAAATCTGCGTAAATTCTCGACATTTTATTCAAATTATTCACTAATAAAATATTTGTTGTTCTGAATATTATAACTATTTTTAATAAAAAATCTTAATAGAAAGTGGTGTAATCTAAATGCGGTTGAACTTGGAGCAAAAGTTTGTTTACTAGATTTTGTAAGTTTCTTAGTTCATAAGGCCAGAATCATCATTAAATTATCCTAAATATAAAGTCACATATATAAATAAATGCCCAACAAGTATTTTCTGCAAAATAGCGTTATAATGACAGGGTGATAATTTAAGCGAAAATAAATAAATAAATATTTAACTTTAATTTTTAGTTAGACTGAAAATTACGTATACTTGATATCAGTGAAATTAAAAAATTGCTCATACGGTAATAGGTTTCATCTGAGCATTAAAGCTATTGATGATATGGATTGGAATTTTATGAAAGGATTGTAGAATAGAATTAATGTTTAATAAAATTTAAATTAGGCGTAGATGACATCACATCAATTATGTTATATTACTTAAGTCTTCTTCCAATTAAAATAAACCATCCTATTTCGGATGTAGTCGGTGACCCTTTAAAGTTGCTTAACAAAAAAATGCAAGTTATTTTTAAACTTGCTTTTCAAATTATTTACTTATGAAATATTTTTTGTCCTAAACACTAACACCAACTTTGAATAGGAGCAACCCATAATGACATACAAATGGAAATACTACAATATATACTGTCAGATAAACTCAACATAATAAACCAAGAATGGTGTTTAGATGGAATCATCAGGCTATGGAACTTGTAGTCGACCAAATACGATTGATATTTCCAGATGTAGGACAATATAACCTTATTCTTAATATAAGAAGTAGACAGTAGTATATTAAGATGCATTTTGAAAGTCGAAAAATCTTTATGTTTAAATCCTTTTTATTAAGAATTTAAAACATAATCGAATTGTTTTTAAAATTCTATTTTTATTTCAATTCAAAATCGTATGCTTAAAATTAGCATACGATTTTCCTTATAACCCCTGTGTTTTACAATTTATTAAATATTTAAACTTTCACTACCAAAAGGTCATATTTTACTCCATATTGATAAATCGTATTTGTTTCGACATCAATTTTTTTTTGTTTTTATAAAATCTGCAATACAAAAGAAGCATTAAATAAATTTTAGTTGTATTGAGGAAAAAATTACACAATTCATTGAATAAATAAAATGCTTTATTTCACAACTTTAAAATGAAGGAAGAAAAAATTCACAAAAAATTGGTTGTTTTTATTCATATACCGCAAAATGTCCTATATAATTGTTACAACTATTTGTATATATGTTATTGTGTTATATACACACCTACATGTATGTATGTATATGTTATTGTGTTTGAAAAAAAAAGACACATGTCCTATTGATTGCTAAAACCCCAATGTGTAAAATTTATTATATTTTGTATATGGAAAGATAAATACCTGTAGTTAAAGGGCAAATTTTTATTTTAACATTAAGGACATAAACGAATACTGCAGAAAATCCATTCACTTTCTATACTTTATATTATATGTATATAAGTACGTGTATATGAGATTTTTTTGTATATTTCATTTATATGTAAAATTTATCAACAGGATGCATCTTTGTTACAATGTGTGTATGTATTTGTGTGAGTATGAAAATTTTAATTTTGTATTTTATAAACATCTGTGAGATCGTTGCATCTTGCCTTAAACGAACAAGGTTGTCACATATAGATATGCTACCCACACATATTTACTTGTTTACATATGTATGTGTATATGTATATAGATGATACTAATGATAAACGTTGATTTTTGTTTATATTCAAATGTGGTACAATCTTCCTTTCGTTACTGTGTTTACAGTGTGGTCATTGGTTTTATTCATTGAAAATGTGTATCATTTGTAAAAGTTTTCCACAAAATAATCAATTCTTTCTTATACGGAAGGAAACTGAATGGAGTTAAGAGAATTTATTAGTAAATGCAATTTAAGGATGTTAAATCTGATTGATTTAGTATTCGTACTGTGACTAAAGAAGTTTAAATAAATTAGTTCAAATTTTAAGTTAAATAAGATTTAAAACTTAAACTTCTTTAACACTTTAACTTTTTATAGTTTCATGAAATGTTTATTTTAACTTTTCCCGATGTTTTTATATCTATCGTTAAGTCGACTCAGAAAGTGATCTTGAATAGAACGGTATATTTTAAAGTGGTGAAGCACAGTTTTTTCTGCCGTTACAACTGTTGCTCAAACGTATAATACTCCAACCACCTGTGGTGGTGTTGTGTATCAAAACGTATAAATAAATTAAATTTATGCCTAAAGAAAATTTTGAACCGATTAAAGGAAAAATTACACACAATTTTCTAATATCGCAACACTAAAATTTATTTGAAGTGGATCTTTATGGGAAGTATAGTAATTTGTGTACTGAAAATCCTTAGTTATTTAAATAATATGAGTTAAAGATTTTATTCTGGAAGAAAATTTTTATGAAAGATTCTTGAAATATCAGACTGATCTTAACTTCTACACCTTCCGTAGAGAAAATGTAATTATGTGAGAAATTTCAACAAGATATTACTAAAAATATGAAACATAGAACTATAGATGGACAGGCAGATGTCCTCATAGCGAAATCTAATCAGAAAATGATTTTGGGTATACTTAAAAGTTGGTATCAAACCATAATCTAAAACGATTTAGCTATATCCGTCTATCTGCTGATGATTATTAAGGCTTAATGAAATTTGGCCTAAATAGTTGTTATCATTCTGACAAGCTTTATATTTAAAACACTTTAAATAGGCGAATAGAGCTTAAGCCCGATATCTTCTAAATCAAAAAAAAAAAAAAAAATGCTCAACGATTTTACTTATTCTATTATCATGGAATTTAGTACAATCATATTTATTGCACTAAAAAGTTTTGGATAGGGCATGTTGAATGGGAATTCCCCTTAGAAATAAAGCAGAAATAGTAGCAAAATATTTTAGGGGGAGTAATATCCCTTTACAAGCGAAAGTTTTAACAGTTTACTAAAATTATTTCAAATTTGATCGTAGTGGATAATATTAAAATTTCGGTATAGACGAATAGCATTCTTACTTGTTATATGTTGGAGTCATTTATCCGCTAAAGAATTTGTCTACGCTCTCTAATGATTCTGATATCAGTAATAAAATCCAAGTATTAAAAGCTTCTATTACATAGGACGATGAATGTACTTATCAGCTGCCCCGCACTATTTACACAAATAATTTGGAATAGTCATCCTCAATTTATATCTCTTCATTCCAAGAAGAAAATAAAAGCACTTAAAATATTTCTATTTCATATATGCTTTGTCTGTAACTTACTATCTAATTCGTATCATCTGTAATGCCCCTTAATACTTGATTTTTGTTTTATCTTCTGCACTATGTCGGATAAGGTCTTTGCATTGTCATTCGTTAACTAAAATATTCTTGTGATCAGGCACTCAGCAAAGATTAATATTTTACTGTTATCAATCTTGAAATTTATTGGTATATGAATATTTTTGATGCAAACAGTTTTTGGTGGCTTTCGATCAGTGTTACCGTTGGTGCGACTTTAGTTTCAAATTGCGATTTTTTCAACTGCTTTTGACTTTTTGTGTACTTTTTCATATTTCCCTTATTTGTCCCCTTTTTATAAGTTTACTTCTATGAAATCATAATGGAAATCGAAGTGGTGATAAATTAAAGAAAATCCTAATTTCTAGTTAATATTCAAGACTTTTTTAGTACTAAATGGGAAATAATGTTAATTTTTGTTGAATTAAACCTATTAAGACATTTTTTCAGCAAACCACCTTTGAGATGTGATTTATTAACCATAATCCCCTTTTTGTAGGACTTTTCGAGAAATCTCATTTAATTGAAATATACATTAATTATGTTTCTTTGGAAAAGAGATTCAAAATTTTAAACTGATAAAATTACCTTTTATATCAGCATTAAATACCTGAATATAAAAGTAATCTTGTCATCTACCTGGATTAAATATCTATTCATTCAATAACATTTTTCTAAAATAAATTGCAATAATATTTAAAATATTTTTCAGCTAAATAATCAAATATAATAGATATACAAAATTCTGGAAAATAATTATAATACTAATAGAAAGAAATAAGTTAGGTTATTCAATATGAAAAATGAGATACGTTGAGAAATATCTGTGGGTTAATATGTCATTCTAAATACTCTACTCCACCACAAGTTAATTAATATTAATATTCTTGACTTATAACAAAGTTTGTGAGGATTGTTCGTTATTATCCTAATCAGTCTGTTATTAAAAAAACCGGTTTAGTAACAAGAAATTTGATTGAAATTTATACAAACTGCAATTGTAAATATCTATCATATTATGATAAATAAATAAATATATAAAATTTTGTTTTATTTATTAAATAGTTTGTTGTTATTAATGTGTATATGTAGAAGGGGTGCTTGCATTTGTGTCTATCTAAATGTTATTTAAATTTAATACATTGATATACACATATGTACATTTTTACATACTTTATACTCAAAATTGAAATGTTCATTTAATTCTACGACGTATGAATAGAATTAATTCTCAAACGTTAAATGTCACACTAACATCAAGGAATCATTCCCAACTAATGTCTCTAACATATTGACGGTATAGTTTTGAATTCGATATAGAAATTTTAAGTAGATAATCACTTTTATATGTTTATAATATATCACTATATATTTTTGTTATCCACGTTTTCAGTTAATGATCAGTCAAAAAGAATTATATTTCACATAACAATATGAGCCGACTAAGATTAAATAAAGTGATCTATGAATAGTGTATACATATTTGATATAATAATGGTTTTCAATAATTTGTTTTTGAAAATACATCCATCCATTTAGCTAGGAAATAATCGATATGGTAAGTTAGTCCATGTATAACTGAACCCGTTGTGTTACCCTAAAGATTAGTCAACTGATTGAAATGATAGCTTTTTCAAACCAAACACAAATAGGGGTAGCTGCCAAATAACACTATACCACAGGTTGCCATCTTTAACTTATACCTCATATAAACCTCACATCTGAAAATCACCTCAAACATCATATAATATTCTTCGTTAATTTTTTGTGAGTCGATATAGCTACGGTTTTTACTTGTCTATATGTTGTTGAATCGCTCATATCCGCAAAAATTTACAGAGCACAATGAAGTTTGGCCTTAGCATATGGTGTCGTCATGATAAGTTTTGTGTTTAAAAATGTTTTGATCGCTTTTGAAGTATAGTCAACTGTTTTCAATATGTGAGACTGAACACTGAAAAATCTCTTCCTCTAAGTTTGGTGAAAATGGTTATCTTTTCTTCCTTATCCAAGATTAAACAATAATCAAGAATTAAGAGGCTCAACAGATAGTTTAAATCAGATGAATGAGGAAAAATAAATAGAGTTATTCTATTTTTTTAATGGTTATCAAGAAAATTGTGGTTCACAGTACAGTTAGTAGGTATATGGTAGAACTGCTTATATTAATATATGATCGTTAATACGGGAAGCTATAAAAATGTAAATGCCACAGCCTTCTCTGTCATCAGAGATATTAATCCCTGATTATTATTGGACTTCATTATAGTGGCCAACTGGAGAGCGATAAGTCATGAGGTAAGAAATATGGTTTGGAGAGAGGAAAACCAGGAATCATAGTATACCGCATCTCTATAGATGCTCCTCACTTCGATGAGTGTCATCTTTAGAACCTAACATAAATGTTAACAGAAATCACGAAATCTGAAAATATAAAATTTACTTTTCAAATTCTCATTTTGTCATTCTGTTTAATAAGTATTTTTTCATTATTTGACTTAAAACACTCAATTTTAATAGTTTTAATTTATGTCGAAAACTTTACGTTGATAAAGTGAAATTTGTGTAAACAAATTGTTTTTACTGAACACTCTATTATAGTCATTTCAAATAAATTGAAAACTATAATTTATATTTGTTCAAATATATTTGAATTTACATCCGTAAATAGTTTTTTCTCTCTAATTTACGCACACATATATGAAATAATCATACTAGCGGTTTTATATTAACAAAACTTTGCGTTTTGTAGATTTTTGTTTTTTGTGCAATATATACATGTGTGTGTGTGTAATTGTAGTTTAACTTACACATATTTACATTAATAATGACAAAATAATAATTTATGTCAAAAAGCCAACTAGAACACTGGCCATTGAAAACATTATTTACGTTCAAAACAATAATCATAATGATGATGATAATACACAATCATACACGCAAGTACTTACATATACACCTATTTATATTTATTTACATGGATATAATTATATGCATGTATTTTTGAAACTTGACACTACAGGATAACAAATGAATAACTCGTATAAAACCAAAAATATAAAAACCAAATGACATTCCAATGATAAAACGCTTATAATCATAAAATAAGTATTTACAAGTGAGCGGAAAATTGTATGTGCATGTCTGCGTACCAATGAGAGAGAGAGAGGAGGCCATCATATAACATTGTATAGGTTAAATAAATAATCAGAAACAGACTGACAAGCAAACATTTATATGGACAGACATAGAGATAAATGTTATTTTAAAATATATTTAACAATGTAAATGTATGTATGAGTATATGTATGTGGAAGTGAACTGATAAAATATTTGCTAAATACCATTTAGTAGCATGAAAAGAAAATAATCATAATAAACCAACCTTTTCCATGCTCAATACACATAATGAACACAACATCATCTGCATAGCAGCCAAAAAATTTAAGTAAATGAAGAAAAAAATGAACAGAGCAGAGCAGAGTAGAGCAGAAAAGAGGACACAGTAGCCATGGTAACTGAACGCTTAACGGCGCCAGTAATGTCAATGCGATTCATGACAATTTTATATAATTTGCGGATACGCAAAATATGCAATTCCCCCAGGTACTCATTATTCACACATATCCGTTTTTAAATATGTACATTTATGAACACTTGAACACACATTCACGCATACATAAAAATACGCGAGTAGGGTTTGTGTACGTTTTTATAAATATGGGTAGATATATACTGATATATTTATGTATATATGTAAGTATTGTATTTGTATGCGTAAACAAACGAGCTTTTATTCAGTAACCGACATTGACATGGGTATTTGTGGTTCAATGTTTTTACGTGGGTCATTTAAATATAATTTTAATGAAAATAATTTCTTTGTATTCTTTAAATTCTTCCGAAATACTGAATATTTTAATAAGGGACAATGACTGGTGAATTACATCTGGACTTTTATTTTAGAGTATTGGTAAAGATATTTCAATTTATAACTTTAAAATTATATTTCGGGATTGTATTTTATATGGGAACTAGGTCCAATAATGGATCCAGTACAATATAATTGAAATGCAATTAAATATAAATTTCAGAAACTCATTTTTTAGATTAGGATCTGTATGACACACAAAGTTTGAGCGTATTTATTTTTTGAATATTTAAGATTTATATTATATTTTTCTTTTAATTCGATGTTTAATTTAAGTTAGTTTTTGTTGAAACATTTAGAAAAAAGTTATATCGGAATTTTAAGGTTATATTACAAGGAAAGACGGTAAATAAAATTAATATTTATTGATATTCACTCTGTGTATAGAAGCTGGAACTCAAGTTGAAAGAAATATCGTGATTCATTGACGATCTAACATGATCCGCATATTTTTATTTCGGAGTTTAATTTCATTTCTCGTTAAGACCATAGCAAAATATATAAATAACTTACAACACCATATATGGATCCACTGTAGCTGATTTGAACCCCATAGGACTATAGTGCTACACTCATCTGTTGCAGATTTATTTCCAATAATAGTAAATGACGATTCTTTAGCCTACTGGGTATTAATAAAATTATCTCTAATAAGATCTGAAGTATAATAACCTGTTTTAAGTTTTGTAGCACTACATATTTTACATATGAATATTCCTTCAGTTGCTAAATAGGATTTTTATTTAGTTTTATTTCGAAATAAATTCATTAATTGATCAAAAATATCTTCGAGAACTATAACTATAAAAAGATTCTCATTATTCAAACTCTTTATAAGAAAAATCAGTAAGTAAGCTATGATCGGCTGTGGCGAATTTTAAATACCCTCTACTGTGAATATTATGTGAATTATTCAAAAAAGTATTATTTAAATTAACAATATAATGACCCCTGCACATTCTACTTTCTTGGGATTTTTATATTGTATCAAAAAAAAATATATATAGAAAATTTCCCAAAAATTATCTTAAAAATAGGTTTTGCGCTGTGTCAAAATTGTTCATATTTCAGTCTATTTTAATGATTTGAATAATTTGTTATTACTCTCTCGCCAAAATTTTAACAAATTCTGTCGATTTGTTATTTTGAATTTTCAACAATTTTATCATTGTTTACCAGTTATTAAATTTCAAATTCTCCCACGTAAACTTATGAGCTGCGATATTTATGAAGGTATTTTACACAATATATTTTTTTTGTTCTACAATTTTATTTTCATTTACATTAAGCATTCATTGCTCTCCGGAGTCCATCATGTATTATGCTCATATTCACATTGTTTACAATTGTAACACACATGAAACGTTTCTCAACAGGCATAAAATACGTATACATACACATACATACATATATAACCAATAATTAATGAGTGGTAAGAGATATAGATTAAACACATACAATAAAAATAACCGTGTTGCCAAAAATATATATACATTTAACGCTAAAGTTGGTCAATGTCTGCCTTTCAGGCAAAAGCAACCAATATAACAAAAAAAAAAAACTTGGTGATGATATCAAATGTGTCCTTAAAATTAAATAACTGAAAATGAAAATTACTTACGTAATTGTAGGGATGTTTAGCATTAACTGATGAACACAAATAAAGAAAAGAGAAAGTGAATGAAAATTTTATAAAAATAATTTGTTTAATTATGAAGTGAAAAAATGACGCCTGTATATATTAACCCATTTGGGGAGGAATTCGGGATAAAACAAAAATTGTGTTAGAAGGAATATACTTGTGAGCTGTGTTGTCCGAGTGGTTAAGGAGATGGACTTGAAATCCATTGGGCTATGCCCGCACAGGTTCGAATCCTGTACACAGCGAAATTTTTTTAATCGTAAACGTTATTTTATATAGAAAAAATTTTGCAGTGATTTTTAATTACAATATCCGATTGGTTAAATTGTTTATTTAGAAATTCATTTATATGTATTTCTAATTCTTTCTACAGCATTTCATAATCTTTTTTATGGCAAAAATCTATAAATATCTGTCCTTTCCACAGCTAAACTTTTGCCCCCTCTGAAAGGATTAATGCCAGCGACAACTTTATTAATTACTTACTACAACAACAAAAACTCTCTGCAAATATGATTAATATACTTTGTTAATTTTATTTTTAATCAAAAATAATTTATAAACCTTTCTCATCCTTTTTTATCGTTTTCATTTTGTTAATTTCTCCATCATTATGTCTTTTATTTTTTTTCTGTGCAACCATGAACATCCCTTGATAATAATGATTGTCAAGACATCCTCCAAGTATTTTTATTTATTTTATTTCACATTATTTTTAGGCCACACTTAAACACACACACATAAATATTTATGCCACAAATGTTAATATACACTTTAACATTGCAATTGTAATAAAGGGATTTTTTGAGGTTTCGGAATCGTGGTCATAATTTATTGCCTGAACGTATGTTTTATGTGATAAATAAAATGAGGGCTCAAAATATTTCCACAATAAAGCAAAAGAAACAAAAGCGAAAAAAAGAATAAAAAACTGGTCAAGACAATGACCGAGTGGCATATAAATAAAATATTTGGTTGAATGGAAACATGTTGAACAATTTATTTGAGAAAAATAAAAATTATAATCAGTGATCTCTAAGAGTCTAACACGATATGAGAAAATATGATTTGTTAATTTTTAGAGGGCATTGAGCTCTATAGGGATTTCTGAATGAAATACAGTAATGAACGAGATCAATTTCTAATCCCTAACTCCCGTTTCTTATTAAATGTTTTAATTCAAGTATTTTTGATTTTTTATCCTGATACCCTTACAGTTACTATGTTTAATGTCAAACATGTGAGTATATTGCTAATCCGCATAAAATAAGTGACCAGAAAAAAGTGATATTTTCAATCAAACCAACTTGGTCCTACAAAAGGTGGGCCAATCATTTTGTTGTTATGGTCCACATGATGTTTCTAAATTCAAAATAGAAAGCATTTTAAAAGAGCTCCAAATACTTCCGGTAAGAAACCAGTCCAGTTAGCTCAGAACTTAAACTATTTGGTACGAAAAGATAGGCTGATGTAGAGTAAATGCAGGGTTAATGCAGGGGTTTGACCTCTGTGGAAACTGAGGTCATATTTTCAAAAAAACATTCTTGTTGCATAATGGATGGTGAAAATTATTTTATGGCAGATTTTTGGTGGATTATCTCAAAAATACGGTCTGAAATTTTCTCTCAAACTTGCCTTATTTTAATTTTCATGTTCATATTTAAACAAAATATACGGGTCATGTATCTCTACAATTTTTACATTGGGCTGAATTCCGAACAATGATTTGTATTACTTTGAATGTCTTTATCTTTCCGGGATATGTAATTTTCAATCATAGAAAAGGAAACCGCAAAGATATGAACTTTGTTCAATTTACTATTGAAAAATTTTCACCTTTATTATGGAGAGATATCGTTCAATATTTTTTTATTATTCCTTATATAAACATAGTCCGCCCCATGTGCACATGTAAGAACTACGGAGCACGAAGTAAAGAAAAATGAAGGAATAAAAGTTATTACAGATCTATGTAATTTTCACCCTAACGTCTCCCGTTTTGCCAGAAAATGCCATTTTAGTTTTCCATATAAAATATTTAAATAGGGCGAGGTGAAATTATAAATCAATAATCACCAATTTCAATAGAAATTATCCTTGGGCTAAAATAATGACACCTGCCAAGTTTTATTAAGATATTTTTAAAATTCAAGTCGCAATTTTAAAGATATCTTACGCACGAAATTTACAAGGACAGCACCATGTGTACGGATGAGGTTAAATTGAAAGTGATTTTGGGTCAAACATGTTACTTAAAAATGGTGCAGTTTTGTTTCTGTACGTTACAAATGCATAATACCCAAATCACGATGGTGTAGGGTATAAATAGAGATACAAAGTAAATATGTTGAAAATATCGCTGATCTCCAGTTACAGGGAATCAAGCTAAATAATAAGAAAAATATTATTATAAAATTAAAATTGTATATAGTGGCCCGTAATGAAACATACCATAATTATAGGAAAATTAAATAAAATTAATTATCTTTGAGTTCACTGAATTATATAACTATTAACCCAGTAATCCGTTATCAGTTTGTCAATGACCCCAGCATAAATATATTATAAATTTTTATATCCATTAAGAAACTTACATCTATTAGCAACATTATAAGTCATTAGTACTCCGAAAAAGTCGTTTATGGCAATTACATTTATATATTAATTTAATCATAACACCCATGTTTTCCTCTCTTTTACCAGTCAACATTCGCTTAATAGTTTATAACAATCATTTATCAAAGCAAAATAAATAACTTTTGGACAAATGGATATAAATCAGATAAAATAAATATATTACAAAAAGCACAAACGACTAAAGAAGAAAAAAAGGGAGAAAAGTTTAAACAATTATAATTTCCTGGTAAATTAACTTGATCAAACAACACTAAACTTTAAAAGAAATGAAATAAGTGAAGGAAGAGGGAATAAATGGATGAGAGAAAAAAAGGATAAAAACTAAGAAAAAACTTTGTCATACAGAGAAGCTCCCTATTAGTTCCCACTTTACCAGAAATATTAACTAATGTTAAGAGAAACAAATGGACAACTGAAGGAATGAGTGAATGGACAAGAATAATACTTGAATGTAAAGAAGATAAAATAATATGTGTATGTATGTCACTTATTTGTATAAGTAAAAGTATATTTCAAAAGCAAAAGAATTAAACATGAACAGGACATAAGGAAAAAAAAAGGAAAAAATATAATAAAACTTGAAGATTGATATTACTTGTTTTATAGAATTTTATACCCTATAGTGATTTGAAAAGTTCTTGCTAAACTTTGAGGCAAAAACTATTTTATCTATTTTTGAACATCTAAGATGTGATTCAATGTTAAGATCTTCTACACGGATCCATTATTCTATAAATGCATTTAATTTGTTCCCATTTTAGTTTTTTGTTTTTTATTCTCATTAAAAAGTAAAATTTTATCTGTTTTTGAACATCTAAGTTACGATTTAATGCTATGGCTTACACTGGTGCATATTCGTGTAAACGTATTTATTCGTGTAAACGTATTTATTACAACAACTTTTATAAAAAATATTTTAAATATCCGTTCCTTAGAAATAAAGGTATGTCTTTGATGATGATTAATAAAGGTATGTCTCTGAAATGATTAATTTTCTAATTTAAACGGTAAATTTAAATACGCTTATGGATTCCCAAAGATCTGAAGAGAATCCATATTAAATATTTTAAAATATAAAACAAGATTCAACCCGTAACTAATTGAATTCTACACAAATGAAAAATCTTAATAAATCAGCCTGTGATTTCTAAACACGTTGCTCACATTTTACGAAGAAATGGAAACATAAACTGGAAAATTCGCACGAAAATACATTAAATGGGCAGAGTAGTGGAAAAATATACTTTTCTATACCATGAAAAAATAATAATAATAATTTAGACGATCTTGTCTCATACTCATGTAACTGGCATGACTTCAGATCAAATGATATTAGGATGTCAAAACCGCCACCGTGGTGGTGTTATGTTTTGGGCAGTATTTCTTTTAGTCTAAAATTTATTTTGTTCCGACAAAAATTAACAGCACAATTTATGACGAATTGGTGGAAGATGCTCAACTCTCTTTTATGAATGAAAAATTGATGAGTATTGCATTTTCTAGCAATACAATGCTGTGCCAAGTTTATATTATGGAATACATAGCCCAAAAGTTTTACTCCAATAAAGCCAAAAGCGATAGCATAATGATTTTTTATTCTGGTTTTCTTAAAAAAATAGTGAAATTAATACAAGACCCCATTTTTGAGGTAATCCGCATCAAGGTATCATCCATCAATTGATTATAATGCTGATAATCTTTAGAGCGTTTATGGCAAAATTCCTCTATGAACTATTAAATAAATTTAAATATATAAAATTAAATACAAATAAAGTTTTCGGTTAACAACATTTTAAATGAAGTTCCAGTTTTTGATTTGTCTACAATATATTTTCTTGTTTATTTTTTTTTCATTCCTTCAGCAAACTTATTTGCATTTATTGAAATATATACCAGTGTAGTTGTTTTATACATTTGAAATTTTTGCTGTAAGGTACTTCTTAGTCGTTCTATTTATTACTTATTACATTAACTTTGGTAGTTTGTGTTTCTTTAACTAAAACTGAAATAAAAAAAACATTAAGAAAAATAAAACTGATGAGGTTGACGAAAGTTAAAAATCATGTTAGAATGGAAAAAAAACTTTTGGAAAAAAAATTAAACAACATTAATAGGGGTAAGGAATAGGGAGAAAAAGAGTAGGGAAGGCAATATGAATTGTGCAAAAAAGAAAAATTGCGGAAAAGGATTTAAAAATATTTTTATGAAGAAAAATTATTGGGTAAAGCAATTAATTGTAGCTTTTACAATATTAAAGGAATATTTCTAATATTTGTTTAATCAAATATGAACATTAATCGTTACCGAATGTACCTGAGTGCATTTCCTGAATTAATTAAAACATAACTTTTTTTTTTTGAAATCTAAAAATCCATGAATTAAGTTTTCGTAGAAAAATAATAGTTACAATCGCTGTGTACAGGATTCGAACTTGTGTGGGCAATGTCCAATGGATTTCAAGTCCATCTCCTTAACCACTTGGACAACACAGCTGGTTGAAAGAAAAATATTTCCAAAATTTCCTATAAACTTTATATTTTTTAGAAATGTTTTTGATTTAAATATATCTTTTTATAATTAATCCTCAATAGGAAATAGAGCGTATGAGTGATATTCAATATAATATTGTAATATTACTTATACGTAAATACACGCAACTTATGGCGATAAAATATATTAAAAAATTACAAAAATATTGAAACTATGTGAGTCTTTGCAATTTTGAATTGAAGGTATCTGAGAAATAATGTTTATAATATGGAATTCCAACAGACATTTAAACATGACTATAGATTTTCCTAGATATATCTCGAAAGGCAAGAGTTCACATTTAGTCTCTTTCTACTTAATCTATTCAAATTTAAATAAAGCAATATGTGTTTTGAGGTGAATCTAATTGAACACAAATCTATCGGATATGATTCCAGACACTCATCAATCATCATACGATTGAGAGAAATGTTTTATTTTTTTTAATTTTTCTTTGTTCGGCAATTGTCACAGGTTTCTAGGTAAAAATGGACCTTTCCAAACCATATATTAATTTATTTTATTCTTGCTAAGGCAGTTATGAAGAAAAATGAGATTAATTAATATTTTAATGATTGCTGGATTTTTTTTGTACGTTTAATAAATTTTAAGCTTATTCTGTGAAGTGGCCTTAAAATTAAAGTGTATTACACTATTGATTAAATTACTTTCAATGAATCATAAAACCATTTATAAACTAAAATCTATTTCCCATTAAATGAATATTATATGGAAGTTACAGTGAAATGTCATGCCATGCATGCATGAATTATTGCCCCTTTAGCAGTTAAGAGTATCACCTTAAATATGGAAAGGTCCCTATACGGGAGCTATTGTCTTATGTGGAGGCATTCATATAAATTTATATACTAATAACAATAAAAAACAACTGTCGTGCATTTAAGTAAAATTTAATAATATTTAAGAGATTTATAACCGAAATCCCAATTTCAGGAATTGGGCTTAAATTTACATATAAGTTTAATAATTGAGCCAACTTAATTTATTTATAGTTAAAATTAACGTATGTTGAAAATTTTATAAAACTACGTTTTGAGAAGTTAAAAAATACTTTTTTTTTATGAATGATACAACACCTCTTATGATGTGAAACTTCATAGAAAGTTATCTGAAAAGTATTTATTCAAAACTTTATATTATTATTTACAAAAAAGAATAGTAAGGACACATAATAATTCTAACTATAATCCATAATAAGTAATAGAGCGTATGATTAATATATAATATTTTATTAAAAGATTACTTATACGTAAGTATATATATGCATATATAAAAATTTTGAGCTATGGGGAGGATATTACACCTAATTGATATTCTTAAATGGTATCAAGGAAAACAGTTCTTAAGGTGGTAAATAACTTCCTGCTAACATACATCACTGCCTACCGTTAGTTCAGATTTAATAAATTTACTACCCCTGATGATTACTAGTAGAAAATACCTTACTGTGCATAATGGGTCAACCTGCAGAGTGACTTTTGCCACTGAAAATATGCTTCAAAGAGGTCTTTTGGAATGGATGTATCATGTCAATATAGTTTTGGAATCAATTCTAGCAAGATCTTTCGGAAATGACAAAGAGATATTACGGAGATTATAAGGTCAACTGAACGATCTTGCTTACGTTATTGGTAAATATGTGTTCACTAGTCAGATTTTGCTTCTATGAAAACATGACTTTGTATTTGTTTGAGACCATTTATGTGGGTCTCGGAAACAAATATAACAAATATAAGGACTGGATACCGCTTCAAGTAATCAAATTGTGCCGAAAGTTGGAAACAGAGGTAGTAGCTGGAGTAAAATGAAGGCGTTAGCACAAAATGAAGATATGTTCAACAGTTTCAGTAACACTTCTTATCACGTCACAGAAAATACTTAAATAATAGAAAGAAATAAAAATGGTAAGCTTATAACGATATTATAGTATCACAGCAAAATGTTCTTATATTTCACAATAAATATAAAATAATTGATACAATAAAAATATTACTCATTCGCACACAGTTTTAAACACATCTTTCAGTTTTTATAACTTGAAATGTTAAAATTTCTTGAAAAAACAATAAATGAAAAATAGAGAAACACAAATAGGAACTGGGATCGAAAAACTCTTAACATACCTTTTTCATTATTACTTTTAACCCAAGATTTTTTTTTTTCAAATATCTTAAAAGAAACGTGTTAAAGAGCAGTTATTATGTTTAATGTTAAAGAAATTAATATATTGTAAATCTGGTTAAAATATGTGAACAGGAAAAATGTGCGTGCTGAAAATATTAAATATTTTCAAAACTAACTATCGAGGTCCTAAAAAAGTTTGCTAAGCATTGAAAGGTCTAACATCAACTGATTCCAATTTTATTAAACAGTACCTGATTCAGGTATGTGTAATGGTCTACTTGATGTTTCAAAATCCAAAATATAGAAATAATTTCAAAAGAGCTCCTAACATATCCCGTAGGAAAGCATTCTGGTTAGCTCAATGCTCGGATTATAATAACATAATACAGATTTAAAAACATTAAAGCTTAAAATCTTCCTGACAGGAACGTATAATGAATTTGTCGCATAATGTAGGAGGAAACATATGTTCCGCTAGATTATTCGCAAAATTTTTATTTTTCTGATACTCGAAGAAATGTTGTGGAAAAGCTTAGACCTCAATAGCAGTAATTTCTTAAAAGTTCTTGGTATTCCAAGCAATATACAGTGCGGCAAAAGAAACCAACTATTTTTTACAACGAACTTTATAATTAATGAAATTTACATTAAGGAATGTTTACAAAAAACCTGCATCCACTCATAAAATTTCGTTATGTAACTTTTTCTTTTTGACCTGATTTAGCATCCCGTTACTACAAGATCAATAATATGGTATTTGTACTAAAAAGGCGTGTGGAGAGATATTGGGCTTTTTTTTAAAGAGATTTAAAGAGAACGAAAGAGGTGACCTAGAGTTTGTTAGATTTTAAACGGAGATGGACTAACTGTTCGAGCAAATTGAAATAAAGTAAGCGCAAACATTTCAGAAAAATGTTCAAACTTTCATCAATAGTAATTAATATTATTAATGATTTCAATCAAATAAAAACAAAATTAAAAATATAAATTTAGTAATTTAGAGTTTTTAAACATATATGTATGTTAACATTTTTTCGACCTCACTTCTTATGTGTTCTTTCACATTAATTATTATTCACACTTAATTTAAACACTTCTTGTTACTCAGGGAAATAAATATTTTTAGAGGAAAGAGAAAATAATGTAATATGAAAATATTCATCGCACTGATAAAAGGACTCATATATTTCCCATAAATCATTTTATATCTGCATTAAAAATAATTCTTTTCTTTCTCATAAAAAGTATCAATAATATTAACCTTCAACTCATATTATTTTAAACCTCTTGCTTTTTTATTTTTTATTCCTTTTGTCATAATAAACTTTTATTTTCTTTATTTATTGTTAAACCAATATAAAATTCTCATTCTCTATTGAAATTAGTCTTTTTTAATTTTCCTAAGACTTTTGTTCTCCACATTTCGAATTGTGGGTGTTGGGGTTTTTAGAATTTCTTTTATATTTTCTTTATTGTTTTTTCTTCGTTTAGTTCATTAAACATGCATCGATATTATATTAAAAGCTTTTTATACTTATGTAATATGTACACACATATTTATATATGTTTGTACGTATGTTACCATTAAACCAATACAGCTGTAATATTTTAACTTATATAAGTAGAAGTTCATGTTGAAATTTCCCCCTCCTTCTCTGTTATTGACAATTATTTTAAAATGTAAAAGTTTTCAACTGATTTCTTTACATTTCATATTATTTTTTATTGTTGTTTTGATATTTGATTGTAAGTAAGTATAAATTTTTACAAATAACATTTTGTGGTTTCCTTTACGTATGTCTTAAATGAGCCATAGTCATTTTTATGTGTTTTTAAATAAAAACAAGTGAGAATTCTATATTCGGCTATGCCGAATCTTAAATATCCTTCACCACAAATGCGTGTGAAGTAAATATTTTATGCTTCATTTATACATGCTCACATACAAACACACAATACAGTATATTAAAGTTTTTTTTTTTTTTTAATATAACACAGTGACACTTAATGAGTCATAAAATTTTTTTGCCTTTAACTTTTTTTCTATTGAACCGATTTCTGATATTATGGCAGATTTATAATTGACAATTTTATGATAGTTTTCTTCCTTGAACTAAAGGTTCGGATATAGCTCTATATCTTTTAGTATACTAAAACAATTTAGCTGACTTTGAATAGAAAACTTCTTAGGACTACAACAAATACTCATCCAAGCTTCATTAAGGTCCGTCAATTATTGTGGATTTGAGCGTGTCAACAGTACACAGAGAGACAGACGAACATAAGTAAATCAACTCAGATTTTGATTTGATGCCAGAATATATATACATTATGGAGACTGAGATGATTCTTTCTTAGCGTTACACACGGAATGACAAAGTTAATTTACCATCTTCCTTCTTAGCATTACACATGGAATGACAAAGTTAATTTACCTTCTTCTCTACTTGTGGTGGTGGAGGGAATAATAAACAAAAAGTTTTAGTCAGTCAAGCCTGACTATGTAATATCCTATACCACATTGTATGTTATAAATCCCTCGTATAAATTAATTTTATAATTTATTCTTAAAGCGCAGTATTTTATTGATCATAACATTTATGTGAAATTTGCGCAATTTAAGAGGATTTTTTTGGAAAGAAGTAGAGCAAATTATAAATCGATCTTGGCAAAATTTCGTTTTTTTTCTAATTCGACCAATTTTTGTCACAAAACCAACGTATTTGTGGTATTTAAGCCCTTTAAAGTAATATTTTTAGGTAGATAGTGGGGACCTATAATAAATAATATCCTCGAACGATTTGTCTTATCACTTTAGAATATAATGAAAAAAGTAAAACGCTTAATAATTTGGACTTTTATGAACTTAAAAGTCTATTCCGAGGGGTACATTTGAATTTGGGCTAGATTAAATAATGGACCCATCATAATCAATTTCATAAGGTGTCATCATTAAGAAATCTTTAAATATGCGACCTACATTTTATTCGCAAATTTACATGGACAGCCAGGCAGCCAGGCAGTCAGACGAACGGACGGGCGGATACATTTAGTCGACATAGGAAGTGATTCTGAGTCGAACATTATACTTATAGGTGGTGATAGCATTTTTTACCAATTACAAACTTATGCACAAACGTATAATACCCAACTACCTGCGGTATTGTAGGGTATAAAAAATTCAAAAGAAAAACAGAGAAAAGTTTTATAAGTTAATAAAGTAATGTTGCAGAAATCTAATAAAATTTTAAAGTGGAAGTAATTCGAAAGTTAAATAATAAAATGAGAAATATTTGTGATTGAGTTTTTCTCAATAGTGATATCATATGTGGTATTGGTTTTGAACATACAGGGGAAATCCTTTAATTTTCATTTGATAAGTAAGAAATTTTAATTTTGTGTGTATGACAGTTCGAAAGTTTGTTGTATGGAAAAATTGGCTAAATATAAATGCTAATATATACAAATATTCTATCTGAGAAGATTTCTTTGGTAAAATATATACATTTTGATTCTAATACTTATAAGACGCCATTTCCAATTTACGCTTAATGATGCAATGCTTGCTTTTTGTAGCAATGAACCTCCTGTCGTTAGATTTATTTATCATTGCTCCTGCCTTAAAGACAGTGTTACCCCATTAAAGTAGGGAAGTTATTTTTATAATATCTGCGCTAGTGTATCATTCTATACCACTTATATTTTTGTTTAAAAATATCTATGTAAATATTTTTGTTTCATATAAATTAAGTCCATTTATTATATATGTCAGAAAATTAAATATTATGAAGAACATTCCACAATTTTCATAGATCCTAATATCCATTATAGCCATAGATTATTTTACTTATTTTATCCTACACCAACATGGGTCTTGTGCCAGGGTGGCCTGCCAAATCAATTTCTGGGCGAATTCCTTACCGCTTCCGCATCTGTTCCTTCGACTAAGGAACAACAGGAAGAACTGAAGCAACTTTAATCGTACTCTGAGCTAGGAGCTGATATCATGCAGTGATATCATACTCTTTGTCACAGTCCAGAAACAGGTTACACAATCCTTTTGTTTTACCTATATTATGGTGACACACTCACACAGCAACACTTAATGTTCTTCTTTCTACAGAACCGATTTTTGGAATGATAATATGGTACATAAAAGTTAATATAATTTTATTTTAATCTTTTTATATATAGTAAAAAATATCATGAAAGTTCTTTGCTTTAATTTGAAGGTTGCTTCAGATATTGGTTTATATTAATATGCTGAATCTATTTTACTGGTCTTTAATAAAAAACTTCTAATCCACAATTATTTGTCAATTATTGTGGATGTGATCGTGTCCAAAACAAACATATATAATTGATACAAGAATATGAATAAAATATGGAGTCTAAGATGATTCCATCTTAGCATTACAAGCGGAAAGACGAAATTGATCTTACACATACGTATTCAATTATTTTGTAATAAAATATTTGATATTAATCATACGCTCCAATTCATAGAATTAATACTCTTCAAACCTTTTTAAATTCTGAAATAGTATAAAATTGAATCCAAGTTTATGGAATTATATTATGAATATATTATTTTGTTAACAAAGTGATACTTTTTCAATCTGAAGTGTATTCTGAGTGTTTGAAGATATGGGTCAATAATCCTCAGATTCAAATCCTACACAAAGCGATTTTTTGGAAGTAAAAAAACTTTTAATTTTTAAATAAATTTAGAACGAGTTAACGAGATAAGAATTTTTCAAAATATTAAAAATCAAATTTACTTGACTTGCTTCATATTTTTTCTTATAAAAATATTTATTTTTTGACCCCCTTTTTGTCACAATGAAAAGCAGAAAATGCTTTTGAAATAATGTTATTTTTTTATGGTTTCGAATTGATTGGAATAAAGATTTCAAAGATATCAACCACATACTAGTATAATATCATACCTGTATATCTACATACATTTATAGACCTATTTAACTAGTTTTACTATAACATCTTGTTGATATTGAAGAGCAATTTGTTCTAATAGTAACTCATGTTGTTTGTGGTATTTTTCTCAATTTATTTCCTCTTCTCTATTTCTATCTTTCTGTTTACGTATAATTGTTCATATGTGTTATGAATATATTTTTCATCATTTGCTATGTATGAATAAATATGTGCACTTGTTGTTTTTGTTATTGTTGAATATGAAATGCTGCTTTAATTTGATTACTTTTCTATGTCTTTATGCATTAATGTATTTATGTCTGTGTGTATATAAAACAGTGTCTACCAGAAGGATTTAATTTTTGAAATGAGATTTGTACAATAAATTATTGAAAAAATATTAATTAATTACTTTAATAGTTTATTATGTAATTAAAGTGTTTTTCTCAATATTTTATATAAAAGACCATAATAGAATTTCCGTTAGCACAATTTTGTCTCTCACTGTTATTGTCTACCATTATTCGCACATAAGCAAAATATAGAATAAAATATGAAAAACTTTGTTCCAACTAACAACTTTATTGTTTAAAGAACTAAAAGAAAGAAATGGAATGAAGGAAAAAAATCTTTAAAAAATATTTCAAGATTGAGGGTAAGATTCCAGTATTGTTTTCCTAAATAAATTACATGTTGTTTTAACAGTTCAATGCCTTTTCATACTTGTTTATTTTAGTTTGTAGTTGTTGTTAGTTTTGTTATTGCTATTACTGTTGGTGTTCTTATATTTCAAAGAAATTCCCAAGACTTGTTCGGGTGCATTGTTACTATTTCATCTTGGAGTTAATGTTAAGCATTTTATCTTCCATGCTTAGTTGCACTTTATAGAATTATTCATACACATACATACAAATAATATTGAAAATATATAAAGATAAGGATGTAGTGAGAAGGGGCCTTGATTATATTGAACTTATTTGACTTTCAAATGACCTCATATTTTATTTTTGTAATTTTATTTATCTTGGGTCTGTAAATCATTTGGTTAAAATAAATTAATTCTTTTTATAATTTTTAAATTAATATGAAAATTTAATATATGAGAACTAATTTAAATTTAAGCTTTTTGGGAAAAATTACAATGGTATAGAAAAAGTTAAATCAATTTTTGAGGCCCCTAAGTATTTTCTAATATGATGAATTTAAAAAGGGTGCGTTTAAATAAATTAATATAAACATTAATTTTATTTAGAGAATTATATTAATTTTTTAGAACTAAAAAATATCGAAAATATTTAGACCAAATTCTAGAAAGTCATTAGCATAGAAGGAGAAACAGCAAGTGGTAAATACAGGGGGCTACCAAAATGTAGAAAACAGGTTACTGCTTGGATCTTCGAAAGTCACACCTAGGCTTAATAAAGCGAGAAGTTAAAGTCATTAACAGATATAGATATTAGCTAAAGATTTGATTGTCTGGTTGTAAAGATCTTCATATCTTCAGATATGTAATTATAAAATGTTGGCCGAACTTTTGGTGGTAGAAATCACCGCCTATATGATCTCTTTCACAGATATCTAGCAAATAGCTTAGCAGCCAATGTATGTTTGTAGCTGGGCAACATATGGTAATATAGGGGTTCAAATGCCTCAAAGATCAACATACATAACCAGGATGGCCAGATGCGTCTAATGACCCTGTCATCTCACATCCGTTTGGAATCCACGATAGTTTGTTATTGAGGAATCTATCCAGCACAAGACACATCCTATTGGTTATCTCTTCTCACAAACCTCACAGCAGTTGAACTGCCGATTGCAGTATTAGTAAGCCTGTTCGTATACAAAGGGCTAAAAATCCTCAATAGACCTGAAAATTGTAGCCAATTTTGACAAAATAAAATGCACCTTTGATATAAAAGGTCAAGTACCATGGCCCTTCTTAATATTTCGTTGTTAGCCAGCAGGAATAATTTCGTCAAGAATACATTTATTAAGCGGTGAACTGAAAATTTCATTATGTCAAAGTTTGTGAATAGATTGTAATATTTTCCAGGATGAAATGTATACTATGGTGGCAGGGCAGAGCTAAATATAATAAATATACCATAGTGACTATATTTTCCTCACTGTTAGTCATGCTGCTATAAAGTTTGTTAATTATTAATAGATGGTAGGAATCTGATGATAATTTACAGACAAAACACCTTAACTGATCTGAAGAAAGTGTTAAATACGCACACGCTCTTCCAGAATGAAGAGGAATCAATTGGTAGTGAATACAACCTTATTATTTTTCAAAACACCCGTGGTCCTGTATTCCCATTTATATTATAACAACATGCAAAAAGGGTCAAGTTACTATGATAACATACACCAAGATTGGAGATAGCATTTGCGATATATACAGTTTATGAAAATACTCTATAGTTTAATCCCAGTGATTTCATTCATAACTGCAATTTGTTCCACTATATGGTTTAAAGATTTTAGGTCTTTATGATATTAACGTTTGGATAAATTACATCACTTAACTTCTTATTGTTTCCTTCTCAGACTCTTCAACTATCAAGTTTTTGCTTTTCAAGTAATATATAAGTAACCTAGTAAGACACACCTATTTATCATATCTTCAATTTCGTACCAGCCTGATGACCTAAGCTACTGATACTTAGTTAATCATGGACAAAAATTTACGAAAAATCATTCGTTTGAGTCTAAATAATTTATGATCGTGTATCCTCTAAGGAAATTATTTAAAATTTCATTCAGTGTGAGTTGGAACATTTTTAAAATATTTTTTTAAAAAAGAGAGATCGTTATTAGGTAACACTAATTAAATGAAATTATTAATTATAGATATTAAAGCACTTTGACGTAACTTATTTAGATTCGATTACAAAACTATTCAACCATTTAATTTTCAAATTCCTGTTCAAATTTTCTAATGTTGAAACAAAAAAACTGTTTTTTTGCCATAATTATTTCGAACATGTCTATTTGTAACCTAATAGACCAATGTATGTATATATGTACAAAGATCGCATTCTGCAGCTTTACACCAGTTTCAAAATCTTTTTTTGTATTTCAACATTTCTCCCATTTAAATGTATGTGTGTTATATTTTCTTTAAACATACACGATAATTTTCACTGCACAGATATAAATATAACAGTTTTCTTAAACCGTATAATAATTCTTTTTCTGCACACACATATACATATAATATATATATATATGCGTTGCGCTTTCTATAAATATACAGAAATACGTTACGGATACATACGTGTACATGTAATTCCTTACCAAAATAATATGTGTATGTATGGAGTGCAATATTTTGTTACAAAATTTCTTATTATATTTATTATATTCACTTTCTAGGTACAAATATGTATATTATATGTGTTTATATGTATGAGAGACAGTGTGTATAAAAGTTTATAAAGCTTTATGTGAATGTAACTTATAGTAAATATACATATGCAATTGAATAAGTGAGAGAGTGTATAAACGACAAACGCAATCATAAAAATAAGAAAATTTTACAGTTAGTTAACCCAGTGTTAGTTGTTATGCTTTTAATCGTATACAGTGCATGTTTAAAACACATACACACATAAATGTGTATGTAAATGTATACATATGTATATGTATTTATTTAAGTTCATTTGAAAATCCGTTGTGATTGTTAAGTTTCCTTAAATGTTCTATTTTCATTTTATTATTATTTTTTTCTTGTAAAAGTCTATTTTTGTCTGTGCGTGTTTGTTTGTGATGTGTTAGAATGAGTATTTATATAAAAGTTAAGGTGTTTGTATGCATATAACCATAAAAATTCATTCGTTTACACCTACACACATATATTTATATGTATAATATAAAACACCCACATTTACACATACATTCAAATACATATGTATTGAATTAACTCACTTGTACCTTTAAGCATAAATGTGCAATTTATTATTATTGTAAAAGAAAAAGTTTTCTTTTTATTCTTGCAATTGAGATGAAACGAAGTGTGTTCTGGAGGGAGGTTAGTATGTGTGCGAGAGTGTATAGGAATACATATGCGTGATTGTTTGATTTTTATGCAACTTATTTCATGTAGCAATATGTTAAGTTGCAAGTTTAGATAACTTTGTTTTGTTAGTAGTTTTTCTACTGCTTATTGAGGTGAATTATAATTTTATGCACTTAATTCTCTTGATAATATAAGTCTAATATTATTTCTTTTTCTCTTTGTTCTCTATATTTATTTGCTTTATTCGTGTTATATAGAAAAATATTTTAAAGATATTTTACTTTTTTTGGAATCTATTCATATGAGTTTAGATTAATAATAAAATTTTTACTAATTGCAGTTAAAATTTTTATTGTGATTATCTGAATGTTAGAAAATATTTTTAATGACTTCATTAAATTTCTATTTTTTTTTCATCAATCCCTTTTAATTAATTTATGAAAGATACCTGATTCCTGTTTTCTCAAATTAAATCATTTTTATTAATTAAAAAATATATTTTACTATAAATTTAAAACATATAAATTTAATTATTTAAATGTTTGAAATTGTATAAATGAAATAATATTTTATACTGTTTATAATGGCAAAAACTTAACTTAATACTCAAATGATATAGAGGGGGAGAATATTTGTTTAATGTAATTTCATCGTCATTAATTTAATCAGGTCAAATTTAAGTACATTCTCAAATTCTTCATCTATACAATAATTGTGAAAGTAAATTGAAATCCAACATAATACTTCACTTCAATATATATAAGTATATGTTCCTATATATTGGGTATGAGAAAAAGTTGACGGTAGAAAAAAATGAACAAATTTTCTTTTGAATTTAGAGGAAAAGATGTAAATAAATATGTTACTACAAGAGTAAGTTACATACTTTTTGAGAGTTATTTCTGTCTACATGACGAAATCGTAACGTATCGCAACCTCCTGCTCAGCAATTGTAAGTTGCTGATACTCATTGGAGTGCTAAACAATAGTTTAAGATCCAAAAGCAGTCGAACTTTCCATTTCGCAATATGTTCGTTGCAAAAGCATACCAAACTTCCAGAATATCGCTCCTAGTAACCCTCGAAAAAAATAAATAAATAAATAAATAAATAAAATAAAGAATGTGAGTATAATGATAAAATTTCATAACTTAAATGGTTATTTATGCAAAAAGCTACCATTTGAAGGGATTGGACTATATTTTCTCACTTCTGACATAACTTCACTTCTGAAAATCACTTGAAGCAGCACAAATAACACATATATGTGAGTAATATGAAAATATTTTTAATAAATAAGTTCTTTACAAGCAAAAATTGGACAACAATTTTTCATCATCTTCCTTAACAGCGCTCGTTCAGAATATTAAGAAAGATATCCAGGTAAAAGAATTTTCATAGGTTTTTATATCTTTTTGTCATATTTAGTTAGATGATCGAACCTTAACGCTGTCTAAAAACAGTAAAATCTAAAATATTATTCACTGCAACCGTATGTGTGTAAATTACTTTAGGTTACACATTTTTACTCTAATATACTCATACGTAAACTCACATACACATACACTGGTAAGAGAACATTGTTTCTCATAGCCCACATACTTGTCTTGGTGCGGTCAAAAAATGTGCATATTGCGATTTTGATAATGCTATAAAATATATGTAGTTGCAAATTATGACCCCTTTTTTTATTTATTTTGATTATAATTAATCAAAGAGCTTTTGATTTGACGATAGAACAAATATAATTTGAAGAAATTTCCCAAAATTGAAAAGTATCCTCTACAACTTGTTAGGGCGGAGGATATAAAAATATTAATAAAGATCGATTCATATTGAACAATATATTGAAAAACTGTTTCCTTTATGATGTCAAGCTGATAACACTTATAAGTATTGAATACTCATTTTGATGCACCCAAAAACATAATCAAACCCCTGACATTTAAAATATAGGAATTACGCAGAACTGCTTCTGAACAGATTATGAAATACCCTACACCATATTGTTGCCTGTAAATGTCTGCTTAGATATATTTATGAGCGATCCTCGTAAAATTTGTTTTCTGATTTATACTTAGTGTGTTGTATATTATGATACAAACATTTGTGCTTTTTTATAGGGAATTTTCATTAATGAAGTATTTTATGGGAATTAGAAGCAAATATTGACCGCATTTCGGAGAGACATTTGTATGTATGTCCAATTTCAATAGGCGTTGTCCTTGAGCCTAAATATTAGTACGTGCTAAATTTCTTTAAGAAATTAAAAAAAAAAATCTGTATTTATGTGGTGATGTAGGGTATAACAAATTACAAAATTAATTCAGCGATATCAAGTGCATAATGTGGTATAATATACTGTACAATTGATATTGAATGGCTTGTATTGTACCCTGCGTTCTGATCACGAAAAAAATTTATGCATTTGCTTTAACTACTCTTGTTTGTTAAATTATTTGTTTGTATAAGAATGAACCAGAAATAACTTTTTTCCATGGTCACTCCTTTTCATTGAAACCCCATAAAATAAATATGAAGTTGTTCATTAGTAGTGATTTACAAATTACAAAAAATACATACATAATTTCATTTCTTTTATGGTGAGGAAACAACATGAAGACCAGTTTGATATTATTGAAGTATCCGCATACATTAAATACGAACAGCGAACAAAATTATGGCATAAATTTATTGGTGGAAAGTAACTTATCTCATTTTTGCATTTAAGACTATTTCTTTCACCATCATTTAAATATTTTATTAAGATAAAAAATATTTTTTTATGTATACCAGTAATATGTATATACATATATGTACACACATACATATATGAATGCCTGCAGTAATTTGTATGATTTGTTGTTCACAGACTCATTCATATTCATAAATATAATGAAGCTGTATAATGTTTGTTATTCTGTAGTTATTAAAAATTATTAAAACGCTTATAATGTAGCTGTTAAGTATATTTGTAAATTGTATTTACTTGAGCTTGTATTTGTATTTATTTATATATAATAATTTCTGTTTTATTTTTATAGTTTTTTTTTATTTTTTCTGAATTAAAAATAAACTCGTACTTCAAATAATAGTTTTATACATCGACACTTTCTGTTCATGTGGTCTGTATATGTGTAATGTGATGCACAGTGGATTAATTTTGGAGAAGTATTATATAGGAAAAAATTTGTAATAGATATAGAATACAAAGAAGTAATATATGAAAACCCCAAAAGTCTTGTCCAGAAACTCATTATGGGATCTGAAATGAAAACATTACATAAAAATGTAAATAAAAACAAATAAAAAAGAAACAGTCGTTCAAATACGACTATATAATACCTGTTTATTCAGAGCTTTTAGAAAGCTTAGAACTCCATTCTGGGGAAACATATGTATGGGGGGCTAGACGAAATAATGGACATATCATCATACTTCAAGAGTCGTCGGTTAAATTTTTACACCTACAACGATTACAGAAGGAAGCTGGGTAAACCACGACTGGCAACAGATAAAGGAAAAACTGATCCGCACGAATATCTTATCTGAAAATATTAATCCATAGTCAGTACACATGGAGATTCTGAGTACAAAGAAGCAACATACAGAGGCACAGCAACGAGATGCTTCAACATGTATCTTTAGAGATATTAAGGGAACTTTGTAAAAAATCTTGGAGAGAACCATCCCGAATCAATGGTTATGGAATTTTGGTCACTGAGATGATGGATTAATGTGCAGTGACGTGTACCTGCAAAAGTACATCTGGGAGGTTTTTGGGAGAAAGCAAGTTGGAATTGAGATTTCTAGAACCGTTTATGTGGGTTGAATACCCACATAGTAGGGCCAAATACAGGATTACGGGAAAAGAAGTGAGTGGGGAGATTTACTGTAAATGCAGAGTAGAGATAATCACAGGACAAGAGTGCAACAGAACGCATTTGGAAAAAGTTTTGATCAGAGGAGGATGAGCAGTCAGACAGATATTGTTGAAAAGATTTAAGAACAAGAAAATTAAAAGTTACTATATCAGTGAATCAAAATCCCAGAAATGTGTAGTTTAGAAATTTCAATTACTTTGAAAATTTGTGAGATTTACCTTCCAAAATTTTACATCTCTACTGTTAATTAAAAGTTTGTCCCACAGTGCGGTGTAAACTGTAATACTAGTTACACTACTTTATGTAAACTTGCAACGATATACATATATGCATACAATACATATTTGCAAATGTAGTTGTATGTTTTCTCGGTTTACTAAGTTGTATGTATGTGTAAATGTTTACTTGTGATTTAATTTTATTTACAATTAGTTTTTACGATATTGACCATACGTTTTAACTTTAATGTTGTTTAAAGGTAGTTGTTGTATCGTTCTAGTATATTTTTTGCTTATATATTCTATTACATGTTATTTGTATGGATGTATGTGTTATTAAATTTAACATTGCAACGGTTATTTTACTTGATTATATTAGTTACATCTTGTTAGTTTAAAATGGCTGGCCAGATTGAGATTTCTTGGAAAATTTTCACAATTCTGTATAACAAATATTTGTAAAATCATTTTAATTCATCTCAACTTTGATATTATGGTCACTTTTATTTAGAAATTTATTTATAATTAAAAATTTTATTATTTTATTATGTTTTTTTCAGAGCCTATTTAAATCAACAGCTCATATGGCTTTAAAACTACAAGTACTGCACCAGTCGTTGTGTAAAATTACCAATTAAGTCATTTTCAGTGTAATTAAAGTCGTTTATTAAATGTTTTATTATATTAGATAACAAAACATTATGTAATACTATTTTTAATGGTATTTTATAAGAAATAAAAGGCAGGATACTGAATAAAATGAAAACAAAAATTATAATTGCTCGTTCGATTCCTAAAAGTTTTTAATAAATTTTTAAAATTTCGTACATACACAATTACATATACACTCACAAACGTATACAATGTATAAATATGTTTTTTACAACGTAACGAGTTATGAAATTAGTTATATTTTTGGCTATAACTTCTTTTTCTACTAAATCGCTTTTGATTGTTTTTGGAATGTTATTGAAGTGTATATAGATTAATATTTTGACAATTCATTTTAATTGACGATTTATAACTGATAATTTTACGAAAGTGATCGCTTGAACTCAGATATCGGTCTATATCTTTTGCTAGTTTTAAATGGGAAACTCCTCAGGATTATAGCAAATATTCAGGCCAAATTTATTGAGCTTTGCCAATTATGGTGGATGTAAACGTGCCAACAGCAGACAGATGGGCAGAGATAAATCGACCTGGATTTTGATTTCATACAAGAATATATACATTATGAAGTCTGAGATGATTTATTTCCTCAATTATTATCTATTTTATCATGGAAGTTGGTGACTTTATCCCACTTTTTATGGAAGCAAATATTTCTTTATATACACTATTGATATGAGTGGAAATGGATTGAGAGGATCATTGAGATATGCTGACTAAATGATGATGGACACAAAAAAGAAAATGTTTAATGTTTACGCCACTGACCTAGCTATCACTTAGATAGAAATACATCAGTTCAAAAAGCAATTGTTTTTAACGAAACATATTTTCTATAGATTATTACATGTTATATAAGGTTTTTAATGGAATTCTAGCCTTTAATTTCCCTCTTCGTTGATCTATTCTTTGACTTTTACAGAAATTTCCTAAAAGCATTCACTATTTCGACCAGAAACCAATCTTTTATAAAAATTTAATGAAAATGCAACATTCATAAAAATTTTATGAAAAATTCAATTAAACTTAAAAAGACTTTTTTGTGCTGACATTTAAAATATACAGAAAAATGATTTTATCCCACCTTTTAGTATACCATTCGACTCAGATTTACGATATCCGTCCATCCTACTGGTTGATCGAAATTTTTAGATATCTTAATGAAATTCGGTACATATTATTTGGGAAAATCGTGGCGAATTTTGTTGAAAATGGTCATGTTTGGTTCAATATTTCAGGTACCTCCCATACAAATGTCCTCGCGAAATAAGGTTTTAAGCTCACAAAAGTCCAAAATATAAAGCGGTTTTAACAGAAATGAGTACAGGGAATGATATCATAAAATGATGTATAAAATTGTGCGGTCCATTGCTTCTCATAAATCCCATAAAACCCCCTTCTGGCTTGAATGGGAAAATAGAATAAATCAGGAAATAAAATTATACGAGGGCCGCTCATTACTTTTTTGTAACTAGCATTTATAACCAAAATTGTGTAGTAGGGTATTTAAAAAACTTTATTTAAGGACATAAAATTAACTAAAGATTGTATTGGAAGACCGACTTGCACTTCAAATTGGCTATTCTTCAAAAAAAACATATAATCTTACTCATTCCTTAAAAAATTTAAAATACACTAAAGTTCTACTTTAAAAAAAATCACAATTTATTCCTTATTGAAATTTCTTCAAAATTTTAAAATTTTTAGTTCGTAAAAATGCTGTAAAACACAAATATATTTTTCATTTCTATTTAAGTAAATATTTGAATTTTTATTTTATATTTTCTTTCAATATGTAAATGTTCTCTGATCCGCTTGAATAAATATAACCCAAAAATAAATCGTTTTGTAGGCAAAAGTGTGGAAAACAGTACGATGTAAAGCGGCTTTATCAGTTAAAAATTTAAATTATTGTTATACGGACTTAAGCATACTGCTCGTATATAATATACAAAAAATACGTGTAAGTTCTTGTTATATTTTACAACGCTAAACCAAGGACTCATACACACAAAACTAGAGTTGTAGTAGTGTTGGAAAAATCTTAATTTTAATTTTTTTTACAACCTACAACGAATGAGATCATATTTCATTTTTTATTTGTTTACTTTTTTTGTAGAGAAAATCAAAATAAAAAAGAAACTTTAACAAAGACAACAACAATATTAAAAACTTGCATTATTTACTTGACCTCTTGAAAATAAAGAAGAAATAGAAGAAAAAAATGCAAACAAACAAATCCAAATGAATAAATGCAAGAAAATATACAAACAAAAAACAGTCACACATTTCGAAGTAAGTAGTATGAGTTGATAGTGTTATAGTTGTAGTAGTTTTAGTATATGTATACAACTAAGTAAGCTCTGTTACAAACCGCCAACTGCTGCCTGTTGGTTTGGTTTGTACAATTTTTGTTTTTTTGGTCGTCAGGTCCGACATTTGGTCTGTCGTTTGGTTGATCTGTTGGTTGGCCAATTGGTCGCAACAACCATATTTGTTAGTGTTACTGGTTGCTTAACAAAGCGGATAAATTCACATGCAATGGCAAATGTTGTATCCTTTTTCAAAATACATTCATATGCACAGCTAATATTAATATCATTTCACAAACATACATTCATACAAATTCTTGTAAAGGTATATGTGAGTGCGCTTGTATGTGTATAACCGAACAAACACTTGTTTCTTTTCATATGGATACAAACTTGTAAGAATGCGACTATACATACACACATTCTTGCAAATAGTTACTCAAATAGACGGACACTTGTACACTAGAAAAATGCATACTAATACAACGAGTATAACGAACCTTTAGCTAACAAAATAACATGCAAATTGTAATTCTACATATTCATGTTGTTTTCTGATTACTATTTCGTATCACAGTCATAGAAGAGGTATAAATGTTTATATATATGTAAAAGGTGATTTTAAAAGTTGTGTTTTATGTAGTTTTTTCATGTTAACAATCGAGTTATAGGTGCCAGTAGCATTCCTATTAGAAGATATTTATTAAGGAAACTTCCAAGGACACATTTGACAGTGGCTTTGAATGGAACATTATTCCACCAAGTGCGCCGCACATGGAAGCCGTGTGTAAAAGGCTTTCAATTTCATTTAAAAAACGTTGTAGAAAAATAATTATTTTTGAAAATTTTCTACCTTTTAGCAAAAATCAAAGGAGTTCTGAATTCTAGACCCTTGTCTAATATGAGTGAAGACCCTGAAGATTTACCATGTTTACACCTTGACATTTTCTCCGTGAATATATATTGGTTATACCCTCGTTACCACTTGTAGATATGGAGGTTATAAAAATACGAGATTCCCAGCTTAAAATATGTGATCTTCAAATAAACTCGATTGATTTCAGACGGATTTCAATGATTATATTATATTCTTAATTAAGTTATTTAGCAGATTAATATATTTTTCACATTTAGCAAATTTTCTTTAAGTATAGAATGATCCATATTATGTTAATCCAATTAGAATTTATTTCAAGCAGCTGCTCCAACTAAAAAACGATCACAATTGAAAAGGATAATTGGAAGTTTGTACCATGTCATTTCTCACATAATACTGTATTTCTTTCAAAATAACTTCATGCTTTTAGATCACCTTTTTTTGTGCTAAGTAAATAAATGCATATATACTACTTGTTGTTGCTAAATAAATAGCATAAAAGTCCTTAACATAAATGCTACATAGTAGTTGTATTATTTTGTTATAGTGTTGGAAATACTTACTATTTGGGTAACTGTTTCCATTTTTTCTTCTTTCAGTCATTACTTTTTTATTTAGCTTATCCTTATATTGCCATTTAGTTTTGTTAACTTTATTTTTTAAAGTTTATCTTCTTATGTTAAATTTAGATTCGTTTTATTTTTTAATTTTTGGCCAAAAGGATCATAGAGGCAGGTTTTTTGAGAAGATAAGAAAGGAGATTATTAAAAATATTAAATAATTAATTACATAGAATTAATATCAGGTTATTTAGTGGATTAATACGGATTTTTAAATTGAAACTATTACGTGCATATTAAATATAAATATATATATTATTTTATACGCCTCTGCTGAATTTTTTAAAACATCTGTTTTTTGGCAATGTTTTGGTCAAAATGATTACGTTGAATTTTACCCTACAAAAGAAGTGGGGATAATATTACAGTTCAGATTTTATTTGGTTCAATTTAAAAATATCTATTTAACTGCTTTACACTCTTTACTTATTTTGAAGGACAACAGCTTAGAGAATTCGAAGACTTTTTGCTAAATTGATGATGTAAACAAGATAATGGTACTAATATTCTATATCCAAATTTTTTAATTTAATGTTCTCTTTTTCAGACTTCTTATATCGGATAAAGTTTAAAAAAGTGTATAAATCATATAAATAAAATCTTTGTAAAATTATGAAATTTTTATAATTTCTTTTTGGTAGTTTCTTTATGCTGCCAAAATTCGTAAATTTGGCTAAGTATATCAAAAGTTATTTCAACATTTATGTGTTAATATTTGTAACACGCGGGCTGCAAAATAATCTGTTTCCAAAAATTGTAGAATACATCAAGAAAAAATGCTACTTTAGCGATTAAGCCCAAAATTTTAGTGTTATGATATAATAGGTTGAATTTGGGAAACTTTGGTTATTCTAAAGTTTATTTTATTACATAAAAATCTATGAAGAAGTCTTTCAAAGGAATGCAAATACAGGATAGTTTAATGAAAAAGACATTTTTGTATTTCAAAAGGATGTAACTGATCCTTTTTAACCAAAAAATATCAACTTTTTCTGAAAATTTAATTTTAAAAGTTTATAAGTTTTGATTAAAAGGATTAATTCAAAAAATTCCTTAGTTCTTATCAAACAAGATAATGGTTATAGTTCATATTTTTATGACACGGGTATCCTTCAGGTATTATATCCTGTAGGGCGGGCCATTAACTACACCTTTTATATTAAGTGATTGAAATTTCATATTTTTTCATATAAAACACTGCGGATGAGTAGCATTTTTTGCATCTTTGCAAATCAGGCATTAAGTTCACAATTAATCGACAACAGCTACCATTTTCTTCAATGAATTAAAGTTCAGACTGCATCTGGAAATATATTTATTAGACACAAATTAAGTTATTATATTTAGTAGGGCAAAATAATAAATAAATCAGTAATTTTTGAGTTATTTATATTTGAATTTTCAACTATCGAAATTTTATGTAATTTTGAATCAGTCTTATTTTTCTATTAAGTTTTAAAAAAATAGTTATAAGATGAACAAATATTGAAGTCAATATCTCCCAAAAGTATAATGAACTGATTCTCTGCTAATATTATGACAATTTTTAATGTAAATCCCTCCTCCCGATCATAACTGCCAGATTTATTTCCAAATTTTGATTCTGGCACACTCTACATTATAGCGACTGAAAAATATTTTTCCATCGAATACTAAATTGTAAAGTTAAATATTTACCACTTCAAAATCACATATATGTTTTTTCTGACAGAAATCATATGGGATAGTTATGCCTTATAGTGTCAACATCCGAATGCTGATAGTTCAATAAAGGTTTTTCTTCCAAAAATAACGTTGAAGTGCAGGGAAGGATAAATTCCAATTTTAATGGTTCTATCACATATTTCTTCATAACTCTTATACAATGTGATTTAGGGTATTACATAGCCAGCGTTCTCCTACTATAATATTCTTACTTATTTTTGGAACTTTGGTTTTGGTTTAAGATTTTCATATTCATCTACAGAATCACATATATACAAAAAACATACACCTACATATATAAACGAATATAATCTCGTATGTATGCAAAACATTTCATGTTTTATTTTTTTGTTATTTATTTGTATGAATGTTTTCCCTTTTTGATTCTTTTCCATTCTTTTAATATCTTTTTGTTTTTGCTTTTACCTTTAACTGTAAAGAAGGATAAACATATTTTTGCATCATGATATTAATTCCATAAACAAAAACAAATATAAAGAAAAAAGCAACAAATTCAAAAATCCAAAAAGTAAAAATGGAAAACTCTCAACATTTTACATTTTGAAACGTTTAATCTCTGACAGCTCGTTACTTTGTTTGGTTGAGTGTGAAATTCATGAGGTACCATAATCCGTGATATGGATCTTGCATTTTATTATTCGTCTTTCGTTTAGTTTTTTTCCCATTTTTGTTTTTGTTATATCTTTTCATTTTATTTAGTAAGTAAATAGAAGAAATGCTTTTTTTTTGAAAATATGCGAGTAGGATGGACTTTAATACCTACTTTACATGGATAGATTTATGTATTTGTTTGCTTGTAGTTGAAGTCACTTCTGTCTGTTGACCCCATCAAATGTTAATATTTTTTTATTTTAATACGACTGTTGTTTTAGACAAAAATTCATTTAAAATGCGCAATAAAACATTTTGCTCTAATTCGTTTTTTATCTTTTCAAACAAGCTGTAGTTTTTTTCCGAAAAAAAATTCACATTATCTCCTTTAGCAGATTTATCTGTATGTGTAATGAATTTTATTTAAATTTAGTTTTATTCATTTTTTTATTAATATTTTTCCAACTTGTTTATTTTGTTTGTTACATTTATTTAAAATTTATTTCTCCATACCTTTAGCTATAAACGTACAAATGTGTATGTGTTTATTTTTCTATCTCACATATATTTGCTGTTTGCTACACCGTTTTTCCGTTTCCGTTTTAACTCTAACTGATGGTTGTTTGCTTATTGAATGATTTTTCTGTATATCAAATGTCATGTTTCACTGCATCAATTCTCAGATATGTTCATTGATTTATAATGTATTTTCATTCGTTTTTTTTTTGTAATTTCATTCAGTCCAAAATTTATATACAGTATTTGTTATGTATAACATATTTACTGTTTCAGTGAATGTATGATATATAGTTGATATAATTTGTTGACTTCTATTTTTATTATGTGTAACATGTGCAATTTATATGATTTTGAATTTGTTTTCAAATATTAACTAAAGTAACATATAAATGTATAAATAAGACTATTTTCAATAAATTAAAATTAGAAAAATATTTTTGATTTGTTACATAAATTCCCACCAATACCCATGAAAAATTTCAGAATTTTTAATTAAATAATTATTACTGATTGAAAAATTTAGTCCCATGATTTTTTTAAGGCAAATTATAAAAAAAAAACTTTTACGAAAATTATTTGTTTCCAAACTCTTTGCAGGTGTTGTCTTCCGTTATACACTATAAGTCAGTTTATCATCTAAAGGAATAATAGATTCATATTTTTATGTTTCTGAATTATATATGCGACTGTTCATATTGAAGTCTTGAAATTTTTAAATAAATTTATATCTAACAAGTATTATTTGAAGATAATATAGAAAGATGCACTTCAAAGGAGTAAACAATTTTATTTGCAAGAGATTTTCTTGAAACAGAGTCCCAGTTTTTAAAATGACATGAAGTTTAAATAAAATTTTTTCAGCTTTTTTCCTATAACATAAATAGAAACTTAAAGAACTTTTCATTCCTCTCTCTTGGAATTGTTTTTTTTTTTTTTTTTTTTTTTTTAATTTTTGTAAGTAAATCCCATCCATTGCATGTCCTTATTTATACTGGGAAACCAAAAAATGAGATCTATCAAAACAGCATTGGAAAATTGACAGCAGTAGAATTAGTAACATTGTTTATAATATTCTAGAGAAATATTTCTACATATCATTTTCGCACGTCTTTGGAATTGGGAAAGCTTGAATATGACAAGCTTTAAAACAGATAGTAAATGAAGAAGACTTCTCCCAAGTAATATGCTGCCTGCAAGAAGTAGGCTTGCAGGTTCGATTAAATTTGTTCATAACTGAAGAAAATTTGCTCGATTAAATGATTATAAACAAGTAAGGAGTGTTTATAATATGGTTTCCGCCAGAATCTTCAATACTTGTCACTTACAAATGTGTGTAAACAAATTCGCATAAACACTTCATAAGACCCATATTACCTTATATGTGCTTCGAAATTTTTCCACATATAAACCTGAAGAGAGTCATTATAGTAGTTATAGCCGATCAGAATATACTTTTTTCTATTCTGAACCGTTTTTGGATAGTTGTAGCAATAATAATAAATTTGGATTTGATGCCACGTGTAATAGATAATGTGAGTCTATATTACTTTTTATCTGTATCATATTCTTTTGAGAATGATAAAATACTATTTTGATTTGGAGGTTATGGCCAGGTATTAAATTATAATATTTTTTAAGAGCCTACCATGGTAAAGAACTTATGACGTCCTAAATCTTTAGTTTTGGTCTCCCTATCTGCCTATCTTTTTTATTTATTTTTATTTATGAGGTCATTTAGTTTCCTGTTACTCGATATACATTCTTATATGTTTTCTTATATTCTATTGTGTAGGGTAAATAAATAAATAAATAAATAAATAAATAACTGAAATAGCTTCACATTCTATTGTATTTCAGATGATCAATTTCTGAATTTCTTTATATGATAAAATTGTTGAATTTACTAACACCATTATAAAGAATAATTTTAGAACCTGAAGAAATTTTAAATTCTTACCTATTTCTTATTTTTTTGCATTTATATTAATTTCACTTCTAACTACTTAAATTAAGTAAGAAACTGTTGTTAAGTTTTCAAATACGGAAATGCATTTACGATTAAAATTGTTACATCTGTTATAGTTACACTACATAGTTCAAAAAAGTGTAAGTATCCTTTCAAAAACACACATCTATAAAAGAAAATATAAAGTTTATTTCACTTCAGACCAAAAAGTTTATGTGAGTTTATTTAACGCAAAAAAAGGAAGGAAATCCACACAGACACATATAATTATATAATTTTACATTAAAATATGTGTCTGTGAGTTCACACAAATGCTAATATATCTCCATATAATAGCAGAAGTTATGTATGCTTTTGTAAACGTATATACTTCTTGAAATACCACTGAATAGTTTTCTTATTTCTGTGGTAGTTTTTCTTATATACATAACTACATATGTATTTTTAATATGTATTGTTAGTTACCAAGTTTTATGTATTTCTTTTTATTTATTTATTTTCTTAAGTGTTTTCATGTCAAGTATGGCTTTAAGATATTTAAAAAAAAAAAAAAACAAAAACAAAACTATAAAATGAATATAACTTTGAGATGTATAAACATCCATACACATGTTCGCATAAATGCAACAATTTTATATGAGATTCTAGTTGTGGTCGTCGACTACATTTTACATTTATTATTTTTTAATATTTTTTAGTTTTATATGGAACCGGAAAGACATATCTCTTTATTAAATTGCATGTTTTAGTTTTATTAAATCTATCTATTTGTGTATTTGTGTTGAATATTTGAATAAAAGAAGAAGGGTTGTGTATTGCGAGTACCTGGAACAATTTTTCTAATAAATCTTTTTTAATTTAAATATCGTTTGTAATGATTGAGGACAAAAAATCTCTTAGTGTTTTTTTTTTGTTATTGCATTTATTGCAATCGAAAGAAATTGTAGATACAAGCTTTGCTAAAGGTAAAATGATTTTGTAAATGTAATGGGGGAAATTTTGATAAACATTTTTATAGACTAAAGTATATATGTATTGAATTGTTTAAATTTTGAAACTATTTGGTTTTGGAAAATATATGAGGATAAAGCTAAATGATGTTTAAGTTGAAACCAATGATTCTTATTTGTATCCCGGGAAAAATATTTTAAAATTTTAAATCCTCGAGAATGAATAGTGATGAAGGTTTATAAACTTTGTCATTGTCATAAAGGAAGATTTTGAACATGAATTACAACTAAACGTCTTATTTAATTTCTATACTCGTATTGCCTTAAGCGAAAAGTGTTCTGCAATATACAATTTTTAAACAGGACGCTGGTAAGAGATAAACATTTTATATTACATACATCTGTAGCTAATAAAAGATTTCTAAGGAATTAACTTTTATCAAATTGTTTGTTGTCACCCTAAGTAGTTACCTATGTAGACGGATATCTGATACGTCACATAGGTCGCAAAATTTGCCTTATTGGAGACTACAAATTCACGTATAAAGCATGGAGGAGAGATTAACTTTTATCAAATTGTTTGTTGTCACCCTAAGTAGTTACCTATGTAGACGGATATCTGATACGTCACATAGGTCGCAAAATTTGCACATGTATTTATTTTTATATAAAATATATGTGATTTGGATTCCATATTATGTTATAGCTTCCATTAAGGGTACTTTCTAGAAAAATTTTTAAAGCATGTCTAAAATATGGACCATATCCTTTAGGCAGTCGGCACAGCCGAATATAGCATTCTTACTTGCATTATTTTTGCTTATATAATAATGGATTATTTTTTTTCTCACCGAAAAAAAAGAAAAGAAAAACAAGTTTTGTAAGATTTTGTAATTTGAAAAGGTGATCATGGAATGAATACCGCTTTTACAAACATTTACAGTAGTTCATAAAATGTTTAATATGTCAATGAAGTTTTCATGGTTTGGTGTCATATCATAAAAAGTAATTATGAATTGAGACTCCTTTGTATGCATCTTGGACTTGAATTTAAAAACCTCTTCAAATTTTCCTTATGTGATAATGAATTAACTATTATCTGGTCTTAGCTGTACTAGTTCTAGAAACATCAAACACTTTTGAATTTATTAAAGTTTCTAACTCAGAAAAAATAATTATTCCTATTTTTCTGAAATTAACTTTAAAGTTAATAATTCTTAATTTTTTTTTTTAATTTGCAGGAGTTTATATTAAAATTAAAACAAACTACAGCGTTTGAATTTAGAATCATATTCTACAAATAATTCCTCTATTCTAACAATTCTTTTATTATATCAAAAATAAAATTTATTTTTCTTTTCGAAAAAATATGAAAAAATTAGTAAATAGATTAATAACAAAAGCAATTAGTTTTATTTCATATATTTTTGTAAACAGGTTTTAAATGAATGTTTTCTCTTAAGTATTTGTAAAGAAATCGCTTTGGCGTATACTTGATGAAATATTACGTATACGCTCAATGGTACTGTACCCACAAATAATTTTTAATAAAAAATTTCATTAATTTAACAAGATACAAGATAGATATAGTAAATTGCAACATTTTTGTTGACCTTTGCTTAAAAGTTGTACAAAAACGCCTCTTTTAAAACTCTGCCATCTATTAACAACATTTGATAAAAATATAAAATGCACCACAAAACTATAGTTTTTGGTCACGTTTATAACATATAAATAAACACATACATTTATATGTAAAAAAGGATTTATATAGCAATTTTGGTTCTCTTACTTTCCATGTAAGTAGTGAGATCGAAAAATTCATAACATAAACTTATCATTAAAACTTTTAAACCAAGCATTTTTTTATATAAAATTACCTTTGTAAAACATGTAAGTTATTATGCATAATATCAAACCAATGAATATATTGTTAGTATGATTAAAATTGCTTACAAAAAAGTTCTTACCAAAAATTAGCAAACATTGAAAGGTCTGCTGTTAAACTGCTTCTAATGTTATTAAAAAGTATAGGGAGAAATTGTCCGTTGATATAGGTCTTCAAATCTTTAAAATAAGCATTTTCAAAAGATCTCCCAATACATCCCACATGATAGCAGCCCAGTTAGTTCAGTGCTTCGACTATTTGGTAGAAAAGTTACAGCTAATACAGGTTTAAAAACATACAAGGTCCTAAAATTTCCTAACAGGACGAAATTAAACAAAAATATATATTCTTGCATGAATGACGAAACGTATGTTCTGGCAGATTTTTTGCCACTTCCTGCTCAAAAATTTCTTGCTTATGCTCGTAAAAAGTTAAATAAAAGTTTAGGACACATACGCAGTCAAAATTTTCCGAAACTGTCATGATATGCATAAAACATTTGTTTCACCAGATTCTATAAATACCAAAATTTACATGAAGGAATGTTGAAAACAAATTCTGCTGCCGTTTATAAGACTTCGTATTGTGTCCGATTGTGGCCTGGTTTGGTATCCTGTCACTATGAAAAGTACAAAATGTATTTATTTACCAAGAGAGGCAAATTCTCCATATTCCCCGGAGATAAGGCCAGTAGAAAGATAATGGACTCTTGTTAAATGGAGTTAAAAGAGCACAAAAAAGGTTTTTTAAACAAAAATAATGCAAGAGTTTCGAAAAAGTTCGAATTTTCATCACTATTGATAAGAACTATAAAAATATGTTTTATAGTTAAAATTTCAATCAAATATAAGTTTAGTGGTCTCAATTTTATTAACATATATGTATGTTAAGAACTTTTATCTCTTTTATATGAACGTTTTACTCCCATTTTGGTATTAAAAACAATATACATTTACGTATGAAGTTTTATTGAGAAAATATGAATATTTTTAGTTATTTTTCATTTTACATTGGTTGGTCTTTCAGTCTATTGCATCGTTTTGGTTCATTGGTTTTTTTTATAATTTTATTTTCTATTTATTTTATTTTATATTTTATTTTCATTTTTCTCTATTGTTGTTATTTCATATTGTTTATTTTTCATGTAATAAAAAAGTTTATGCAAAACTTGTTAATAAAATTATGCTATTTTTGTATGTTCAGATGTGTGCACATATTTGCATATGTAAGTTTGTAATTTTAAGAACATGTATATATAATTTTTTGTTTATTTATTGTTAATTTAACCCTTCTAGTATTTAAAAGAGGTTAAAATTGTTGAGAGTTTTGCAAAGGGACCAAGTGTTTTAGTAAACTACTAAAAAATAGTAAAGATGTTATGTTGTAAACTTTTGCAGTATATTTTCCACGTATTTCTTAATTAAAGTAAAATACATGTATTTGTAAAAAGAGTGTAAAGTATTATATGTGAAACGCTTATGTTCCACTTTTTTATTTTGGTAATCTGGAGGCAAAACAATTGAAATTATTTTTGTATAAAATTTAATTGTTTTCAAAGGAGTTGGTTTGCGAATAATAAATTAAGTAATTATTAAGAAATTGTGAACTTGTTTAATTTACATAAATACGTTTTTAAACTTTGGAACCATTTTATTATTCCTAATCAGTGTTGCCCATTCTTAAGTAGCACAAGTGGATAAAAATGGGGCTTATTAAGGAGGGTCATCAATATATGCTTAACATATTCTGATAAACTTAAAGTTTTATTTTTTATATTTTGTTGAAGTTGTTATTTCAATTAAAGAAAAATTAAGTTTTTATAGTGATGAAAGTTTGAACCTTTTGCGGAAACCCTTGCATTAATCTTTTATAGTACTTTTGTCATTTTACTTGAACAAATAATCCCATAACCGCTTGAAAGCTACCACATTTTTGGACCATATTATTTTTTATTATTTTTGTGCTAAGTAAAGTGAACACATTTTAAAGTTTAATGGGTGGAAGCAGACTTTCTTGTAAATATTCCTTAGATGTAAATTTTGGTATTTATAGAGTCGTTGTAAATTTTTTGCTTTAGCTTTGGAGTTTTTCGTTAGTTTTTCAAATAATTGGAGCACGCTAACCAGCCGCTTATTATTTTTGGCGTTTTAGAAATGATCCTATAAAACAATTTTCTTTTACCAGACGCAGGTATGCTCTCAACGAAGAATTTTCTCGGTACATAGACGTTTTATTGCTTTCTGGTAACTCATTTTTAATCAGATTAACAATAATAATAGCTAACGTGTTTTACCAAGTAACTGGAATTTTACTTATTATCCGGATCCGAGAAAAACGCGCCCTGCGGTTTTTTATTATGAATTGTGTACTCAATTTCTATTATTCTTGGATTCAAAATCTAAAAGATATAAATATACGATATGTGTACACATGTTTTAAAAAAATATTACATTACAAATCTGCGGAGACATTTCTAATACCTCTCTTATCTAGTATTCAGTTACAATGATGAAAAATGCACACAATCCTAGTCATAAGTGTACATGTCTTATCTGGTTACAGTCAGTAACATTATTAAAAAAATAATCAAATGAATGTGGAAGTCACATTTTTTTAATGTTCAGATAAGATTATTCTTTTTCAATTTTCCTTCATTCCATATTAATAATATCTATATGTATATAATATTGACGATGTTAAAATAGAAATGAAAATCATTTAGAAACAAAAAATATCATTAATAATTAATTTTAAGTTTACCGAATATTCAGAAAAGAATTTTAATCGGTGGCAGTAAGAACGTCACATACTTATTTTGTTTCAGTACGATTCATCGTTTCGGTGCAGTCCCTGTGGATCGGCTAACCAACCATTTAATAACTGCTCGGAAATTGAGGTTAGAATTGGGCTTCAATATTCCAAGAATAAAATTTTTTGAAACTGTGAATTATTTTATTATATATGAATATTTTATCACATATAATTCCCTTAATATAAATTTTATAATTAAAATATAAATCCTTCTATTTAAGTTGTCTTTCTTTAAGATTAAGAATTTCATAAACTATTTGGTCTATATTATAGACTTCTGACTTTCATGCTCTAAATATTTTATAATTAAAATTTATGTCAAACTTAGAATTACATCATAATTTATATTAAAAATATTTGTTCTAAATTAAACAAAAGTGAAAATTTAATTATTTGCCTTTAATATTTGTCAAATGATAAATTTCTTCGCATTTCCGTTCCATTACGTTACACAGACATAACTCATATATATAGAAAAACATTCATACATATACATATATAAATACGAACATATATAACAAGTAAGAATGGGTAGTCGGTCAAACCCTATTAACTAATATCCTACACCATATAGTCGGATAAAAATGGCGGCTGAGTAAAACTAATGAACGAACTTCGTAATTATTATCACAATAAAAATGTACATGTAAGATTCTTGCCCTTAAAAGGCGAGGTGATGCGATTAAAATTTCATTTAAATCGCATTGTATTTTTTTGACCTTAAAACCCCTTTTCGGAAAGAACATTTGTATAAGAGGTACCTGAACAATTGGGCCGAATATGACCAATTTCAATAGGCTTAGACCAAATTTTATCGCGATATTTCAAAAGTTAAAACCTGTGCATTGACCACAAACTGAACAGACAGGCGGAGGGACGGACATCATTAATCGACTCAGTTACAAAAATCAGCACAAAGCATAATACCCCAACCACCTTCGTTGATGTAGGGTATATTAACTCAGTATGTGTGCGTCATCCATTCACAGATATCAAGGAGAAATAAATATGCAATAAAAACAAAAACCAAGAGAAAAAAGGGAGAAAAACGGCAATCACTACAATTTGTCAACCATATTGACCGCATTTATTTAATGTATGAATTATATACATCCTTTGCAGCATTAATCCTACAACAATGCACACACACGTATGTATATGTATGTAAACGTCATTGCTACTTTTCCTATTTACTGGCCAAAAACAATAAAATGCTCCATCAACTATTTCTGTGCAGTCAAATATTTGTATGCTTGTGTGAGTTTTCTATATAGATATTATTGTAGTAGTTGTCGTTGTTTTTGTTGTGGTAGTATATGTTCTTGTTATCCTTTATTTCCTATAACTTGAATGAAAATTCTATAATTGTGTGTGTGTACATTTATATGCATATTAAGGTGGTACAAAGTGGAAAGTAAACAGAATAAAAATAAAAGTTTTGAAGATGATTTATCATTGAAATTTTGTCTGAAATAAATTAATCTATGGAAAGTCTCATTTTATTTTGATATACTCTACCAACAAAAGTGTAGAATAAAAATAAATTGGATAATTTCTTCCGCCTATACCTCTGTACCGGAACTTGTCAAAATTTAACACGCAAATTCATATATTCGGTTGTGCCTAGACTTGAAAACTCACCACCACCACCCAATTTATAAATTTATTCCAAAAAGGGTGTTTCAAGTATTTAAGATTTTCTTGAAAAAAAATCAGAAGTTCAGAAATTCTCCACCATTCAGCATCTGGAAAATTTTTAGTCTATAATATTTAGTTGCCAAAGTTTTATCCATGTGTCAAATTTAATGAAGATTTCTGTAAAAGATTCAAAGGCATTCGAATTATTTGCAAGAACTATCAAACTCCCCAAACCGTTTTTACTGATATGAACAGATTCTAAACCAAAAAATTTCCTGGAAAATAGGAAATTATTGGTCAAAATTTCAAAGCGATATTTGGAACGGTAGTTTTATAAAAGTACGAAAAATGGATAAATCCTTGTATAATTTTTTTTATCGCTTTAGAATACTATAAGACTTTCTTTTACAAAATTTGGTTAAAATCGCTTTATATGTTATGAGCTAAAAATCCCATATCATGACAACATTTGCCTTTATGAAATAATTGAGCGATCATAAGACACTATATAATTAGGTCCTTTGGTCTTTTTAATACCCTCGATAGATTTTGAAACAAACTGCCATTTCATTATTATTATATCCTACAATACCATAGGTGGTTGGGGTATAATGCGTTTATGCTTAAGTTTGCATCGCACAGAAAAAATAATGATATCACCACTTTTAAGTATACCTTTCGAAGCAAAATCACTTTTTGTGTAGATTTAACCATGTCCGACTAGCTATCCATGTAAACCTTGTAAACAATTTCAGAGATATCTAAATGAAACTTGACACATGTCATTATTACAAATGTTTCTTTCTGAATAGAATTTTAAGGTCATTAAATTACTTATTTATACAAATACATATAATAATATTCCAAAATGATGTGCCAATTTATACGAGGATCTATCAATTATTATTCTTAGATCCAATACAACGCCCCTTATAAATATTACTTTGAAGGGCGTATTTTTGATAATAATAAGTCATTTTAAGATAAATCTTAACAACATTTAATGTACAAAATTTTTCGAGGGTCAGTACATAATTACTTCTAGCTCCCATATTATCCCTCCGAAGTCCTTAAAAAGCGTACAAATCCAAAGTATATATTAACATCTTAACATACTGCACCTAAATTAGAAAAAATATTTTTAGGAGGATCGATCATTAATTCTTGATACCTACCATTAGTAACCAACAATGTGGCATTAAAAGGACGGGCTTTACTTACTATAGCTTTAACATGTCTTTAAACTTTAATTCTAAAATTAGTAAAATTGGTTTAGTAGCCAAAATTCTAGACCAGAAGAAATGAAACTTTGTTATAACTTTATTGAGAATTTAAAATCTAGTGGAACTCTTATATATAAAGCAACCACTTTCCCTTGTATAATCGGAGCCCTTCTAATATAAACACATTTAAGATTATTTTATGAAATTATTTGGAACATACTACCAAATACTAAATGTGAACAAAAAATTAATGACATATTTATATAAAATAATAAAATTTAATTATTATAATTATTTAACTTTAACTTATAAATAATAAATTTGTTGAAAAGTATAATTTTTCTTTTAAGTCCGTCTTACGTCCATATTTATTTGGCCACTCATCACTTTAAAATATTATTCAAATATTCCTTAGTGTAATTGTACAACATCTATGTGCATTTCGTAGCCTTTTCTGGGCCAACATAAATTTTCCACTTAAGCAACAATCAGATTGTAAAATTTCAATTGTACTTTACATATTTGCTTTGCTTCTTGTGAATCCGAATGATGGTGTAATTGTTTGTAATTCTGATTTTATTTCTCTCCTTCTCATTGTTTCTTCTAAAGGATTAAAGGGAAAACTTTAGTTTCTGGTATTATATTATTTTGATTTTCTCGGTTATGTTATTACTTGTGTATGAATAAAAGTGTAAGTGAGTGTAAGATTTAATATTTTAGGTTTTTTGTTATTGGTGCCTGAGTTCTTTTGCTGTTTATAATCAAAGAATAAGCGATAAGAGATCATATATATTAGTTATAAAATCGCTGATTTTTAAATTATAATCTGAAGTTGTCCTCTTCATTTTTATTATCATTGGAAACAGTTTTATATCCGATAATTAATTCTTGGAATAATTTTTAAGAAAAATTTGGATGAGAAGTTTTCTAGTTCAAACCACCAAAATCGGTTCATTATATTAAAAGATATATACTGATATCTAAGGAAACCTCTAAGTTCAAGCGAATTGTATTTTATAATTGACCATTAAATAATTTATTGCCATTCCAAATTATTGGGTTCAGTAGAAAAATTTTTTTAGCCAAAAATATGACTGATTTTATGACTCATAAAATGTCTATGTGCTATAATTAAGAAAAACTTTTATATATTGTATTTATGAGTGTATGTGTAAGTATTTCACACGGATTTGTGCTGGAGGGTTTTGAGCCGAATATAGCTTTTTACTTATTTTTATTATATTATCTTATTTTGCACTCATTTTTAATACGAAGAAGACACCGTCTTCAATCAAAACCTCGAATCCACTTCCTTTACAGAAAAAAAATCATATATAATTTTTATAAATTGCCATAAATCTCCATCTCTAATAACATGTCCAATATTATACAATTATAAAGATTAATTTTAACATGTCTCCTATTAAATCCCATAATAAATGAATTTTTAGCTGCCTGGTCACAGTGATTACTATAAATGTCATTTCAAATCCTAACTAGGGACTTCTTAATGTTAAGTGTCTTGCTAACTAATTTTTATACTAAAATAAATATTTTGTATTTTTTTTTTTGTTGTTACTTTCTACAAATATGTGTCAGTTATTTTAGATAAGAAACAAATACAAATACAAAAAATAATAATAACTTAAAATGATTCATTATAGCAAATATAGTGGACAGTATTTTTACTCTCTGATCCATGATGACAAATTGCAATAAGGATTTATTATTTAAGACTAGCGTATGTGTATGTGTGAGTATGAGTTTGTGTTCTAAAAAATATATACACGATGAATTGACTTCTGTTATAAAATAGTATATGATTGACACTATATTACAGGATTTAAGATTAATAAAAACAAGTAAGTTTGACTATGCCGAATCTTTAACACCTTTTCGTACATATACGCTTACACATACATTCACAGTTTAATATTATGGCAAAATTTAATTGTAATATGCTGATTTGTGTTTACATCAGAGGTTCTATCGAGCTGTTTGCCACTAACCATCGTAATCAATGAGCAGGATTATGTCACAGTTACTGCAGTATCTGGATATTGTCAGTTCAGGGTACATGCATCAAGAATGGGGCTTCCTGCGAATGACTTTGTAGAAGGTGTATAAATATAGAGGAGATACCTAGTCTTCACCTTTTTTGCAACTGTCGTGTGTTCAGTTCCTTGCGTATGTGTTTCCTTTAATGTGGATTTGGCGACTGTTTATGTGAGAAATATTTGTGGCTTTATCAGAAATTGCTGCTGTTTCGGTGAGTGAGACTTCTTCGGAGTTTATATGATGTTAATTACTTGACATACTAGAGAGCAACGCTCTCTCCCTTCTTCCTTTCTCCAAGGACATGACTTTGCCTCTACAATTATTTTCAAACCTGAATTTATTACTTCTAACTTTAACTCAATTTATTTTCTACACTTTATTTTGTTAGAATTCTTCTCCTTTCAGGTAATACAAAGGGCCTAAGTGAGCCATTATCTTCAATCTTCTTGGAATTCTGATGACCGACTCTTCGAGGGATTGCCTCAGATGTCGCTTTACAATTTTTGGCTATAACTTTTTTCTAATGTACTGATTTGGATAATATTTGAAATGTTAATGAAGAACTTATTATTTATTTGAATTAAGGGGTTTCCTCAGATAGCGGTTTATATCCTTTAATTAATTGAAGCAAATTTGCTGGTCTCTTTTTTTTAAGACTATAACAAATACTCAGGCCAAATGTCATTGAAGTCTGTCAATTATTATGAATGGGAGCAACAGACAGACAGATAGACAGCATACGACATAGCTAAATCGACATATATATTGATGCAATAACATATATAAATTATGAATTCTGAGATGATTTCTTCTAATCGCTACACACGCAACGACAAAATAAATATTTATCCTCTTCACCAGTTGTAGTGGTGAAGGGTAAAAAAAAGAAACTATGAAAATATATATTTTCACCACATGATTTGAACGTTTATTTATCACATAAGAGATTTACAACAAATCGTCTATTGTCATGTATTTTATTAAATTTGATTTTTGTAAAAAAGAAATATTATTTTTATACATTATTTAACATTTACTATGAAAATATAAATGAACATTTCAAATGCAATTGAGTAGATTGATAGAAAAAATCTAATGAAGTATAATAATAAAAAATTACCTCTAAAAACATTAAATTGACAGACAGAATCATTTATTTGAAATATTTATTTTAGATTATATTTTGATTAAATATTTTACAAATGAGCAGTTTTATTTCAGTTTTGTAATTTAAAATAAATATATTTTTTGTATGTATTTAATGCAGAAAAATATACATATTTTTAATAATGTCGTGAATTAATGGAATATTGTTAAAAAATATGTTTTTGTAATAATTCTTTTTTTTTACATATTTTGAACTTTATTAATTTTAATAAAAATGATTTAATTAAAAGTATGTTTTCAGTACAATTTCAGTGAGAAAATGTATTCTCATTGTATGACAGTATTTCTTAATATCCTCAGTTCTCTGCAGTCAGTGTTGCCAATTCTTGAGGAGCATATGTGGCTAAATCCTTATACATTAGTGGCTAAAATATGTAAAAATGACTCAAAATGTTGCTAAATTTTTTTGTTGTAAAATTTACACAAAATTAAAAGTAAACCCAAAAGTAATTCATTTATTTAAGTATTTGTTAAAAGACATTTTTTAAAAGATATTAATAATTGAACTACTTAAACAAAAAGTACTATTATTTTTTCATAAATAATAATTTCATATTTAAAAAAATATAATCAGATTTGTAAAAATATAATCGAATATATTGGTTTCCAATCATTTTCTGAAAAATATTGACTTTGAGACTTGTTTTGTCAATATACGCTTTTCAAAAATTACCCTTTAATTCATCTTATTGATTCAGAATTCTGGAAACTGACTTTCCAATTCATTACATATTCTTTTTTTATTATTATGAATTAAATCTATAAAAAAACTGTTCAAAAATTTTCCTTTAGACACTGATTTATCATTAGTTACAGAGAATGATATACGTATTTAACAAAAATTTAACCAAAATGTAATGAGGTAATTCCTTTTTAGGGCTTTATAGATACTTTGAGGCGTTTTTTGTGTATTTATAGTGATTTTTTTAGACATTTTAAGTTTATATATATAAAAATGGTAGATGAAAATGGCTAAGAAAATGACTAAGTGTCATTGAAAATGGCTTGAAATTTAATGGCAAAATTAATTTTGTCGGTGGCTTAAATATGATCGAAAATTGCTAAATTTAGCCACTAACTGGCTAAATTGGAAACACTGCCAGTAGTAAACTTAAAACACTTAAATATTTTGTACAGTATTCTGTATTATATAAATCGGTATTTATCTCACACACATTTGTAGTGAAGGGAATTGAAGATTCGGCGTAGCCTTCTTACTTGTTTTCTACATCCTTTAAATATTATTTTACACACTTTTTTTTCATTTTTATTACTTCTGGATCTGCCAGTTTTTTTTATGAATTTTTTTTTAACTATTTAAAAATATATATTTTAAATAAATTATTAAGTTAATTGCAATTTTTCTTCAAATATTTTTTTCTGTGCACCAGCTGTAAATTTTAACGATTTTTTCAATAATATTCTTAATTTTAAGAATAATTCAGCATTTTTTGCATTTCACGTAATATTAACAGTTTTAAACTATTAATTAACATTGAACTCATTAATTATACGGCCATTAATTATTAAGCATAAAAAAGGTAAATCAAGAAATTATTTTATTTTTTTATTTTAAATCAACAATTAAATTACACAAAAAAAAATCAAATAAATTTATACTGATACTTTTGGTATTATTTATACATATAATCTGACTACGATTAACTTACTGTAAATATATTACATTTAACATCAATACAGTGGTAGTATTCTTCTTCTTCTTATCAACAGATGTCAATTTCAATATTTATTTTTTCAATTTACAATTACGCCTGCTGGCATATACTTATATAGACATACATATTCATACAAATATATAATCACATTTATGCAAACGTGACTGTATGCATCACATTGGTAATACTAGCAATTGAAACAGTTAAGTCCAACAAAATCCAATAGCCTTAAGAACGAAAAACTGTCAAAAAAGAGAAAAAGAACATTTTGATGCAAAAGAAAACACACAAACAATAACAACAAAAATAAACAAAAATGGATAAAGAAAAAGCTGGAAAATATTTAATGAAAAAAGAGGGAAAACAAAAACAACAGAATAATTTTGACTTACAAATTTGGAAATAGTGGATTGAGAAAAGGGAATGTTAAGTTGGCATCTAATAGGCGTGATTTTAGGACTATGAGTTTCCCTAAATATAATAGATATTCTATTATCGGTTATATTCTTGAACGAATAAGAATATTCTCACATCCCTCACATCCGACTTTCTGAAATTAGTGCACAATAATCCACCGGTTGTGTTGAGAGAGAGAGAGAGTGCATTAAAAATAGTGCATTGTGTTTGAAGTTCTCAGAATAACCATTTAGACTTTTTAGCTAAAATCTTGTTAAATTGATGTTAACCGATCTGATTTGTTAATTAATAGATTCTTTTTTAATAGAGCTTGAAAATCATTTTTCACATTTCACCTTTTGGCATAATCAACTTAAATCTCCCCTTCATTCCCAGTAGCTAAAAAAAAACACAAAATTTAATTTTCAACTACAAAATAGGAGATGACATTTCAAGTAAATTTTTTGCAACAAAATTCAAAAAAAAAAAAAATGATAAAACAAAAAAATTAAATTCGAAGGAGAAAACAAGCAGTGAACAAAATGTGAAAAAAGAATTTGAGTTAAATGAAAAAAGAGAAAACAAAAAAGCAAAAAAAAAGAGAAAATAAGCAAATGTGGAAATCAGTAAATCCGATTTGCATGGATTTCTGAGGTTTTCTTTGGCAGCAACAACACCATTGGCAAATGTCAGTCAGAAATACAATGCAATGAAACAATACAATGGTATAGTATTTTCTGATTGTTTAGTAGCTGTATTGTTAACAAATACACATGTACATATGTATACAAAACAAATATACATACACAAAGATTTCAATTTGCAGACCACCAGTTATATGAAAATTATATTTTTACAACAAAGTACACTTAAAATAAAGATTTAATATTGTAAAATTTCATGTTTTTTATTAAAACTGACACAATTTTTTTCTAAATATCAAAAATAAATAGTGTATAATTACATTATTTTCAGTCAATCGGGCAGACGAATGAACATCGTTAAATAAACATAGAAAATGATTCTGAGTCGAACGGTATACTTTAGGGTGAAACATTATCTTTCCTGTATATTATCAGCACCCTCCACCTATGCTGGTGTTGGGTATAATGATGACTTGATATGATATAATGTCAAAAGTTGCCCGTAGATCAGTAAAAGTGCAAACCATTTCTTCAATATATTTTCAAGTATTTTCAACCATCGAAAGCGATAGGATCCAACCACAAATCAAAATTTGTCAATTTTTGCCTATATCTTTTAGAAGTGAAAAGATAAGTTTGGCTGGAGCAAACTTAGTCTGGCTTAGATTTTCGCATGGCACAAGCATTTCATATAAGTATTTGAAATCTATAAATAACACTAGAACTTAGAAAAAATTAGTGGGTTGTAATTTGAACTGAAAATTTCGATTTTTTTTTAATAAAAAAATTATATTTCAATAAAGTTGAATACAAATATTTCTCCAAACTTTCACAGTGATTACTTAAGTACCCAAAATTCTAATCATATTTACAATATTGACTTTTTAATAATTATGATCATCCTTTCCATCCCACAGTGATTTATTCTCATACGAAATTTGGCAACAATATAACACGTTTTCTAGAGTTCTGAAAACTTGCATATATATTGAATAATTAATTACTGTAGTTAAAATATTAAATTTTGTCCATAATTATGCTCAGACAAATCTGAAGTTTTGCAATTATGACATTTATATGGTTACAATAATATAATAAATTTACCACTAATATCAGAAGAAGGACACTCATACCTGTAATTCATCGTCCCAAAAATGTGAACAAAATAATGTAAACTATGTTTTTAATCCAGTCTAAATTCGTTAAGTTGTCTGAGTACTTAATAACTTAAAAAAATCATATAACTCATACGCCAATGTGTACTTTATGTTTTTAATTTCTTTTTAATTAACTGTCATCCAAATCATGTGAAATTATTTTACCATTAAATATTTTATGATCTATATCAAGCCCATAAACTTAAAAAAAACTAAATTAAAAAATTAACAAGGGTTAAAAAGAGTTAAGCACATATAAGAAAACAATCTGTGTACAAAATTTTTTTGTCTGAATTCATATATTATATTGTGTCGATTTTTTGTAAATCAGTATACATAACTCAGGTGGCCAACTTTAAATTTTCCATTCTCTATGTATTCATCAAAATCAAATTCGATCTTTACCCATGTGTTTCCTGTTGGCTCTGGTGTGAGATCAGTGAAATTTCACTTCACTGTTATTTTTTCTCCTGAGAAGTTTTCTAAACCAGTTAAAACCGGAAAAATTAAAATTAGATAACCTATAATTTCAAGCGAAGGACTTTCATATTTGTTTTCTATTAATCGAATTTAATAATAATAATAACAATAATAATAATTATAATAATAATAATAATAATAATAATAATAATAATAATAATAATAATAATAATAATAATATAATTATTAATTCTTATAATTCTATAAAGATCTTTTAAATGTTTACTGAACAAAATTCTCTCAGTGCCTGCGTATTTGATTATTTGCAAGTATTGGTAATAAGATAGTATAAACCTATTGTACATACGAGTGTTGTTGCATTCGTCAGGACTAATGTAACAGTTAAAGGAACGAAGAATTGTAAGGAGAAGAAAAAACAATTGCAAATCTTGAAAACATTTCTTTTTCTGTTGTATTTTTGTATCTCTTTACCTCTTTCATATTATTCAGCTTGTTATTTGTATAACGTTGTTGTGTTATACAAGCGTTTTTACTTTAATTTTTTCTTCTCTTTGAGAACATTGTTTTCATTTTTTTACACTTTTTAAAATGTTGTTGCTATTGTGTATGTTTGATATTTGTTGTATGTGGAATGTATAAGTATTTGTATGTAGTAGTAAATAGTGGTAGAAATTTACAGTGATTTTTAGATGTAAGCATACTTGTAAGCCTCATGTCCACAATTGACGTGCCACTTCAGTATCCTGCTTATAGGTTGAGTGTTTATGTGTATGTATATTCACATATTTTTTTCTTCTTTTTGTTGTATTTGTATTTTCATGTCTGTAAGTATTCTTACATTTTCCATATGAAACTTTTTATGCTTTTGTTAGTTTAGTTTTATTTTCTTTTTCCATTTTTTAATGTATTTTATTATATTCTATTATTTTATTTAGAATTTATTTTTTAGTTTTTATTATTTTCAAATAAAACTGCATTTTTTATAAAGCTTTAGGACTTACTTTGAAGTGCATGCATTTAAATTTAACCTTGACTATGTAACATAGTTGCAAAAAGATGTGTGGTTTTTCATTTTTTGAGAGACAATTTTTGTGATTTTTTTTTTGAAGGTGTAATTGCGATGAATGTGACATGAAATTAATGCAGTTGCTGTATTTAGTTGCAGATATTCTTCCAAAGATGAGCTTTATTATGTAGTATAGAATATTAAGCTAAGTTGGTTTAAATTATTGTGCATGTAATATCTGAAATTAACTATATTTTAGTTTTTAAAATATAATAAGAATTGAGATCGAATAAAACCTTTAAAGGTTTTATTCATTTACTCGATTTAATTTACTATTTCAATTCACAAAAAATATTTTTAAGAGCTTAAATAACTTGCATTGAAATTTGAAACCTTAAAATTCACCACATTTTTGGACAACTTCTTTTTGTTCTCTTCAATTAATTTTTACAAGAGCCCAATATCTCTGGCTTAAGCTCCGTACTTATATCGGCATTTATAGGCCCGTTGTAAAAAAATAACTGGCAACTTTCGCCGCATCTGCATATTTCATCTAGGTAAGAGTTGTATCCTAAACTTTTATTCAACATTTCCTCGAACATCAGCGATATGATTTTTTTGGCAGAAAGATGCGAAAAATCTGCGAGAATATTCAAATGAAGCAAGATTATTTTTTATAAAACTTGACTTCAATATCCGTGCGTTATTTTTGTATGCTAAATTTTTAGCAGCATTCCTTTTAGAGCCTTGTATATTTTTAAGCTTTCACTATCCTTAACGCTTCGTACCAAATATGCCGTGCACTGACCGAAAATGCTGATATTTTTTTGGCTTTAGAAACATCATGTGTACCATTTCTTTTACCTTAACTTTTCTATCAAGGGCCAAGTTCTCGTGACATGTCTTAAAATGATTGGCCTATTGGCCAATGAAAATCGTGTGTTAAGAGTTTTTCGATCTCATTCCTAATGTCGAAATGGAATCCAAATTTTTGTTGTTCTAAGACTGAATAGGATATTTTTGAACTATCGTGAATCAGAAACTGTAAATGGATGTATTATTTTGTTGTTAAACGTCAGAATTCAAAAGTACGAGTCACTTCTGTATTTAAATATTCAATATTAAGTATACGCTACATATTAATTTATTTAAAATATTTCAATTTAAATTATTGAAAAAACATATCTTGTTGCGCTATATTTTCTATTAGTTAGCTTAATATAGATTTATATGAGTAGATTCCATTACCAATCAATTTAAATCTTTGCATGAGAACGAATAGTTGTGCTGCATTCTTCGTCATTAGAAGCTTAAACTTGTATAATTCTGCGTTGAAAAGGGTATTTGAAATGCTTTCTAAACGTTTAAAAATGTATCCTTTTCCTCTACTACTTTCTTGAATTTTTTGCATTTATTGTGTTAAGCATGATGTTACATCTTTCAAAACATGCCAAAAGTAGTAATTGTATAAAAATATTTATGTGAAAAAAATTGTAAATTTTGTTATCATATTTTTGGAATTGCAAGGGTTACAAATGTAAACGCTTCTTCACAAGGGCCTTTAAAAAATTGAATTCAAGATATATATTTTTTCCATTAAATAACAGCAGATATAAATTCTTTCCAAACAAAAACTATAAACACTCATGTGCGTATGAGTCACTTCTGTATTTAAACATTCAATATTAAGTATACGCTGAAAATTATATTATTTAAATATTATAGTTTTTCTTTAAGCTTTTAGCCCAAGTATAATTTGTTTTATTATTATTATTATTATTATTATTATTATTATTATTATTATTATTATTATTATTATTATTATTATTTATCAATTACCTTTGTAAGACATGTCAGTTGTTATGTTGAAAAAATTAATATATTGTTCATCTGATCAAATGAGTGACAAAAAAATGTGTACTAAAATCCTATAAAAATTTGCCAACCATTTTAGGGTTTATCGTCAAGCAGTTACAAAGGTCCACGAAATATTTGTAAAAATTTTAAGATTAAAACACAAAAAATTGAAGTCAAGTTTTTAAAAAGAATATTCTTGCTGCATTATGTATAACGATGCTTCGCATTTTTTGGTCAAACATTTTATGTTGCTTTTAAGGTAATGTTGAAGACTCAAAAGCGGTAAAAATATTTTAAAATATTTCTTTCGCTGCAAAAGAAGCCAAGCATTTGTTACAACGGGCTCTATAAATATCGACATTTACATTCATAAGACTTCTTTACTTATTTTTGGCTTGACTGTGTAAGTCCTCAATTAATACAAGAACAATAATGTGGTATTTGTACTAAGAGACTCAAACCCTCCAAACTACTCGAAGCTGAGGCCTGTGGGAAGATATGGAGCTCTTCGTAAAAAAGAAGTAAAGGGCACAAAATGGTGTCCACAAGTGTGGCAGGTTTTGAACGGGGATAAACAACCTGTTCGAGCAAATTGACAAAAATACTGCACAAACTTCAATGGAAGTGTTTCCGAAAAAAGTTAAAAATCACTAGTGATTAAAACTATAAAAATAATTTGTTTTGCAAAATGTAATAAAAATATTAAAATGTTAGTTTAAGTATGATATTTTCGAGTGTATATATACTATTTCATACATATAAAAGGCTATTAGAAGGGCCCCCTACTCCTTCGAATTTCTGCATGGATTGTTCACTTCTTTTTATTTTTTTATATTACAAACATATTTACACATATATGATGACTGTTATGCTGATGTTGAAATAACTTCAACTCTTTTACAACTTGTCAATTGTGTAGATTTCTTTGTCAAATTTTGTTTATTCAGTTGTTGCTACTTGTTGTTAGTTTTGAAGAGAGTTAGTTACTATTTTGGTTTTGATTGTTTTTATACTCTACATCACGTGGGTGGTTGGAGTTTTATGAGTTTGTGCTCATCTTTGTAACATAAAAAGAGAAACGATATAACATTTAAGTGTACCGTTCGACTCAAAAAGTGATTGGTTTATAGTCCGTCTATCTGTCCGATTGGCTGTCCATGTAAAAGTTGTGATCACTCTACAGGTCACATTTTTTGGGATATCGTAATGAAATTTGATACAACTTTTGGCTCAAGGATGGTTTCATAAAAGTCTTTAATTTAAAGCGATATTCTATCGATTTGAGAAGTTATGCAAATGTCGAGCCATTAATTCTCATAATAACAATTGGTCAAAAAAGATGGATATAATCTTAAATTGATGTTCAAATTTATTTAAGGTTCGGTCCCTCATTTCTTTTTACTCCTATAACTATGTACTTCACACTTGAGCATAAATCTGCAAAGCAAATTATACCAGGTTAATTCATACAATTTTTGTGGCTGTCATTTACAACCTACTATGTGGTGTAGGGCATCAAATAGTCGGGTTTATTTGGCTATAACATTTTATTAGTTTTTTAGTTTGATCATTTAATTCAATAATATATGATAACAGTATAAAGGAAATATAGAAAAGTATAAAAGATGTACAAAAAATTTAACTAATAAACTTAATTATAAACATTTAATTTTAAAACTTAAAGTATTGACTGAAAAAAGTATTTAAATTTGATTTTGTGATAAATCCTTTTTGTAAACTTAATAAAAAATAATTAATTAAATTAGTCATTCCATCCTTTTTGTGCGATTTTTTTCTCATCACTGTTAATTTTCCTGACAATTCCATTTATCATTATTAGATTTCTTTCTCATGGCTACATTTTTGTACTATTTGCTTTTTCCATTTTAATTTCACAATTCTACCCAAAAAATTTTCATCATGCCTAGAAATGTGCATAAAAAACTTACAAAACCAAATACTAAGAAGGATAAAAAACTATTTTTTTCTCACAAACTAACAATTTTGAATGTCTTTGGTGACCTTTAGCAAATTTTGCAAATTTTTTTGCTACATATTCTCATCAAGTCCATAAAAAAGAATTAATAATGTATAGTAGGTCAAGTCCGACTATCAAATTCCCTACACAATATCGTCGGTTAAAAATGGTGGTTACGAAAAAAAATTCTGGCCCTTAAAAGTGATATTTGGAAAATATTTCTTTGGACCTATTTGAAATTTTTAACTGAAACTCGCATATTTTCATACATCGTTTCAGAAAATTATAAGATTTACTTGTGCCAAATTTTATTTAAATCGCCTTGTATTTAGAACTCTAATGACCATAAAACACCATTCCGGGATGAACCAAAAGTCAAAGCGATATTTGAAAAATTGCGAACTGCACAATGTTCATAACGTTTACATTGACAGCCATCCGAATAAATATACAGACGAACGTTAAATCGACTCTGAAAATGATTCGGTATACTTAAAGGTGGGTGTTACACCATTTTTATGCATGTTACAAACATCAGCACAAACGCATAATACTCCAACCATCTTTGGTGGTGTAGGATGTAACTACACATTGGTTGGTCCAAAAGAACAAATGCATAAAAAATAATGGAAAAAAATACTTGAATGGTAATTTTATTCTCTAATGGTAATTGTTAGTTGTTCAAAGCTTTTTATTTTTGGTTTGTTAAAAATGTAGATTTTATATGTTCTTGTTGTTATTTTTGTAATTTCTTTATATCTGATTTCTTTTGTATAAAATAGACTTTAACTAAAATTCACTTTTGTATCAAAAAATGCATTGAATTTTTTGCAATTAACTATATTTTATTTGTTTTATGTAAATTAAAATTAACTATTTAGAACTAAGTTGTCTGTTGTTGTAAAAAAAAATATTTTTAAAAATCTGCAGATAATGAAATTCCATTAAGGACGTAAAAATAAGTAAATATAAAAGAAAATTAATAAGTTTGGAATTAAAATTAGACTCAATAAATCGTTTAAAATCGAAAGAAAAGGAAAGGCTCATTGACTAGCACCTACAACAGTAAAAACAATTAGTAAAAGAGACAGTGGTAAAAAATCAATTAGATGAATGTGTCATACCACTCCTAAATATAAATATGAAACAGTAGAAAGAAATACCTTATTGATTAAGATGGAGTCACTTTTTCAATATGGATACATGATTCAAATTGAAAGAAGAAAGAATGCCTCTGAGCAAAAAAGTAATAAAAAATAAAGCTGTTTGTATATATGTTGACCTTAGAAAAAATACTGCAATTAGTAGTAACAAAAATTTGATTATTTCGAAGCCTACAACTATTGTTTCTTTTTTATCAAATACAAAATTGTTTGCCTTATTTTGAATATAATACCTTACCTTAATATAATACCTTATAAATTAAATTTCAGTACATTTATATAGAGAAAGCTAATTCGATTTGTGTCGCATTTTCCGATCCACATTAACGATGTAATTCGAATCCCTAGTGCACTTACGTTTTTCTGGAGTCCTGCATAGGAGTTGTAGAAAATAATAGACTGACCTCCTTAAAAATTCGAATACCAATATCAGGTTATAACGATTAGGATGATCATTATAACATTATCCACGATTTTTAGATCTAAAGCAAAATATTTTTCCTGGAATCGCTTTGTATTTGGGAATTAACGTACGAACTATCCAGCTCCATAGGTCAAAAGGATCAGCTCTTGAAACAGTATTTATTTATTATTTAATTTTTTATTTTTTAAAAATTGATTTTATTCGTACTTTTGTATGACAAGGAATATTCAATTCAATTTCAAGTCATTTGAAGATTTTTCCAAATGTCTGGAAAATGAAGAATGTTTGGTGAAATTTGTTCTAATTTCTTAAAACTTTAAATTTATTTGTTCTGTTATATGGATGATTTAATATCTGACATTTCAGCAACATTTTAAGTCAATATGTTATTCGTACTGCAAAAGTATTCACCTAATATTGTTTAGAATTTTAGGACACGAAAAAAATATTGTTTTCTGATCAACAAAAGTTTACACTTTTTTAATTAAGTAAATAATCTTGGCGTTTTTAAAAATTTTAATTTCATTTTGATACGCAAAAAAATATATAGTGTCCAGTTCATGCTCCCTTAAATTTAATCCATTTGTTATCCAAATTTTTAATTACTTGTCCAAATACAAATAATTTTGAGGAGTGCGATCCAAAAATTCTTAATACACGTTTTCCATTAAATTGTGTTTTTTTTTTCAAGTCATCAATCTGATTGAAATGACTGACCAGAAATTCTGCGTTCCAAAATTATTAAATATTTTCAACAAAACCCAACTTGTTTTTTTAAAGAGTTCTGTTTCCACTTTTATTAAATTGTATCTAGAGAACTTAACCGTTGATAGTAATCCTGGTCTGGGTAGAAATAATGGTCCTATGATAATTCTAAATTCTAAACGTGCTAAAAATTTAGAGAATTCAAGTTTTCTAAAAAATCTTGGTGCATAATAAACTTTTGACCAACTTCCTGGTCAAAAGTTTTTTGTTACTGATGCTTGAGGGAATATTAAAGGAAAATATATGACCCAAAAGCAGTTAAAATTTCCCAAAAAGCTCTTGGTATAGCAAGAAGCACTATAAATACCGCAGTCTATATCCAATAATTTTGTTTAAAGAAAGCTGCTTCCATTCATAAGACCTCAATTTTTACCAAGAGAGGCAAATCCTCCAAAACTGCCCCGAGCTATGGAAAGAGAGATATTGGGCTCTTGTTAAAAGATAACTGAAGAGTACAAAAAAGTTGTCCAAAAATTTGATAGAAAGCACTATAAAAATGTTTTTGGAAGTGTTTCCGAAATAGGTCATCACTAGTGATTAAAATTAAAAAATGTTTTTTGCAAATTGTAATAATTTTAATCAAAATGTTAATAAATTTTCAATCTCCCTCCCGAACATAATTTTGTAATAAATGATTCCAGCTCAAAAGCATTTCGATTTGTAGAGAATCCTGGCAATATTTCAATTTCTTGGGGGTCAAACAGAGCGTTCCAAGTTCGAAAAATAAAAAAACTTTTCCAAAAATTGGTCAAAACTTTACTTTGGTTTAAGTCTAAGTTAAATCATAAATAATAAATTCATATCCATGGTGACCAAAATTGGAGGTCGTTTAGAAACATGTCCTTCTTCAAATTCATTTGAAAATTTGTCATGGATATTTATATAAAATATCGATAATTAACATTCAGTTGTTCCAAAATTACATTTTTATTTCTAAAAGAGAAATTTCTTACATGTTGATATCAGATTTCATATGAAATTTACAAGGTGTTATTTTTCCTTTACATATGGATATGATGGAGGGTATTAATAATCGTACACAGCCCATTATAGAATTTTATATTGTTTTTGAGATTTTTATTATGAATTATTGTTTTTAAATCGATTGAATAATATCAATATGAATGTGTTAAAATTGCAATAATATATTTTTTTCAAATTCATTTAATTATTTTCCTTGAAAGAGATAATTTCAATAAGATTTATTTCTTATTTTAATTCATTTATATAAAATTATTTAGATACAATTTTTATTTCTTTAGTACTCTTATAAGAATTCATTTTTTTCTCCATAATATTATTTGTTATATTGTTTATTATATTTTTTTAATAAAATTTTCTTTAAAAATTAGTTTTAGTATTTAAAACAATTAAGAAATCTTAAATAAGTTTAAAATTATATCTCTAGAAAAATGTAGAAAGTTCTAATAAAAGATAAGAAAACGAATAAAAAATAATACAACAAAAAATGTTAAAAGTAGAAACTAATTCCCAGGATATTAATATTTTACCAAGTCTCCTGCTAACAATGGCAACTTAAGAGGAAGAAAATACTTAAAAGGTTGTTCTGAGCACTTATGTGTTCTTTTTTACTTATGTTTACATGTTTTCATAACAGAGCCCTACATTTCAAGTTGAATTTGCGACCAAAAAATTTTTTTAAACTTTCTTTTCAAAATATTTGTTTTTGGAAAATATTTTTTGATAAAAATTTTTAATTAAATTTTTATTATACCCGTCACCACCACAAGTGGAGAAAATTTAATTTTAGTTCTATCATTCCAATTTTCACGCCAAGAAGGAACCATTTTAGATCCCACAAAGTACAAATATTCTTGCATCAAATCAAAATTTGAGTAGATTGAGCTATATCCATTCGTCCGTAGACAAAATAATTGCCTGAATTTGGCCCCATTGATTTCTATTTTCCTATTTAAAACCAGCTTCTTCGGTTCACTGGCAAAAAAGTTATAGTTATCTGAGACAACTGAACTGGATCTTAACAAAAAATTAATTATAAAATACAGTTATATGTTCTTCATACAAAAAAGTTATAGGCAGAATTATGTATAATTTTGATATACCCCCAAATCTGTGTACTATGGGTCGATTTTTTAAGAAAGTTTTTTAAAATTTACCACATATATTTATTTTGATACAATAATAAACCCAAACAAACTAGATTTTGCTGAAGTCATTTTTTGGTTTAGCTCCCATAAAACGTCTCTATCTGAAACATGGTTCATAGCTTATAAAACTCTTAAATATTAGCCAATTCAATTTAGCAAAATTTTTTTCTAACTGTCATACATATTATTAATATCGGTATTCATATTTTGATATAGCTCCTATATAGGTCTCTTCATGGAAACGGGTTTGCGCTTCAAATAAAGCCCAATTCCATTAAAATTCAGAACACTGATTTTTCTAACTATTTTCAATGTGCAGTATTAATATGAACAATGTGCATCCAAATTTTGATGTAGATTCCCTATAGGGACCCTTCCCGGAAACTAGTAAATAAAATCCAATTGTATTGAAATTCGGCACGATTAATTTTCTAATATCCGTTTATATTTTTCAATAGTTCCGGGAAAAGGTTTTGAACTTATAAAAGTCTTATCATATAAGAACCTATTTAATTTGAAACTGTGATAATTATTTTTAAATGTGTTGAATATACGGTATTTTCCTGGAGTATATCGGTCCATACTTTGCCACAGCTACCTAAGCCCTTTTAAACTTTAAACAAATCTACCGAAATTTTCCATAATAAATATATGTTACTAATTTAAGGTCCATTCTAGAAAAGTGTTCTTAATTTGATCAAATTTTCTTGTAACTGTCTTTAGTATTCTGCCCATATTTGCTTATGATCCCTCCTGGAATAGTGTCATAAAATGTCCTCAAATATGTACAGATTCCATCGAAACTCAGACAACTAGACATTTTTTTAATAAATTAACATCTATTGCTTGTTACGATTATTTATATGTTTAAATATGTTATATTCAAGAACACCATATTTCACAAAGATGCCTTTTTTCCGTAATAAGTGTTTAAGCTGACAAATCAATAATTTTTCTGGCACAATATCATCAACTCATGCTAATTTTTCATAATATTAGTGATGGAGGGTATTTAGGATTCGGCACAGTTGAGCGTTCTAACTTGTTTATTTGTGTAGGGATATTCTAAACCTGTTCGAGAGAAATTTCTCTATTTTCTGTTATTTTCATTTCATTTTATTCTTTCTTCATGGATGTTTTTCATATTTACTTTTGGTATTCTATTTATGTTTGATTCTTTTGTTGTGTCATCTTGACACATTTCCCCAGAGGTTGATTGCCGTTTAACAAGAACAAATATAAACAGAAAAGACAAAAACAACAGAATTGAGAAAAATAAAAATTAATTTATTAAAAAAAATATTGTTGGTGAAATTATAACAACATTATTTGATAAAAATGAATGAAAAGAAATTTTGCATTTGTTTTTTAATTAAATTTATTTTAAGTAAAATATTAAAATTTCATTCATTTGTTACCTTCAGGGATATTTTTCAATATATCTAAATTTTTTTCACAAACAAATCAAAATGTCTAAAGTATAACGTATTTATTAGATAAAAGATAATATTAGATCATGTAAAAAGTAGCTGACATATTTTTCTATTTGTCTATTAAAGAAATATATCACACAAAGCGCTAAAATCGATTTCTTAATAATTCTGTAAATTGTGATGATATATTTATTGAAATTCACACGTTGAAACCTGAGTTATTTTCGAAACACTAAGATCTGAAGATATTAAGTTATCCTTTTCCATGATGAACACCCATTTCTTCACCTTTGCTTATATGGATTTTTCTGAGCAACGGACTTAGTATTTAAAGTTAATTATAAATAGGCTTTCATAATATCTTCACTTATAGAAGAAGGATAAAATGACAGGCATTACTATAGCCTTTTTATTAGTCAACATAGATTCTCTAGAGCACTCAATATACATGCAAAATTGTATCCAGATCACGAGTTGTTTTCGCTTCATCTAAAACAATACCAGTATTAATGTAAAAGAATAATTAATAACTCGGCTATTAATAAGCCAATATTGAACATTAAAACAATTCAAATTTAGAAAAAATTAGTTATTTTTCTGCATCAAAATTTTGTCCACATATCCACAGAGTGAACAAAATTTTTTGATGGTTTCAAAAAATTTTATAATTTTTTCTGATCTGGTACAAAAATTATATTTTAAGCTTAAATATAACGCTTGAAAAGTTGAATACACTATTTTGCCTTACATTTTTATTGTTTTCAATACTATATCTGCATTCTTGAAATATATTAATAGTAAATAAGTGCTATAACTGCTATATGTCGGAAAATGTGTGTTTGCCTACAACTCCGAAAATATTGCTACGATTCATTTCCTGTCTTCAGCGCATAAATCCGTTAAACTAATTGAAATCTAAATGAGAAAAAATTTAGTTTCTAACTCCTAACTAAAAAAAAGGTAAAAATTTTAAGGTATCTTCAGTTTTTTTGCTAATATCGGAGCCAGTTATGAGCCAATGCCCTTTCTTCAAATAGCATTTCCATTCGTTTAATATACATATCATTTACAATCAATTTCTTTTTTCATACCGACCCAGAATAAATATACTTTTGGAGGTCTAAGTCGAAAAATATGGAAATTACAACTGAACTTATATATACTCTTCGGTCCTATTCAGGATAAAGATATAAAAAACGAATTTCTTTCAGTTTTTAATTAATCCACCAATAGGACTTGTGGGCAGATAATTTCCCGAAGTTCCTTTAAAAATTTGTTTATGTAACAATAACAAATTACCAAGTGTAGAACAAAAGAGTGTTTTCATCAGTGGATAAAGATTGCCACCATTTTTGAAAAAGGGAAACAAAGGAAACGAGTAAGAATGCTATATTTGACTATACAAAATCCAAACCTCAAATGCGTATGAACCAAATACGTTATGTTTCGTACATACACACTCACACGTACACTTCCAAACATAAACATTATATAATAGTTTTTCGGAACAACTAATAATAACGCCTAATAAAACTATTTATATTTTTAGTTATAATTTTTTTCTACTGAACCAATTGATACATGTATCTAAATATTATGTCAGAATTTGATTCTAATTTATTAATTTATAATGACAATTTTACGAAAGTTCTTCGCTTCAATTTAGAGGTTGCCTCAGATATCGGTCAAGAAATTTTAATATACTGAACCGATTTTAATTGTTTTAAATAGGAGACTTCACAGGACTATAGCAAACACTAAGACTTAATTTCATTGTGGATGTGAACGTACCAACCCCAGATATACGGGCAGCTTAATCGATTCAGATTTTAATTTAATCCAAGAATATAATCTGTGGTTTGAGATGTTTCCATCGTGGCGTTACATACGGAATAACTAAGTTATTATTCCCTCTTCGCCATTTGTGGTGGTGGAGGGTATACAAATTATGAAAAACATAGAATATTTAGTCTACAGATACTTTGTATATACATAACCAAATTTTATTCAATTTATACAAACATGTATCGTTTTTCTTCATTTTAATTTTTATATGCCAAAGTAATAAAAACAATATATTGTCACGAAATGTGAACTAAGCCTTAAAATAATAGAGGAAATGTCACAAATATATGGCAATATATATTTTAACATTCACTTAATAAACTGTTGCAGTTGCATGTTGTGATAATATTTAAAACTATCACTGAATAGCATACATTTTATGTTCAACTATTTACATAAATGGAAAAATAACAACAGTCTAATGGCTACAAAATAAGAACACTAAAATTTTATTTTTGAATTTAAAAAAAATCATATTTAAACGAAGTTGAGTAGTTTAGTTACAGCTGCAAGTTTTACATTTCACATTTTGTGTAGCTCCCGATTTTGACAAACTTTAAGATCATCGGTCAATATTTGTCTATAGGGCTTCTTCCCAGAAAAGTGTTTGGAGCATCTATAGTAATAATATTATCATTTATGTTTAGTTTTATGAAAAGTATGTACGTTTGTCTGTTTAAGGCTGTAGATGCCTTAACATAGGCTACATTTTTTTCGATAGAATTAGGGAGAGATATACCCATGAAAACAAACATCAAAACAAAAAGAAAGAACATTGATGTTTTGGAAAATTAAACGTAAATTAAAAGTTGCAACATCTTGAGTACAGTTAAAATGACTCTAAAACTATAAGAGATAGATATCACATTAAGCAAATGTTATGTAATATTTTTAAAGGTATCAAAAAGGACTATAATACAATTAACACATGTTAAAATTGAGTGCGAAATTGAAATTAAAAAAATAAAATTTGTAGTCCATACTGTCAAGGTTATGATTCCACACTCCTTGGTTATCGTTATGTTAAACTTCATGCAAATCGAAGAAAAAAATAAAATATATAATGAAATATATCTTGTTTCACTGTGCAGTGGTTTATAATAACTAATAATGTCAATTTGTATTTATTTTTGCTTTCTAACCTTCTGCATGTACCAAATTTCCGCATTTTCTGAAAATTGCAATTATACTTTCAGAGATATATGATATTAAATGTTTTGTTTGTGAGTGGGATATTACACCTCCCTGCGCTAGATTTATGGTCTATAAATTTCATTTTTCAGTTTTTACATATATTTTGAAATCTATTAAATTTGCTTTAACAGTGTCGCGTATGTGCGACATTGAAAATTTTGTTTTTAAGGAGGATGCCATTCGATCGTTAACCGTAAATAAAGTATATTAATTTTGTCATTCCGTGCGTATCGCTAAAAACTAATCATCTCACACTCAATAATGTATTTGTGTTCTTGCATTAAATTAAAAACTGAGTCGATTTAGCTATGTCCGGCTTTTTGTCTGACGTCTGCCTACCTGCCTGTTTGTTGTTGGCATGTTCACATCCACAATTATTTACAGAGCTTAATGGAATTGGACCCGAATATTTGTTATAGTCCTAAGTAGTTTGCAATTTAAAAGCAGTAAAATCGGTTTAGTATGTAAAAAGATATAGACCGATATCTGACGTAACATCTTATTTCAAGGAAAAATTTTCGTAAAATTGTCATACTTCATAACCATTATACAAATCGATTCATTGAAGATTCGGCATAGCCGAACACAGCATTCTTACTTGTTTCTGTTTAAGGAGGATGCCTTAAATATTTGAAAAGATAATTTCCCTGGGCAGTAGAACATAATCAGACCAATTTCTTTACGGCTTATCAAAACCAGAGGGACAAACGGATGTATCTATAGAATTTCAACTCATAAATTGATTTGATGCAAGATTAGATTATTTTTGTTTGTGCTACACAAAGATAATAATCCTCTTCACCAATTGGTATAGTTAATTAAAATTGTTGAAAATCGTATTTGATTGTTTTAATGAATGAAACGTGCACTGTTTTTAATCATATTTATGAAATATTTATTTAGCTACGTATGTGCAAATATTTTCATAACACTGCATCATAAGAATATTTTTAAACAAGTACGTGATATTTGATACTTGTTGTTGTCATCATCAAGTGTTATATATAACGGCAATGATAACAACAACAATTACAGCAGCATAACATATATCACAATTTTCTGCATTTTTTTTTTTTGCATTATTTGACATCAAACATTAACTACCCAGAATCATTTATAAGTATAAGAAATGTTTGTATGTGTAAATATGTAGAAGAAGTTGAAAAAATGAGGTCTATTTTATATTGTTTTTGATGTTATGCTGCTGCTGATACTATAACTGATGATGGTGTGTTGTGTTAATGATGTTGATGCCATTGTTGCTGCAATTGCCTTAAATGCATTTCGTCTTTAGGGCATTTTATAAAGGCATAAGTAACACTTCCTTATTATTATGTTGATTGTTTTGCTCTGGTATCATGCTGACATTTTCACTCACTCCCTGACCTCTTATACATAAGTATGTATCACTCCTATGATATTTCTTCACATTTTCTTTGGGTTCAAATGGAATTGTTGCTATTCGATGCTGCAATTGTCTGGTCTTTAAATAATAACCCCACACACTTAAATATAAAGAGTTGATATGTTTGTTATTGTTATTGTTGGTCTATCTATGTGATGTTAAAAGGATAACAATGTTGTTGGTGGTTTTGTTTATATGTTGATATTAAAATACATCTATGTAAGTGGATGTGTGTATATCGGTATGTGTTTATGGGTTTGTGGATATTGTTTGGTTGTTGTCATCATATATCATTTTAAGTGCATATGTTGTCATATTAAGCATCATATTTATCTCGTCGTTTTGACGCCACTGTCATGGTAATAGTCAACCACTATGTTTCATAAGATTTCTTAAACACATACTTATATTTATACGCACATACATACACACATAAATACATAATATTACCAACAAACCCACCTAACCATGTATTTGTATTTATTGTGACTTAATATAAACACAACTACACACCCACATAACAAATACTTATATAATCATTATTCTCATCTTTATAGTGTCATTCTGTAAGTCTTTTGTGTGACGCCTGTTTTTCGTCTTGAATACTTATTATATAACAATTGAAGACATGAATACTTGCATGAAAATATTAACAGATACACTAATACACATATTTACAATTCTATATATATGTAATAAACATATGGATCATTGCCTTTATTGCTGTTGACATTGTTGTTTTTATGATTGTAGTTGTTCGCCTTCTCTCTGTCTTTGTGTTCCTTTATCCTTATGTATCACTCATAGATGCAACTGATATAGTTACTTAGCGTGCAAATGTGCAAATTTCAATTAATATTCTGTTATATAAATAGTGTTATAATCTTATGTCAATGTGCTAATTTCATATTAATAAAACACTAAATTATTTATCAAAATAAAATAATGGTCTTTTACGGCTTTATATCCATAAATATCATCTTAATATTAATATAAAATGGAATGTCATGGTTTGTCAATATAAATATGCAAATTAATAGATTTTGGGATTACTGTCATTAAAGAAGAGATAATTAAACTGGATTTGCTAAATAACACACGTTTTTCATTAAAATTTTTAATCCAAATTTATTTGAAATTTTTCGATCATGTTGCCTTTGTAAAAAATGCCATTATACAATACCGGAAGAACTTTTCTGTTGATAGATAACCTGGTTCAAATGTTCATTAAAACAATAGAAAGAATTTTCAAAAAAATTCCGGTAGGAAACCAGATCCACTTAGCTTAGTGTTCGTACTATTAGTATAAAGAATTAAAGCTAATGCAAGTCTCAAAAGCCTTCTGATAGGAAAGGTGCAAAAAAAAAAAAAAAAAAAAAAAAAAAATAGGGGCCAAAAATAGTGTACGGAAATTGAAGTTAAGTTTCTAAAAAAATATTCTTGCTGCATATATTATGGCAGATTTTTCGCAACCTCACGCTCAAAAATTTTTTGGTTGCTGATGTTCGAGTTTATGTTGTAGAAAGGTTCAGAACCCAAAAAAAGGTCAGAAGTTCTCAAAAAGTTCTTTCCGCGAAATCAAAATACAGCTGCGACAAAAGAAGCCAAACATTTGTTACAACATACTTTATAAATAACAAAATGTACATTAAGACATGTCGACAAAGAATGTTTCTATATATAAGACTTCATAATGTATCCATATGTTTTTGGTCTGACTTGGCACCTTCTAACTATGGTAAAAAAAAAAACCCATGAGTTGTACAAGAACAATGATGTTATTTGTGCTGAGTGGGGCAAATCTTCCAAACCGCCGGAGCTAAGGCCAGTATTTCTATTGTTAAAAGTTAACTGAATAACAAAAAAAGGTGTCCAAAGGGAGTTGAGTGCATTGACAGAAATCACTAAAAAACGTTATGAACAATTTTCTTTACTTTTAATTAAAACTATAAAGATATTTTTTGTAAATTTTAATAATAATTTTAATCAAAGTAGAAAAATAAATCAGTAAGTTTAGTGGTTTCATTTTTATTTGGAGTTAAGAATATTTCGATCTCATTCCTTAAAAATAAATTATATTAGGAAAAGATAGCAAGACAGACATCGTTAAATCGACAATGGAAGTGAATCTGAGTCTATAAAATATATTTACGCTACATTTAAAAATTTCATTAACAAACCGGGGATCCAGAGAATGATCTACAATCAAGAATTGCAATCTGTGACTTTGAAATTATTAATTGTGACATATCGAATACCACACATTTTTATGTCTACTTTGCTTATTATGAATATTTTAAACAAAACTGGAGGCAACATAAATTTTTTCGGTTTTACACAGTAGGAAAAATCGAACCGGCTTTTCATGAAGTTTAACATTAGATAACAGAGAAGTGTAGCATTATAATGTTGATGCCATCAGGGCTCTATGGCAGATTTATAGGGGCACAAAATGGGACAATCGAATATGCAGTTTTGTTAAGTCCGTACCAAGTTTTTGTTTTTTATTTATTTATTTTTTTTCAAATTTTGTTATTAACTGCCATGAAGGCCCTAACGAGATCTTTAAAAACGTGATTTTTGTGTTTGTTACCGTTGGTTCTGTGAAATTTCTTATTATTTTTACATCGTACTTTATATACGATTTTTCGATAACCTCCTCATGTCATAAATACTATTTTAGACGGCGTTATGGATAGAAGTTTTGTATGAAAATATTTTGGAGATATTCGATAGAACACTATTTATTGGACAGACGAATTGTTAACTGTAGCAATATAATTTCATATAACAAAATGCTTTGCTCTGTTCCTAAACTTACGGTGGTAAAGAACACTGTCCTTTTTAATTCAGTATATCTCCTTGTACATTTTGCCAGCAAGATAAAAAGTAAGTTGCTTTGATAGAATCAGAATAGAGGTAGTTCTGATCATGCAATGCAGATGTTAAATACTATTACGGCGATTAAAAATTTTAGATCATTGGGGACAGATACCATCCAAACAACTTTTACAGTTAGAACTCCTAATGTTTCTCCTTGTCATTTCCGCGAAAAATAGTTTTATGTGATAAAAATGAGTTCTGAAAGATTATTTCATCTAGAAAAATTTATTTAATATTATTTATCTGAAATGATATTACGGAGAAAATCTTTAAAATTTGCTAAACCTTCGTTGCATATTTTTTTTTAATAAACGTGGTGATTATAACTTTCTGAAGTTGAGGGAAATTTTTGTGCAGCGTCGGCAAAAACATATATTCCTAATAAGACTAATTTTTCAATATTCGATTAACAAATTAAAACACATATTTGTATTTTGGTTTTTATTAATACATTTATTTATGTTATATTTTTCATTTAGTACGATTTCATTTATTTATTTTAATCATTTTTTATTATTATTAATTTTTAAATCTTATACTGGTTGTTGATCTTAAGTCATTTCTTAAAAATTTTACAAAATAAACAGATATATAGTTTAAGATAATTTTTTGTTGTATTTTATATTTAAATAAAATAAAAAATTTTTGATAAATAAATAATGACTGCAGGTCAAAAGCAAATTTAACGTTTTTAACGTAAAATGAAATTATTTATAAAAATGCAAATGAAAGGGAATTTTGAAAATAAAATCTACGTATATATAAAACAAATCACTAACATAGTTATACTAATTATAAGTTATAACACATATTTTAATACACATCGATTGAATATAATTAATTAATAATTCATTTCATATTTTTATTTATTACTTTTTTTTTAATTTTTATTTACTTAACATTTAAAGATTTGTTTAAGATGCTAAATAGAGCTTTTTCTTTCTTCTTTTTAGGTTTTGGATTTAAATTTTAAAGTTATTTGATGTCTTTTTTATGAATTTTTGAGGATTTGAATTATTTTTATTTAAAAAAGAAAATAAGTAAAATATTTATTTGTTTAAAGAGAGTGTAGGTGAGGTTTGGTTTTTTTCCTTCAAAAAATTTTTAATGTTTTTTTCATTTCTTACTTAATGACAATATGATAATTTTTTCTTTTTACTCTTTTTAGTTTAGTTTTTAATATAAATTTGTATATTATTTTTCTGACGTTTTTGGTTTTCTTTTTGTGAAATATATTTATTTCTTCTTTTTTCATTTATTCGATAATAATTCACACGTTTAGCTAATTTTTATTTATTTATAAATTTAATGCTTTTTTTAATGTTAATTAATTTCTATTAAATTTTACTCAAACTTTCATTAAATGCCAAAACATCAATTATATTTTCTAAGTTTTTCATTTCAGCTTTTTTCTCGTTTTTTATGCAACAAATCTGTATTTGTTTTAAATTTAAACTAATTTAAAGACTTATTTTAAATTTATTTTATAATTTTAATTATTAAATATCATATTTATAATTTATGTTATTTATTTGGTTTTTAATTAATATTGGCAATTTTTTCCTATATATTCACAGTGCCTATTGGCGTAGAAAAATAAACGAATAAAAAAATCATACACGTATATAAATTTTTATTTATATATAAATATATTTATTTTTTTTTAAATTTTCATTTTATTCATAATTCTTTTGAATTTTAAATAAATAGTGCTTAAAATTGTTTTAAGTATAAATATTTATTACAATATTAATTTGCTTAAATTTTATATAACTTTTTAATTTTTATAATGTTGTTGTTTTTTTTTTTTTTTTTTTGTATTGGTGGTCTTGAAGTTTGAAAAAATGCTTTTGGTTTTTATTTAATTTTTAATTATTTTTTAATGTTTAAATTATTTACAGAGTTTTTTATATATATTTATACTTATTATTAAATCATATATGAGTTTTAGTTTTATTTGGAATTAATGGTTATTAGAGTAATGGATGTTGAACTGGTAAAATATGATTTTAAAACTAAAATAATTAAAATCCTTTTAAGTTTGCATACACTTATATTACATTTTAATGTAAAATAAAATTATTAAGAAGGATAACTCATTATTAATAAATCCCCGGAGCATCTTCAGATAAGCAACTTAACACATTTATTTGAACAGCAAAGTTATTTGTGAGAAAATGTCAAAAAGCTCCTTAAACCGTACTAAAAGCTATTAAAATCGGCCCTTAAACGTAAACTTTTATTTTGTTTTAAGATAATGAAAATGGTTTGCTGGAAATATGACATTTTGAATGCTACCAATATATCGTATATGTCAAGAACTTTCAATCTTTTTTTTCTAATTTTCTGAATTGCGGAAAAATAATTTTAGGAAATATATTTTATAGGAAGTTAACAAGAAATGGACCGATCATAAACATTAAAATATTAGTGAGTTTTCGTCCCAAAATAATTCTGATTTTATTAATATTATTCAGCCAGAAATCTGATCGTATATATGCTGAAATAATTTGCTGAAAACCTTTTATTGTATTCAAATAATAGCTACATTGAGCTTATAGTTGGTTGCTATAAATATTTCTAGAAAAGTCCCCAATTTCGGGAGAAATTCAAAAATTGCTTGTTAAAAATTAAAAATTACATAACAAATAACACCAAAGTTCACATGATTTAAACTGTTTATGTTTTGAAAATTTGTTTAAAAAACAACTTTTATTAAAAAGCTTGTGTTCTCCCTTTTTGCATGTCGATTTTTACTAAAATATCTCTAAAACTTTAGAAAATCTCTTAATATTAATAACAGTATTTTTTTTCATATTTTCCCCTCAATTTTAAGGTTTACTAACGTATGATTTATATTTTAATACAAAATTATTATATTTAACTAATATGTTATCATAAATGTAACATAACTATAGCATACTTATATGCTGGCATATAAAAAACAAATACGGGGGAACGTATGATTTATATATTAATGCATAAAAATAATCCTACGAAAATGATGTATAAAAAGTGTTGCATACTTATACGGATTTTAATGAAAACAAAAAATTAACAAGGGCGCGTATGAGTTATGTACATATTAACATGAATTAAAATTTTGTAGATGAAAAAAAGGATAAAAGAAAAAAATAATAATGAAGGAAAATAATTACAATATTAATGGAATTTTTTTATATAAATATATTTTACAATTTTTATATGAAATTTAAAGTACTCGCTATTATGCTTAAATATATTTATTTTTTACTATAAAATTCTTATTTTTTTATTCATATATTTATTTTTTATATTTTGTTTTATAAATAAATTATAATAACTATTATTTAAATATAGATTTTGAATGGAAGTAAACTTTTTCTATAATTTAAATTTTCATTTTATTTAATTTTTATCATCCATAAAATTTTGTTATATAAATTTTTACTATTTAAAGCGTTAAGCTTTTTCAACTGATGGCTTGAAGGCGAAAAAAATAAAATTAAAAAAAATACACATCATTTTTTTACTAATTTTGGTTCTATAACATTTATTTATAAACTAAAAACCACAATAATACAGGGCACTTAAACTTAAAAAAACCAAAAACGAAAAGAAATAAATTAAAAAGTATTTTAAACTTTATTATATATATTTACAATTATCCTTATATTTTATTTATTTATTTATTTTTTTTTTTTAATTTTTATTATTAAATATTTTTTTTCTTTTATAATATATTGGTATTTTTTTTTTGGAATTTCAATTTTATATTAAATAATATTGATTTTTATGATATTTATACCCTACACCACCATTGATGTTTGGGGTGTTAAACGTTTGTGCATTATACCCCGAGTGTTCGTCCTATTGGCCGACTAGCAGACTGGCTGGTATTCTTCAGCGATGTGTCAAATTATACGAGGTTCCCCTACTTCCTGTTCTAAATATGACTTTGAAGGACTTAAATTTCACAAATACACAAATTGGTATAGTAATACGAGGTGGTTAAATCAAGACTAATATAAGCAAAAATATGCAAATTTTTACTAGGGTTGGTCCATAATTTGCTCTAGCTCCCATATAATGTCCACAGAAACAATCAGTGTAGAACACATTAATCCAATAAGAATGTTGGTTTCATTTAAGCCACAATATGAGGGTGGTTCATTTATTTTCGGTAGCTAACACTTGTAAACAACAACGTGGTGTAGAGTATTATAATGTCAGGCTTGGCCGACTATAACTTCTTACTTGTTTTCTAATATAAGAGTTTTATGTTTTAATTTATTTATATTGTTATATTTGTATTATATTAATAATAAAACTTGGTTTTACAGTTTGCTTTGTTGAGTTTTCCTTCATTTTTTTGGTTTTGTTTTTGTATTTTGTTTAATGATTGTAAAAAGTTTTCGGTGATGAAATCAAATAAATTCTTAATGAAATTGTTTTTTTTATTTTTTTTAAATTTTCTTTTACACGTGTAAATAATACATACATGTTTTCGTTCTTCCTTTTTTAGAGAGTTATGTTTTGGTTTTTCTTCAGTGTAATTTTCTTTGGTTTTTTAGTAATTAAAATTAATTACACATAAACTGCCAGCTGTTATTAAAAGTAGCAAAAAGCTCAAAGCTTCAATGCGTGAGGATTTGCTGCCATAAAACGTAACACTTAAATCGCGCATTTCATTATCTGTAAATAAATGAAAGTAAAATGTTTTTAATGTTTAGGTTTTTATAAATGAAATATAATAAAATGTAAAATTTTATATTTAAACTTAATAATATAAAACAAAATATATAAATAGAATATAGAAGGAATGACAGGAATATATCAAAGAAAATGATTATCTAAAAGAAAAGGAAAAAATATTTATGTAAGAAATACATAGTACAACTTTAAAAATTAATATAAACACAAATTTCGCAAAAATAGAAAAAAATCTTCAAACTATTTTTTCAACAATTCTTTTAAGACAGAATTAACCAAATAATGTTCTGGAATCTTAAAAAATGACGGATTGCTATGTTCTCGATGAAGAGATTCAAATTCAAGTGTGGACGTAATTACAAAGAAGACGATACAACTGTGGAATAGGGACTCCTAATGCTATGAAACATATTTTCTCCTAGGATAGATCTATTGTTTTCTAGTAACTAATTTGATAAGGATGTTATTTTTTGTTTTATAAGACTAAATATTTTAGCAAAAATTTGCTGAAATTTTTTCATGTAGAAAGTATAATTTTTTATAACTTAATTTTTATGATTCGAAAAATCGATCACCAGAAGTGGTGGATAAATAACTAATCACAGTCTGTTAACATCTTTGCTAAGTTAAATTAAATTTTGTATATTTACGACAATAAAATATATTAAAAATTATTATATTTTTCGGCATTTAGTAAGAAAATCGGGATTAGTAAGTCTCGAAATGCCAGGATCCATTTTTTAAAATTCCGGCTTTCTTAATCTCAAAAAATCCCGGAATATTCGCAATTGGGATTATAGAATTAGCATACTTAAAACGTACACATTAATAGAATCGAGGCCCAAAAAATATCTGGATCCGGGGTATTTTAATACCGAAAAATCTTACGATTTTCGAGACTGGTATTATGGTATTGGCCTCCCTAATACGTAAATTGCATTTATATACATCGTACTTTCACTGGGAGCTATAAAATTTGATATACTTTGGACAAAAAATTTTTTTACATCCGATTTTGATGATTTTCAAAACTGTAATGGATGCATATAACAATAGATTACAGTACACCATTTGCATAACTAGTTTTTGAAATATTTACAAAAGAATTCTGACAGAATTTCTTTAATTCTTATTATTATTGTGACCATGAGAATATTTTCAACAGACATATATATAGAGGGACATGGTTAAATCGATACAGATTTTGATACGATGCAAGAATATTGGGTCTTAGATAATTCTTAATTTGTGTTGCACATAGAATTATAAACTAAACGTACCCCATTTTCGCTACTTGTTAGAGTGAAAGGTATAAAAGAAAGTAAATGTGTTATTGTTGGTCAAGTCCACTGATAACCGCATTGTTGGTTAAAACGGAAGCTACGAAAATCTAATTAGCAATCCTATTGGATTTTTATCTGAGGATCAATTAATTAATTAATTAATTTATGCTTTAGCATTATTGTAATAACTACATTTCGTGGAAGATATGTGTTTCAATAGGATTTTCTTCTGAGGGTTATATCGAAGCTAGAATAAATTTGAGACCGACCTCGTTAAAATTTCTGATATCCATATTTACTTATACCATGTGAGATTTAAGCTCTACATAGTTTGGATACGGGGATTTATAGGATTTTTTAGTTGGCACATCATTTTAGAATATCATAAAACTTATTTAAGACAAATTCTGATACATTTTCATAAAAATTTATTAGCATAACAGTTTTTTACTTTTTTACCTCAAAGTTAAAAGAAAATATGAGTATAAGTCGGATCTATTGAATCCGAATAATCATTGAATAAAGATTGAAATTTTTTATATTTCATTCATATATGGAAGTCATTCTAGAAACTTTGTGCACTTCCAAGAAACTCTTTATTTTCAGTTGTATCTTGACTATACAGGGTCGTATACTTAATATATGACATATTCATGTGTGAAAGAATTCTCATTTTTTACATGTATAATTGGCTACAACTTCTTTCTAATAAACCGATTTTGGTGCATTACTGAAAATTATTCTGAATTAATCGAAAGAAAAAAACTTGTTTATTTGATTTTTGACGCAGACACTTTTTCCTTAAACTTTAGCATTAAATCGATTAAGAAATTGGTTTAAGTAGAAATCTGACTAGATTGAACTAAAATCGAACTGTAGGTGTAACATATACATACATTAATAGACATTGAATGTTTTGGTTAGAAAAGTATTAGCTAAATCAATAAAAATAAAGAGTGCTGCTGAGTTCATTAAAGCTTATTATACGTAACCAACTTTGTTGTAAATATTATAATGACAAAAAATCGTTAACGTTTTATTACTTAAATTTGTACTCTTATTTTTTTCTAATAATAAAATCACTTTATTAAAAATAAATATTTTATTTTAAATCTCTCTTTTTTTCCACAATTTTATATAAACTTAAAATGAAACTTATTGAAATTAATATAAATAATATTTCCGATTTCTCATATATATTTTGTCAAGTTTTACAACAAAATTTAATTAAACATGCAATTTTATAAAATATCTTATAAATAAACTTAACATGCATTTATTTTCGGTTCTTAAACATGTATATAAAGTAAAATAAATAAATACGGGGAAAAAAGATTTATCAGTAAAAGAAGTAATAAAGTTTTAAGAAAAGAAATTAAAGAAGTTTAAAAAAGTTTTCAAGGAATTACGTAAGACAAAAACAAAAAGAAAGAATGAAAGGAATAATAGAAGATAGAGAAACAGTAATAGAGAAAGTTGTGCAGTTTATTTTTTCATTTACTTGTCACATGTACGAAACTAATAAACTAACCTGACAAGTGACCGTGATTTAAAAAGGTTGATAGATCAGTAAGTCCATCTGTAATTAATTAAGTGTTCAATACGTTTGCAAGTGTGTGTATAGAGAAAAGCTTTACAGAGAGAATTTATTTTAAAAGCAACACACAAAACTTAGAAATCAATAGAAAAAAAGAAATAAAAATAAATGTGAAATGATGTGAAGGATAGAACAGGAGGTGTTGAGAAATATTAGGGAGTGAGGTGAAAATAAAAGTAGGATTTAAAGGTATTTTTAGAGAAAACTTTTATAATATTTTATTTAATAAATAATTTATGTCTATTATATATTTAGATAATAAAAGGAATTTTATAACGCCATTTTTTGTCTTTTATTGAATAAAGAACGTTATTTTTAAAAAATCTAAAATATCAAATTTCATTATAAAATTGTGACAATATGCGTTCCTTAATATCATTGTATTTAATCTTAATCAATAGTTTGTTGTCAGAGTAATAATCTACCACAATCATAAATTTCTTAGTCAATATTTTATGGTTATTTCGTTCTGCCTTATTTGTATTAAAACCATCGAAAATAAAGTGGAAAATCAGTCATGTATAACAAAATGATACTATGGAAATTTCCTCAGAAGAGAGATATAAACAAAAAGTGTCTAATATGAGCAACAAAAAGAAGATTCAAATTATATTTTGAAAGATCATAAGTTCTTCTTTATGAGATGATAAATTCAAACAGTGGATCATTAAAGAAAAAGAAATATAATGATGTTATAGTTGTGATTCTTAAGAATTAACTATGCGATGAAGGTGATAACTGGAAATAATATGCTTAGTCCAGCCAATTGATAAAATGTTCTATATGAAGCAAAATATATGACAATTCGTTTCCAGACAACCAGAAAATCATGATAGAATTCATCTAATGTATGAAGATATTTGAAAGTATTGGGTTAGGAAAATATCGGACATTATCTCCTGTGTAAAGTATGAGACCTAACTATAATGCAAGAGATCCTTCAATTCAAAAGGACGTAATATTTTCTGACTTGATGAATAAAAATATTGAACGAAAACTAAGTTGCATGATGATTCTGTATTATAAAATTGAGATCAAGGAATTTGCAAATCATGAAATGGTGTGCAGTTTGACGGTTCCTGAAAATCAATGTGTAATTGGAAGTACGAAAGCATATATGAAGTATAATATAACTTCAAAAACCAATGTTTTTAACAGTAATGGAAGCCAAATAAAAATAATGAGCAAAGTCATTTTTTAACTAGTTTAAGAATAAGGAAACAGAATTACTGAAATACTGTATAGATCTAGATCATTATTATGATCATTCTCACTCAGCACGGATATTTTTATAGTTTACGTAATGCAGCCTAGAGGTCTAGATAAGACATTATTGCGGCAGTTCATACACGATGCAGAATTTCAATGAATTTGGAGTATTTTTGAATTGAAGAGCGCACAACAAACCAAATTTGTGAGATAAGCGTATATCAGGCATGAATATGGATACAGTGTATACACAAGCCAGATAGTTGGTACAAAAAGAATGATCAAGTGCTTTCGTGATATTTAAATGATTGAAATGTGACGACTTTTTAAAGGGGCTTAGAGTTATCACAATCTCGAATAGGAAAATTATTTCAAAGATTTAAAATTACCCCATGTATTTCTAATTTAGGTTAAACTGTATCATTTTTTCTTAGTACAGTCGCCCAAGTACATTCCCATTTGCTTTAAATTTAAATGTATGTTTGGAGTTTTTTAAGGTTATAAATTTTTGTTTTTCAAAACCAATTTTACTTTTCACTTCAACATTAATTTAACCGCACACACATAAACCAGCATTGTTCTATATTGTTTATCAAAGACTGGCAAACATTTTATGTTACTGACCAAAAATAATACACATGCACAGCTGTATTGTGTGTTCTTATACATAAGTATATGTATGTGTGTGTATTTCTATTTTCAAATTGTATTTTGTGGCAAATCAAATTACAATTTTAGTGTGATATATTGGTTAAATGTATTAAGCAAAAATACAAAAAAAACAACAACACATATACACATACATACACACAACATCAATGATAAAATTGTAAAAATTGTTATGCAGTTAATACATTTTAGTGCAGGCAAATATTGTTTTTTTTTCTATTTTTGACCATCATGAAACATTAGTTACAGTAAAATGAGAAAAATGTCTATGTATTGGTATACATATATATATTTACATACAGTTATATGCAAATAAAAATATCCTTACACAGCTATTTGTTCTATATACTAAATTTATGTGGGTGTATTGGTGTGAACGAGTCATGTTAACCTACTAAAAATACCACGTGATGATGACGATAATAGTGATGTCCATCAATGCAAATCAATGGTTTTATGTAAAATTGCGAGAGAAAACGAGCGAGAAAAATATAGCAAAACCACACAAATAAAACCAAATCACAATTTCATGTTTTATGCCCAATGTGTGTCTGTTAGGTTTAAATACATATAAAATTGAGAATCAATTATGGTAACTAAATGCCCTACAATAAAAATTCTCCATAAATTATAGTCACTAAAATAAAATGTAACAAGAATTTTTATTCAACAGCAACAAAGTAAGATAAAGCTAAAAATTGCATTTGAAATGTTTTATAAAAAGAACAAAAAATCTTTTTCAGAAAAAATAATTCAAGGACTGAGATGGAAAACTTCTTAACATACATATATGTTAATAAAAATTAAACCTCTACATACACAATTTTTTTCATTTAATTGAATTTATAATTACACTTTACAAAAAATTATAGTCAAATGATGAAATTTTGAACCTTGTTCGGAAACCTTTCCATTTAAGTCTTTACTCGAAGATGTAGTCCATATCCACATAAAACACCATTTTTATCTGTTTAGTAATCTTTTATCAAGAGCCGAATGTCTCCCTACGTTAGATCCGGGCAGTTTGGATGATTTGCCTCTCTTGGTACAAATAAAACATTATTATATTATTGCATTATTGTTCTTGTATCACTCAAGGGCTTCTTTACCATAGTGAAAGGATGCTAATTCAGTTCAAAAATTTTTAAACACATTACAAATTATTATTAATGGATGCAGCCTTTTTTGTTAATATTCCCTGATATAAATTTCGGTATTCACAGAGCCTGTAGTAACAAATCGGCTTATTTTGCCGCAACTGCATACTGCTTGCCATACAAAGAATATTTGAGTTTATAAAGGTTCCAAAGCAAAAAACCTGCAACAACATACATTTCGACATCCCATGTGCAGCGAGAATATTTTTTTTAAATATTAGTGCGCACTTTTTTCTGGCCACTCATTTCAGATTAAAAATACAACATAATAACTGGCATGTTTAACAAATATAACTTGTTAGGAATTTTTCGATCTCAGTCCTTTTTACAAATCAAGCAAAAAATAAAAATATCTAAACTGTCATAGCTTTTACACTTCAAAAAAATGTTGTTAAATATTGTAAGGGAACTTAGGCAACAGCACATATCCTTAGACCATAGAAGCATTTTTTTAAATATTTCATTTGCAGTGGTGGTATTGAATACACATACATATGCATATATTTGTCTTTTGGCCAAATACTCAATATAAAACATTTAATATTGCAAATTCTCTATATAAAAAACTAAAATATAGATTCTCCCTAGAATGCAATAACTTTATTAGCTGAGATTGCAAAATTTCTATAAAAATAGTCAAAAATAAAAGACATTTTACATATTGTGTAACGAGGGAGTGAATTTTATGTCTGTGTAGGTGTATGAAAAAATAATGCTAAACATGAAAGAGAGTGAAAAATGAGTTACCATGATGATGATCTTTTCGATTATTGGAAGGGTCGTAGAAAAATCGCTTTTTTCGAAATTTCAATAAAAAGACTCGATTAAAAATCAGAATTAATCGAGATTAAAAAAGAAAAAATGGTTATTGGCTTAGAACAACACAATTTATTACGGATTAAAATATAAACTTTTTCCTTAAATTTACGCACAATTTATAAGTCTTCGATTTTACTGATTACTGTTCAAAGATCTTCATTTTTCAAATATTTCACAAACAATACATTAAAACTATTTTTTCACAACAAATTTAAATAATACATTAATCGATTGTTTTTGTAAATAACATGGCTAGAGGTGAGGTATTTTGGAGTTTTTTCTGGAGGAATTGAATTGCCTTTATATAAAAGAATAATTGATGATTTTCTCAGAAATATAATTTTTTATGTTTAGTTACTTGCACTCATTACCACTTGCGATGGGCGATGCCTATAAAAACAATAATTCTTGATCCTTAAATATAATAGTAAATATTAATTTACGCAGGTTTTAAAATGTTTATGCTTAGTTCATTTGTAAGATTTAACATCTCAATTACAAATTATGTCTGATATATTTTTGATTATATTTTTAGATCTAGATCAAAAATATTGGTTAAGGCTTTTTATTTAAGGACCCTGGTTAATGCTATGTTCTTTGAAAATATAATGGCTACAAATTTAATGAAATGGGATGAAATATACGAAGAGAGTTATCATCAGCATTAAGATTTATATGGAATAATGAACCAACGTGTTTTCTTACCAGGATGATATGACGTAGATTGAATATCGTCAGGACATTATTCCTAAACAACAACTCAGAAACTCTCTACAGTGACACACTGGACATTGTCGCATCATGGATGAATAGAAGATTTTGAAATGAGGAGGATACGATTTTCATCTTTTCTGTCTTGAGGGGTCAGAATTCATTTGCAATATTTGAAGAATTTGGCAACTGCAGTTGTGGGGAATATTTGTGGTTTAATTTGCAATTTTTTATAATTTCATGACGTAAACATTCTTTAGAACTCTTCGCAGTTTCTGTAATACTGTTGGCTGAAACAAATGCAGCACTGATATAACACTCCAATAACATCAACTTAGTCTATTATTTCTTTTCTTACTCTCTTCTCAAACTTTTAAGTTTTAATTTACATTTTTCATTTATCTTTCTAATTCACTTTCTTCATTTCACATTTATTGTCTTTATAGGTAACAAAAACAGAACCTCAAAACCAAATTGAAGTTACATCCCGCACCTTTCAATGGTACAATTTTACTATACGATTAGATATTCCCTTCTTCTCAAAGTTAAATTTTGAAAGATTTCTATACTGTAGAGGTGATAAATTGAAATTAAAATACATATATTACGATCTTCAACGAACAAAGTATTTTATTATCTTTCCAAAACGATAAATTGTAAAAACGGAATCCAAAATATTAAGTCATTTTTTTACTAAAATTTTCTTCGGTTATAAAATGGGTTTCATTATTAGTTGTTTTTACTACACTAGTTCTAAAATGCTTTTTAAATATTCTAAATTTTTAAAGAAAATTTGCAACATCTTCCCGAAAATATTTCAAAATATTAAATTTTTCTATTTTCCTTTAAATTGCTTCATAAAAATTATTTTATTTTTTTTATTGGATGTTTTATAAAATTCAGACATTTATTTGCTTTCTCTTTGGCATACACAATAGTGTGACTGTATAAGTCTGTATGTGTATGAGTGAGTGTTTATGAAGAAGTGTGAGCAAGCATAAACACATACTCAAGCAAATATGATATTGCGTGTCTATTTCAATTCTTGTATATTTACTTTGTTTTTCTTCTATTTCTATTTTTTTTTTTTTCATTATGTTGCAACATTTTTTTCTGCTACAATTTCTTTCTTTCGTTTCCTGCTCATTTGCTTTCATAAAAGTGTATTTTCTTTTTATAAAATTGTCTATTTATGTGTGAATGTATATGTGTATGGGAGTGTGAGGTATGCATATATCTGTATTCTATTCTATAACTTTACTTTAAGGAAACTATCTGACTATGTCGCTTTTTCTTCTTTGTTATATATTTGTATTTGCTGTACGTCTTTTTTGTAATTGTGTTTGTTTAAAAACATATACATAAGTATATACGTAAATGCTGCGTATGTCATATATTTTCCATAGACACTTTGCTATAGATTTGCATTCAATTTAACAAAGCAGCCAAAATTGCAATAAAAAAACGGGTGAAAAACCTCTTCTCTTTTAGTTTATTTTTTCTGTACATCGTTTTTTATGCATGTTCTCTTTATTACTTGGACTAGTTCACAAAAAACAATTATACGTATGTATGACTGTTTGTTTATTTGTATGAAGGAAAATCTTATTTGCATAGCAAATCGTTTATGTGTTTTTTCCTCATATTTCTCTTTTTTATTTATATTTCTGTGAAATGATGTTTGTTTTGTGCTGGTTGGCCTTTTATGGCACAAAAGAAGGGAAAATATTTTTAGAGTTGGAAAGGGGAAAAAATATAAACTGCAGTAATTTGGTATTCCAAGCCATACAAAAAATAGGAAAATTCTGCAAAAGTTTTGCATTTAAATTCTTTTCATTTTGCTGCAATTTAAATCTATAATTTGAGTTTTTTTCTAATATTTGAAAAAACTTCAGTTTATTTGATCAAAGTAAAAATAATTAAAATATGTGTATGAGAATATCAAAAAAAGTATTTAGAAATTCTAAGGGAAAGAGAGATAAAAGCTGGGAAAATGGGAAGGAAAATTAAGTACCACATTTTTCATAAAATTTTAATTCATCTTGGAAATCTCTGTGTGAATTCAGAACATAAAGAATTATTTTAATGATACTTTATTTCATCCATTTATCCCTTAACAGTCTCAAAAATATCTTAATAAGAAGATCTTCCTTATATATAAAGAATTATAATAATCATACAAATTAAACTTAAATTATTTATTAGGATTTCGATTGTTTTTTATGCAGGGAACAAATTGTTCAAGTTTTAAATTAACATGAACTCATTAAACTTAATTCTTCTTTCATTGAATTTAAATCTCTAATTTTGAGATTTTATTTTATATAAGTATACATATGGACTAATAACAACGAACTGATAACATAATTAAATAGTCTTCTTCCTTTGAAAAAATTATGCGTTCATCAAAATGTATTCAAATTTGCGACCATTAAACTGAAGCAGATTAGCATCGTTAGATCGACTCAGGCAATGTGACTGAATTGATCGGTTTACCCTTAAGTAGCATTATATTTTGTATGCATTACAAATATCGGCACAAACAAAATTGTACACAAACAACCTGTGTACAGTGCACATTTTTTAAATAATTCTGTAAACTTCGACCACTAGACACATTCCTAGTTGATCTGGAGTACCAGTCACCATATCGTGAAGACCCTATAAAGGTGAGATTTTAAAAAAATAAAGTTGCTTTTAAGGGAGATTTTCAGAAAAGAGTCACAATTAGTTTAATTCAGAAAAAATACTACATTTCTAAGTTCCTATACTTCTCCAAAACATTTGTGTCTTGGGCATGTTTAATTTCAATAACATATCTTTTACGATTCAAAGTTTAAGAATTTTTTTCCAGATAAATGGATTTCGACTTATCATCATTCTTTGATGACTTTTGAATTTATTTTCTATTTTCAGTATTCCTTATATTCAGTTCAGACATTTCGGGTATGTCAGTACATATATATTTATCATGATCGGACTTGAATGGCTATGCTATACATACAAGATTAGAATGGGAGTATTTTTAGGGCATGGCAAAAAAAGAATATTATTAATTTTTTTTTCATTCTAGCGACTGTTATTATTTTTGATTTATTTGTATAATAAAATAAACTTTATCTAAATCGTCAGAAAATTCATTTATAGTAGAAAATCCAATGCCGTAAATACTATTATGTTTTAATATTTATTCTAATGAGCTGATTTTTCCCAAATTGAAATAATATGACCCTAGCGGGATTATGGATTCGAAGTTCCAGAAGGGAGTACTAGAAATTGATGTTGGATTACAAAACTTTCGAAGCAGACAAAGAAGTCATTATGAATATATAATTTGTTTGGATCGGATTTTTAATCGCAGTGTCTACATAAAACAATTAAAGTGCTGTAATTTGGGAGTAAGGAAACAAAATTTTAGGTACAACTTTTTCTCAAAACATTCTAAATTATTGCTCTTAGTTGCACCCCTAAACTTAAACTAACAACTAAAATTCATTCAGATCTAAAAACAAGTTTTAGTAGGAAATAAGTTCTAAAAGGAAGGAAAAAATTAATTAACATTCAATCACAATTTTATTTTTAAGTCTTAAAATTAGTGAACTAAAATTTAACTTAAACTATATTTCGTTTACCCTAATAAATTTTCATTTGTATTCCAACGATCTTGTTATTCTTTGTAATCCAGATATGTAACGTTTATTTTACTCTTTTTTCTGTAAATTCTTGTTATTTCCGTTTTTCGCATTTATTCAATAAATTTCCTATAATTCGGTTTTTTCGTTGGAAAAAATATATATTGTGTGCAGATCTTTTTTCCCCACAGTATTTATTTTAATGCTTTAATTCTCTATAATTGCACTTTTGGTTTAACTTTTATAAAAACTATTTTTATTTTATTTTGATTTTATTTTCATTTTATTATTTTGTGTTTGAGTTTAAACGAGTATCAGAAAAACAAAAAAGAATTTTATATAAAAAAGGTCTTTGACTAAATTATACAATGGATATTTCAGTTTAATCCTTGGTTTATTGTTTTTAAATTTTATTTATCTTTATTTTGCATACAATAAGGAAACAATTCTTATATATTTTTTAAATACAGTTCCGAACAAAACTATTGGCATAGCAAGTGTATTTTTCTTTATTCCAAATTTTTAGCAATTTTTCCTTTAACTCATTTTGAGGATCAGATTTATTTAAAATAGGTCGATATTTGACTTGTCTTTCCACAAATGCGGTCTGGAGACAGTGGTTGGCTACATTGTAAATTAACCCCATATGCACATGTTGTTAGAATGTAAAACTTGTTTATAAATATAACTATTCCGTACATTTTTTAAAAATATAAAAAAAAACTTTTTATCCAGATCACCGACACTCGATTATGATATACTGCCCCACACCATTACACCACCTTTGCCGTATTTAACAATATTCTGAGTTAAGTTTTTAAACACGATAACTCGGCCATCATTACGAAATATATAAAATTTGTTTGCATCGGTGAAAAGCATCTGATTCCAAAATGTAATACATTTTTTTAAACTCTTGCGCATAATCAAACGCTTTTTTGGATTTATCGAAGATATTATTGGTTTAATTCTAGCAACTCGAGCGTTATAAACAACTTCAAACAGCACTCTACGAACAGTAATGGGGTGAATATTTTTGGTTATATTATTCTTGAACTTCAGAGTTGTGTTTATTTTTTTGGTTGCAGGATTTCTGAAATTTCAAACGTAATAAACCTACCGACTGAGTATACCAATACTTTTGCTCGCCTTTTTTGTAACAAATTATTCTATTTTATGTTTTGTGTATTTGTCAAAATATGCGTTTGTAATGGCCAAACCAATAATGTTTTTTTTCAGAATAAATGATATATTCTTTACAAAATTTGGTTATAATAGCATAAAAATGATAAAACATAAAATTATTGCTGTACCAATAATTTTGTTCGAGACTGTATGGTTTTCGTATGCTTCATTTTGTTTGTTGTTCTTTATAGTACTTCGATATCGATAATTTTAATTGTGGTTTTTTTCATTTTCCTCTTTTATTTAAATGTACGTTTATTCACATTAATGCCATGAAAACTATAGTAAATTGTGTGTCCGTATATGAAGGGATTTTTTTCTTCCAATACTTAAATGTGCTGCTTTCTTTTTTTTCTTCAATTCTATTTATTTGCTACTTATTCGTATTCAATAATAGAGGCAATAACTTATAAAACAGAAATATGTGGTTAAAACTTAAATAATAATAAATAAGATAAAAAATAATAAGAGAAATAATATATTTCAACTTCAAATTAAAAAGAAAAGAAATTTTCAATAAAGACGGTTAATAATTTTTCAACAACTTACCATTCGATGACGTTGAAAATACAAAACTTTGTGAATAATCACTCCAGCCATAACGATTTCTGTAAATAAAAAGAAGAAATGGAGGGAAAAAAACAAAGAACCAAATTATTAAGAGGAAAAAAATTGTAAAATTATTAAAATGCAACATTTGTGAAGTATTAAAGGAGTAATATTTTATTCCTTATAAATTTATATATTTTAGACCTCCGCAATCACCAAGAAAAGAATGCAGTTATAAAGCAATAGGAAATATTGATGAAAACTTATGGCACTGAAATCTAATAATATTTTCTAAAAGGTATCAAGATATCTTAATATGTGATGTGGGAAGGTATTTTCAACTTTAATCCTAGTTTAAAAAAATGCTCAGTAAAACTGTCCTATTAGAGAGTATAGTTTTGCTGTAAAAGATTTTTAAGTATTTTATTAATAATATTTTCTTTACAAGAAGGTAACTTCTCCACTGAATATAACACAGCTAAATTTGTCTTCATTAAAACACTTCTATAACAAGAGGTATTTGGAACATATTATAAATGAATTTTGAATGGCTTTAGCAATAAACCTTAGTGACTCTAGGATGCAATGTATACTATGATCTACTTTATTTTATTTCTAGTAATAATTTTTCGAAGATTGTATTATATGGAAGAAGAATAAATGTCAATTTCATACATTCAAATGCTTACAATGTTATCGTACTGCAGAAAACTTAACAAAAGGAAACGTTCTGTTTATTAATGCTGTCCATACATATACATCAGCTGATATGTATGACACTTCGAAGTCTTTTCCGCTATATCATACACTGTTATCGACAATCTGCCACCAAATATTCGACAAATTGAGCAAGATTCAATCTTTGTAAAATTTATTTGAATTTCAATAAACGCGAAAAAAAAACTTAATTTATAATAATTTTAAACAAATTGCATTCTACAATCTCTTAAATTCAATCCCTTTAACTTTTATCATTAATTAAACTATTTTTCAATAACTAAACTACTTCTCCAAGTCAAAAGAAAAAAATATGTATTGAATAATACAATTTGCCACCTTAAAATAATATTTTCTCTTAAAGTTTTTCACTATTTATCAATAGTTCCCCCCTTTTTGAAAACTAACATTGAAAACTATGCTAAAGATTTACAGATGAAAAGTTTAACTTAATGTCCAATAAAACAACAACAAATATATTAAACCCCAACCCTCTCTAGAAAACAGCTTAATGACAGCAAATAGCAGGGGAACTAAGAATGAAGGAAAATGTTCCACAAGCACTTTAAAATGTGTAAAAAATTACTTTGAACATCAACACAACAGCAGCAGCAGGAATATTAGCAACAATATTAGTAGAGAAAATTGAGAAAACTATGGTACTTACCTCGCTTGAACTGTAGCTTCATAATGTTGATCTGGATCTAAACCGCGTATCATATAGCTCATGCCCTGTGTATAATGATGTGAAGTGGGTATTGCGGGTAAGACAACATCACGCCAATCGTTACGACCCCAATGTATAACATTTGCAGAACCATAACTACCATAACCGCCACTGCTGCCCATACCATTCATGCTGCTTATGCCACCTAAACGATAATTGTGCGCATTGACACCCATCATACTGCCACTCATACTACCACCACCATACATTTGTAACATAGACGACGATGAGGATGAATGTGAATCAATAGAGTTATCGACCTCTTGTCCTTGTTGCAACCTTCGGAAGGATAATTTGTATTCTTCAATGGGTGTATGAGATTCTACAGTCCAAGAAATATTATATCTAAAAATAAAGCAGAAAAAATCACATGGAGTATTATATTAATAAAATAAAGTAATGTTGCAAGTTGCACAAATATTTTAACATTATATACGTATGCATGTATGCTTTAATGTCAATACAGTAAAAGTATTTGTGTATACAAGTATATATGTGTGTATTTGGTTGTATTTTTAGTAAATATTATTATTTTTTTTTTTGTTTTTCTTATTTAAACTGACTTGAGTGAGTCACATTGCAGCAAATGTTGAATTAATAAAGTTGCCATTACTTTGCTCCTTATTGATAGTAACAACAATGACAATGACTAAGGACATACCAAGTACAACTACAACTACATCTAAGTAAACTTAACTTTCTTGCTTACTTGGAATCTTTTTTCTTATTCTTCTTTCTTTATTTTTAAGTTCATTGTTTAGAAACATCTTAGTTTTACTCAATAGTCTTTAGTTGCCACTGAACAAAAGTTGAGTGGATGGTTACGAGTTAAAAATAAAAAAAGAAAAATTTGAAAAATAAAAATAAGCGAAAATATTGAAATAATGAAGAAACCATGTAATACTTTGTTTTGCTTTATTGTTAAAGTCATCAAAGTGGAAACGAAGGAGAATCTATTGGAGTTAAGAGGGTTTACTATTAATGGTTTAGCAAATATTTGTTATATGAAAGAATTATTCAATGTTTAAATTTAATGTTAATTGATGGTATGATGAAAAAGTTCTTATGTTCTTTTATTTCCTTAGAGTAAAACAGAAAATAAGTGTGTACTTGTAAAAACTTATATAAATATTTACGTATGAGTATTATGAGAATTTTTTATTACTCATACGCATATGTCATAAAAATTAGTATTAATAAAATTAAATATAAAAAATAAAAAAAAAGAATTTGGGATGTATTAATGACTCGAATTAAAAAAAATCCTTAGAGTATTTAAAAATGTTTTAGATCTCCTAGACGAAAAGTAAAATGACAAAATCAATAATAATCTGTCTGTACGAGTGACAGTAACGTTTTTAACTGAGTGTTAAATATTATTTGCATTATTTAACGAGTTTAAAACAATTTGAGAATTCACCTCTTATAACAGAAGGTTGATCAATTTACTGAAAAAATTGATCTTTTTAAACAAGTTTTCCCCGGTTTGAAATTTTGGTATTTTTGTCATTGTGGTCATATTTTTATAGTTTAAATATTATTTGCATTATTTAACGAGTTTAAAACAATTTGAGAATTCACCTCTTTAAAGAGGTTGATAATTTACTGAAAAAATGAATTTTTAAACAAGTTTTCCTCGGTTTGAAATTTTGTGTATTTTTGAAATAAAAAGTGATCATATTTCGTATAGTCCAATAATAAGGACAACTTTCTAATATTTTTATTTTTTAAATTTCCAAAGCAAAATATGTGCTTCAGTATTGTATGAATGTGAATAGCAAATTCCAATATGTCTTTAAATAGTGTTGCATAAGTCTATAACGGTTAAAATATGAAATTTCGAACAGTAAATTCTAACGCACTGTTGAAATGTTTTACAAGATTTCTTACTAGGCCAAGGTGGATCATTTTCTCCGATTCTTTGGATATAATCTTGTTGGATTATTTTCACGGGTTCCCCCGGCCCAGGGAGGAGTAAAAAGTTATCCTCCTTTGTATCAATTCACAAGTAAAATTTTGATGATTATTTCAAAAATCGATTTACTCGAGATGGGCCAGGGTAGTAACAACATTTTTTCTTCAAATCAGAATGCTGCGCAGAAATATCCTTTCAAAGTTACAGAATTATTTCCAAAAAAAAACGTTTTGGATCACTGAGCAATGATTGTCAGACTTCAAAATTATGATATTGTTGAAGGACAACCATATTTAATTTTACCAAAACTACAATTTTTTGTCCCACAACTATTTAATAGTAAACAACTTTTTTGTGTGGAACGACAACCATAAAAGTTGATCATAATGTGGATTTCATGCCTTTCAATTACTACAAGCATTGCCAGATTTCTACAAAATATGGAGTTATACACCAAATTAAAAAAGTATTTTTCGCAGTTTTCCCATATTTTGGAAATACAAGGAAATCTTTTATTAAAAGCCATAAAAATCACATGTCGCTCATTTGCTCTAAGGTCGTCATAACTCAAAATTTGAATTTTTCGGCTTAACATCAGTAGTGCATAATTTTTCCCTTTTAAGGGGAAACTTCCATTTAGAAGAAACTTTACAAAATATACCTCAAACAACTAACGTTACATGCCTTGGAATTAATTTGAATGGACTACTTAACCTTCTTTGGCTAAAGGATAGCCTTTCCAAGGAAACCATTGATAAAAAAGTCAACCAATCTAGACATATGGCATCCATACAGTCGAAAATTATAAGGATACCAACGGGAGCACCGTAAAATATAAGAATATACACAAAAAGATATTAGTAAAAAAAGGTCTGTAAAATTTGGGCAAAATACATCGTAGAGTTGTTGAACCCACTTGCAAGAGTCCATATGTTAGGACCCACGAGCACGCACTTATTCTCTTCTTAAATAAACAAAAAACTTTTGACTGGATGATGTAGTGCATTAGTTTTCTAGATAAGAACTCTGAATTATTTCGGAATTTACATATTCCATAAAGGTCATAAATTTTAAATTATCATAACACTGCATTAATTATAACTTCTCCTTTCTTATTAATAACATCGGGGAGATTAGAAACTATAAATTCAAGATAAAAACTGTCAAATCACTAAATATAAAACCAAAAGCTATAAAATTCTCTAGTTAAAATAAAATATTTTTTTCATTACTAAGCAATTTGGTTTATTTACATTTCAAATTAACAAGTTTTCAAAAAATAATCAAAACTCTCATTCCAGTCGTATGTGTCTTTATTCCACATCCCATGTCATTGATATCTTTTCTTCTTTTTTCATGTTGGTTGGAGGAATGATAATAAAAACTAAGTTTATTAACTAAATATTTTTTTTTGCTTTAGTCTTTTAATATTCGATATAAAGTTTTTAGTTGCTGATTTATTTTCTCTTTATAATCAACAACTAAATAAAATTAACAAAAATTACAATGGAAATTACAAATATTTTGGAATTAACTTAAACAGTTTTTATTCTCACATAAAATTGTCTATAAAATTCATTACAATTTTTATTAGGAAAGACAAAAAACAAATAAGTAAGAATGCTATATTCGGCTATGTCGAATCTTCAATACCCTTTACCACAAGTGCGTACGAAGTAAATATGTTATGATTCTTACATAATAGTAACGAAGTATATGTATCTTTATATTACATCAAATTCTCATTCCAATTTGTCAATTTATAATTGAAAATTCTTAGGGTGATCTTCTCTTGAATTTAAAGGCCGTAAATATCGCTTTACATCTTTTAATATACTGAACCGATTTTACTGGTTTTAAATATGAAACTTTTCAGGACAATTGAAAATGCTTTCATTATTAATTATTGTGAATGTGAGAGTGCCAACAACACAGACAGACTGACGGACAGACAGGTGAACATAGCTTAATCGATTCAGATCTTGATTTTATATGAGAATATATATATTTTAGGGTCTAAGATGATTTCTTTTTCATGTTACACATTGAATGATAAAGTTAATATACTCTCTTCACCACTAGTGGTGGTGGAGGGTGTAAAAAGAAACTTTTATTATGACATAAAAACGATTATTAACAATTGATGATTAACTCATCTAAATAGAAATGTTATACACACTTATGAATAATGAAAATACAAATATAGTTAACTAGATACATATTAAGATACCCACAGTTGCGATCAAAATAATAGCAATTCGCACATGTCAAATATTCATTGCTGATTTGTGTTTTAATCCTCAATTTTGTTGTCTCGTTATTGAAAGTCTAAGAAAATTAATGCATTTCTTTTATATTAATACAAGTATTCCAATAAACTTGATTATAAGGAAAAATATCAAATTATACCTTCAAAATAATAGCACCATTCCTATTATACTTGAAAAATACTATAAACAGTCAAATAAAGTTTTAAAAAATATAATTAACGCGGTTTTCAAGTTTCGAGTAAATTATTTTTAATTGATTTAAACACTGTACTTAAAAAGCGTGAACTTATTTAAAAAATTCTGATGGACAAACTTTTGCCGATGTAAGAAATATTATTGGTAAATAAAATAAAATGATTAGAAAAACTTTAATCTACGAATTAAAAGTAGGGATTCGTGGACGAAAAACTGTGGCAACACCGTTAATGGTTCATTGTGTATTACTTCAAATAAAAGAGGAGTGGTATTTCGTGAACCGATAAGTCTTAAATGATATTATTTACAAGGATTATAGTCAAAAATTTACAATAAAAAATTAAACGAAGGTTCTGTTATTAGACGAAGTAATACTACCGTATGCATCTGAAAACATGCCAATGATTTGGGCCTTGCAACAAGATACAAGATACCCGACACATCCTAGCAAAATAGCTTAAAAGTAGTTTTAATGTAATAAAATGGCCTGCAAGGCTCCCGATGTAAATCCGGTTAATTATTTGTGTATATACAATAAAAGAAATTATGGATAATTCCTGGAAAGATGAAATAATGTAGTATATTCAATGGGAACGTGACGTTCGGATGTTATTACTATGCTACAAAATGCTAAGAATAAATTGTAAGCTCAGTTCAATCAAATACCCCTAAAAAAATTAATAAAAATGTTCTTGTTTTTTCATCGGCAGCTTTTTAACTCATTTTTTATTTCTACCAACCATTATCCATTGTAAAAGAACAATTATTTGATCAAACGGCTTGTATGACTTATTGAAAAGACGTATAAATGCGGTGCTATTATTTTGACCATAGCTGTAGATATATTTATATTCTCATAATAATGACTTAAGAAATTCTACATTTTATGTTTTATTTTAACAAGAAGAAATAAGAAAGACTCAAATAAAGGAAAAGGAAATTTGGCGCCGTTGATGTGTAGTTGTAGTTTAACAATAAAAAGTGTATCCTTTACGAAGGAATGTGTGTGTGTATTGTAATGTGTAACTGTAAACAGCAGTAAGTATCTCTTTAGAGCTATTTAGCTTCCGGTTAACAATAAAAAATATTATTTTTCATAGTTTTTTTTTCTTGATTCTTTTATTATTGTCACTACTTCTTCAAAGGATATGAATGACAAGAAATGTATATTTTCTTATTCCTTTTTTTAATAATAAATTTATATTAAATTACTTAAAGCTAGAATTACAACTCCTTTCGCTTCAATATATGTGTGTGTATGTGTGTAAATATATTAACCTATACATATGTTTAAAAAAGGAAGAAATGTAAAAAAATAAATTACACTAAAAGTTCAAGAGATTGCATGAATACAACGATACTGTCAACTACTTTTTAAAAATTTTCTTTATTAAATTACAATCACTTTTATGTCAAAATAAAAAAAAATATCTTGTTACTTAATTTTTTTAATTTAAAATTATTATTTAATTATTTTCATTATTCAAAGATTTTTGTTTTCTTACAATCGTATAAGGATTTGAAATAAGTTTTCAAGATTATCAATTTAATTCTATTGTTCGAAGAAAGAAAAAGTTGCATTTTCATAGAATTTGTAGTAGATTTAAGTTTGATTTCATTTAATATTATATGACAGTGATGCAACACATATATGTTTTTACAAATGCATAGTGGGACTGATTCAAAAAATTCTGAAAAGTCTGTATTTTCCCAACGAGAAATTAAAGATTAACTCATTAAAATTACTTCAGGAGTATCAGTAAAAGGACAATTTGGCGCTGCTTGCCAAAACTAGTGCAAAGTTAGATCGAATACAAAATAAAAACATAAACCGCGCCATCATTTAACTGATACATTTGACAGATTCTATTCTTTATTGGGTTAGATTTTCTTTATCTTTGACGTCAAGAGTGGAGAATAAAGATTCTTTAAAGTTTGAGTAGAAAGTAAAGTCGAAAACGATGAAACAATACCCAGAACGTCTGATATCAAACAAGAAGATAAGAATCTTCGAAGTTTGACCAGAGACTTAAGTTGTTTAGCACGGAAACTAGAAGCCTTTGAAAATGCAAATTCTTCTCTACTTTTTTAGTTGAGACTTTTCCAAGAGTTATATGTAGTTAATACAAAAAAGGCTTTTCCTCCCGATGTTGCAATGCATTTAAAAAAATCACCAAATATGTGGCAGGAGATTGCATAGCTTTTAAATAAAATGTACTTTTATATTCAGAAAATATAATATAAGTAGTGTTATATGCTACTTATCTGCTCGATTTTGTTTAGTGTGGCTATTCGAGTTGTCACCTGTTTGCTATGGTTAGAACCAACAAACAACAGGCACGATGTATGCTTCTTAGAAAAAAAGGTTTCTATATACATATAATATAAATCAAAATTAATTCTTGTATGGGTAATAAACATATGTGGCGTTGGTTTGGGTTCTATATTCGCATAATGTCAAGAGCACTGACAATAAATATTTATTTTGAATACATCAAACCACCTCCCAAGTTCATATAAAAAATTTTTCAAAATGATAAATTAAATATTAGTTTATACCATTTCACAGGTTTTTCATATGCAGAGAAAAAATAGAGTTGCGATGACCATAATATATTCGAATAATATGAAACATAATATGATTGTACCATCTCAGGTTATGGTGGTCCCACAACCATATTGTGGTTGTAAATTTAATTCAATAACTGATGTTTTAATGAAAACACTAATTTTTTTTCATGAAAACAGTAGTGTTATGACAAATATATTTAAAAACTGATTTATCTCTACGTACATATTATAAGTCAAATGGTCTCTACATTGATGTTGCAAGAGAAAAAGTTTGAAAAGAGCCTTTAACCTCTACTCTTCATCGCATTCAACAAATGAATATACAAGAATATCTTTGATACATATTTCCAAAAAAGATTTGAATTCACATGTTGCAAATAAATCGCAAGCTGAAAATTATGCATCATTAAAAAAGTTACGCATCAAAATGTATCGGCTCACACTTTCAGTTTATTTTTATGTCGCCATTTCTAGTTCTCGAATAATTTAAAAATTATAACATTTTCACTATTTCTTTAAAGTTATTAAAATTTCACAAAATTCCATCCCACTGTCTTCTACTCTCTTTATCAAAACATGGAGACAAAAACAAAAACTATATTGTCAACTTGAATTTCTTTCAATCTTTTATTCGACGTGCTTATAGTTTTTCCATCAATTGTTGTTTTCAACATTCATGCATTCACATGTCTGCATTCTTGCTTTATTTACCATTTTTTCTATCTTCATTTTCAGTCTGTCTGTCTGTCTGTCTTTGCTTGTATTCTCAAGAACTAATCCAATTTAAAATTAGTTTTTTATACACTTGTCTTTTTTTCGCAATAGTATGTGTATGTGTGTAATATATGCGTACGCTTAAGGCATTCGGATTCACTCAAAAGACTTAATAGTTAAAAGGAAACTAGAATAATAGAAAAGAACAAAAAAAAAGTAACTTGAAAATGTTTTCGAGACATTTTTGTTTGCTTTAAAAATGTTCATTGTCCTGCGGGGTATTCTTCATTTATTGTTTGAATGTAAGTTCTTTTCTGTGGTATATTTCTATATATACAAGTGCTCCTAATAATATTTGTTCAATTTCAAAAGTTTATTTAAGAGATTTAGTTGCATTTATTGTTTTCGGAAATAATGATAAAAATGGCTGAATATAAATTAAAGTTAAATTTGTTTTTAATTTTTTAATAAAATTATTATTTTTAATTTAATACATTTTTGATCATCTAATTTTTGTTTCAGAGTGAGCGTGTAGTCAAAAACATATTAAGTATCCGAAAATTCCCTTTTGCCACGAAAATCCCCTTTTGCCACACTTTTCTGATAAATTTGATAAAAAACCATTTAGTCATATAATTTCTATTTTTAGAAATATCCAACCACAATACACGGTATTAATCTTAATATATTCTCAATCCTCAAGTTTTTCATTTTTATGTTTGGCAAATTTAATCATGATTAGGTATACAGAATCTATCTAAATATTATCAATAGCATATTGTTTGTCGGTACAGTTCACCAATCATATAACATCTCCGCTTCACTATGGCCTGTATTATACTCGACTAAAGATTGTCAGAGTGACAGCTCTACCAACCAGAAGTCTTTCCTACAGGAAAAAAACTACTCGATATAACCAAACAGTTACAGCAAATGTTTTGATTATAATGCATAAATTTTTCGTAGTTATCAAATGCACATCAGTTAATATCGTTATATTGGTAATTTAGGTTGGTCAATTTCGGCCATAATTTCTTCAAAGATTGACGCAAAGATTTTATTAGCTTAATTTTTGGGAGAACTAGAGTTTCCCGAATTGTACCTATTTTTTTATAACAACTAAATTTTTGACATAATTTTTAAAATCACAAAGATGGAAAATAAAAAAGATTATGTTTTTAACACTGTCTGATGTCGTATAAAATCATAGGTGATAGAAAATTTTGCTCCACGATACCGGTTTGAGAGATAAAAAAATGTAAGTAAATCTTTTTGAGGAAAGTTTGTAAAGGGGTTTTGGGAATTACGATATTTTTTAGAAAAATAGTTCAAAAGGGCGGTCGAAAGTTACCGATATTGAACTCATCATCACTTAGGAAAATAATTTTATATATAAAAGTAGTTTAAATATGGCGGTATTAGTATCATGATGTTTTCTTTTTTATATAGAGTGATCGCTGGTAGATTTAATGTCGATTTATTCATTATATTTAACTGAAAAAAAAACAATGTGAATGTCTATTTTCGAAGAAAGTGAAAATGGACTTAATATGTGCATATCAGGTATATATTTAAAATAATAAATTCAATTATATTATCCATTACTAAAATTTCATTTTGTTCTAAGAATTTTAAATAATTTTTTTAGAGTTTTGGTGCTATAATATCAACGTGTTATTCCCTTTTGTGCAACCTCATGTTTTAATACAACATTACCACCCTTTTAGCTTGAAAATAAAAAAGAAAATATTATTCCGTTTTATAACATTCATGCTCGTTTTTATTTCAATCATATTTGCGTAAAATATTTGAAAATATTTTTCGGTCATGCCGAATTTAAGACACCTTTCATACAAGAAAAAAACGACTAATATTAAATCCTTAACTATTCTAAAATATTCCAAAATATTAAAATATTCTTAACACTGTTGTCTCTAACTTGCTTTGTGATCAACGTGCACATTTATTTATTTGATTAATATCTTTATGTTTCCTTAATACTTTTTAAATACTTCTCAAATTTATACTATTTTCTCTTTTTTTAGCAAAAAATTATAATGACATTTTTTGTTGTCTACCAAATGCTGCTCTTATTTCTTCAAATTCCTATTGTTGGCTGTGGAAAAAATTATATATAATATGAAATTACGTTGGCTTTTTTTCAGTTGAAAGCACAAAATGTATTGGTAAAATTGTCAGATGATTATGTACGGAGAAGATGTTAAAGACAAGTTAACAATACATTTAATAAAGACATACAAAATACGAAGAGATATATGTTTATATGTATATAAAGATAAAAATTTCATAAGTTCATATTACTATACCCTCCACCACCACAATTGGTGAATGTTAACATTGTCATTACGTGTGTAACGCCAAGAAAGAATCATGCCAGACCTCATAAAGTATATATATCCTTTTATTGTCCTTGGCGGTTTCCTATTTAAAAACAGCAATATTAGTTCATATAGACAGATATCGGAGATAATCTCAAAATACAAAACTGAATTTTTCTAAGTTTATAAAATAAGAGTTTACAGTATTTAAACAAAAATATGACTGTTATTAACTTACAGTTATATATCATTAAAAAATCATAAAAATCGGATCAATGGAAAAAAAGTTTGCCGAAATATGCAAAATTTTGTTACATCCCAAAATTTGTGGGTCGCAGTTTTAGAGATAATTTTCTGAAATTTGCCATAAATATTTTGATACAATATTAAACCTATAGAAACTAGATTTTGCTGATGTCATTCTTTGGCGTAGCTACCATATAGGGATTCTTTCCGGAATATTGTTAATTGTACAGTTAATTTCCTAACCGTCTTAAATATATGTTTATTTTATTACTATTGCTTCCATTTAACGGTCCTTCCCGGAAAACGGGCTTGAGCTTAAGAAACAATTTAATAAATAAAAATTTTATTGAAATTTGGCACAATAAATTTTTTAACTCTCCTGAATATACGTTACTAATCTCAACAATATCGGTCCTTGTTTTGTCATAACTTCCATATAACGCCCCTTCCTGGAAAGCGTTTTTGAACATATAAAATACTCAAATGAAGACCAATTTCATTGAAATTCCGCGAAATGATTTTTCTAACAGTCTTTAATATCTTTATCAAATTGAACAATCTCAATCCATTTTTATCTAATTTTTTTCTTAACATTATTTTTATTAATAAAATAGGCCGATAAATCTTTAGTTCGGTACAAAAATTTGTAAGAATAAGAGTATGTTGCTATATTTCACTGTAATTTTTAGGAGACTTTTTCCGTAATCGATGATGAACGAATAATTTTTAGTGTAGTTTTTCATAATATTGGTAAAAACTAGAGGTATTTAAGAGTCGGCACAGCCGAATATAACATTCTTACTTCTTTTTTCTATTTCGATTACAATTTCTATGTATTCCCATTGTTATTGCTGGGACCATTTTCATGTTATCTAAAAATTTTTGCAATTCTTTTAAAAGAATATATAAAAGAATAACTCTTTTGTGTGATTTCCGCTACTCGGAAAGGTATCACAAACAGCTAAATATTGAAAATATTAGTGCCATTGAATTTAAACAATTCATGTGAAGTAAAAATATATTTTTTCTTCTGAAAAGGAAATATGTTTCTTGTGATATTTTATATAAGAGATAATGGAATCATTTAGCATCTACAGGTTGGAAAGCTTTTGCTTTGAATGTTAATGATCCATTTTTTATTCATTGTTGTCTGATTTACTTATGCTGCTGCTCCTGTACTCGCAACTTGATTAAAATTTTTGTTTTTTGGTAAAAATAGTATTTTTAAACTTCAGTATCTTTATTGAAAGAAATATTATTTGTAAAATATTGTGCAAAATTTCCCACTTATAAAAATTACTACTTAACATGAGACTGTAGCGCAAGTGAAGTTTTATTCGGGCCTCCAGGTTTACCATAGAGAATGTGTAAAAAGTTAGTGTGCTCCACGATGCATGTATATACTTATTCTCGCACATACATACAAAAATAGGACAATTACAAATATATTCAATTTGTATGTTTTCAGAAATCATTGACTAGTAAAATGCACCATCCTGAACCAAGTATTTGGTTTGGCCAAAATAAAAAGAATAAATAATATTTGAGTATCAAGAATTTCAAATACCCACCATCAAAACAAGTAAGAGCGAAATAGTCGGTGAAGTATGTAAGTATGAAAAATTATGGGCCGACCTTCACAGAATTTAATTTCAATATTTGTAGAAAATATACGTATTTTATTTTATTTTATTTTATTTTATTTTATTTTATTTTATATACTTTATATGAATCATACATTTACACTAACGGCAGTGATGATATATTGATGACATGGGTCTGAATTTAAATTTAAAGGCTAAATTTTTCAAAATTTTTTTACAACCCGATATAAGAGTGTCATATTAGTCCCAATTTTGAAGATACCTTTCTGAAATTTAAATGCTCTTCTTGGAATAAGACCAATTCTTTTGAAATTCAGTAAAATAATTTTTCTAACTATCTTAAATATAAGTCATTAATTTGGTCAATATCAGGCAATATTTTGCCATAACTGCTATGTAAGAACCTTTCCGGTAAATGGTTTTGAGCTTTTAAAACTCACATTTTATTGAAAATCATCATGATAATTTTTAAAATTGTCATAAATATATGTTACTTATTTGACGAATTTCAGTCCTTATTTTGCTATAGCTTCCATATAATTTTCCCTCCCGGAATGTGTTTTTGAACTTATAAAGCTCTTAAACGGAGAAAAATTCTATTGAAATTCGACGCCATCTAACTGCCTTTAAGTTATTAAAAAGATCCCATAGATGGCCAATTCCCGGAAAACGGGTTTGTGCTTATAAAACTGTTATGAATGAAGCAATTATATTTTATTATCGATATGATTATTTTTCAATAATTTTTACTAAAAAAGAGGTACTCTGTGATTTGGATTTTATTTCATACATTTTCCCTTTAAAAGCACAACTGAAAATTTATTGATTATTGTTTTTAAATTATAAAAAAATTATTGATGGATATTTCTTCAAGGTCCTTTTAATTTCATTAAATATTTTTTTCTTAAAAATCTCATTTATTTTTCCCACATAAAAGTTTAATTCCTTTTTTGTTTTGAATTCCTTTTTAACACAAATATGAAATGTTTTAATTAATTTTAAAACAACAAGTGAATCATAAATGCTTAATTAAAGGATGCACTCACATAGACATTTCTCATATTAAACAAGAACATAATTACACCCTACACCATCGTAGTTAGTTGGGGTATAACGTACTTAATAATAAAAGTTAATTATACAAAGCTCGTTCATAATTTTTTCGTAGTTGCCGTTTATAACCGTTTATAACATTATTGTGTAGGGTATTACATAGTCAGACTTGTCCGACTATAAAATTTTTCTTGTTTTTCATTCAGATTTATTTAAGAATAAAAGTAAAAAAAATATTTCTATAAAACAAAAAATAAAAATACGAATAAAAAATGTTTAATAACTTTTTTTCTCTTCCGTTTTTTGCTAATTAAGTTGTTTATACTTAAACACATGAAGCGTGTGAGTGTATGTGCCATAAAAAAACCCAAAACAACAACTTCAAAATTTAGACTTTCTTAATGATGTACAAGTATATATGTTTGTATAGATATATAAATTATAAATGTGTATATGGTCATGATGTTATACCAGAAAATGTTTATATGTCAGTAATATTTAAGATATAAATATCAACATGATAAACATTTAAACAGACACATAACATTATAATTGTATAAGTATGGATGAATATGTGTGAAATAATTAAATTCCACATAAAAACTGACGTATGTATACGTATACGCTATTGTATAGTAATATATAAATCTGGGAATATATATGCTTATATGTATTTATGTGTTTACTTGTGTGTACTTGTTAATCTCATGGTTTGTTATATTGCTACAAATATTACTACCACAACTTGACCTACTTACCTGTCCTTATACTGACTGATTGGTGGTGAATTGAAAACAGCTACGTTAGGTTTACCGCTCAACTGTAAAGTTTTACGTGACTTGCCAAGTTGATTTTCAGCAACACACGAATAATTACCAAAATCTTGTGGATGCACTTTTCGTATAATCAACGTGTGACGTGAGCCACGATTTTCCATAATATGACGTTCGGTGGTATCCAATTGCATAGTATCCTTAAACCATATAACCTAAATTTCATCATCATCATCAAAAACAACGCAGCCGTCACATGAGGAAGAAAAAAATAATTAAAGAGAAATAAAGAAATTAAATTATATATTAGCAAAAGTATAATTAGAGATTTTAACAATTTCTGAAAATAACTATGAAAAATGTCGGGGAATTTTTATTATTTTCTTTAAGTTTCTATTTTATTATTAAGTGAAGAAATTTTTTGGCAAAGATTTGATATCGTGTAAATTATATATAAAATTTCATATATTATTAACTTCCTTACATTTTTATACCCTACACCACCGAAAGTGGTTGGGTGTTAATGCGGTTTTGCTGATGTTTGTAACATGCAGAAAAAATGGTGTGACACCGACCTTTAATATTAGCGTTCGACTCAGAATCACTTTTCTCGATTAACGATATCCGTCATCTGTCTGTAAATCTGTCTGTCCGGTGGTCTGTTCATGTACCGTAGTGAACAGACTACAAGTCTGCAATTTCTTAAATATTTGAAATATTTGAAGTTTTTAACCAGATATCATGAATAAGATTTCGTAAAAATATTATTTCTTAAGGCCAAGGAAGAAACTTACTGAATGGTCTTGTTCGTTTAAAATTTCGATAGCTACTATTTCTCGAAATGGAATTCAAGTCCATATAGTTAAACAATATAGATTTGTTGCAAATTCCACAATTCCCACTCCTGAAAATACTTCAAATGACATACAATGCGATTATTATAAAAAATATTTTTATTAAGCATTTTTCATGAAAAACGCAAATCATGACATGAAATTCTACGAGGGTTGGTTCTTATATTTTAAGCTTGTGTCATGATGTAGAGTAAATTGGCCTTAATTGAGTGTTATTCCGTAAATGAAAAACAACTACAAATGTTATAGACGGTCAAGCCCGACTATATACCATACACCATATTGTTGGTTGAATAACAGTTACGAAAAGTTTATGAAAGATCCTTTTGTAATTACAATACATTTTATATAATACATTACAATGATATTAATATTTATGTGAAATGTATATTTATCTCCATTGAATATGAGCATGCCAGCAGCAGATATACAAGCAGACGGGCATAACTAATGATTTGATGCATGATATTTTATGGGTTCTTAAATGATGGAGGGTACAAAAAGATCAATAAATAAGAAAATAACAAAAAGCTACTTTTACTTTAATCATGAACTTTTTCTATTTCGTAATGTGTCTATCTATTTAGAGTGTACATGGTGACAATAAGCCCTCAAAGGACAATAATATTCTTTGTGTTGATGTTTATAATATACAACAATAAAGGTGCCATATCTAGACAGATCGATCCAAAATTACGTTTTGAAACCGATTAAACGATGTCCGTCTTTCTGTTAGTCTGGTTAACATTCTGAACAAAATGCATTTTAAAGACGTGATGAAATTTTGTACATATTAATATATATGGCGATGCCTATTGAAATGAGTTTTTTATTTTCTATAGCAACCATTTCACCTCCGTTTTCGAATATGACTTTAAAGTACATTAATCTCACACATATATATGTTGGTATAACATTTATGTCCGTTTTATGGAGAATTATTGAGCCTGATAATATATATTCTACATTTATATTTAGGGAACTAATAAAAAACGTTATGCATTGTAGGAATTTGTTCACATAATGAGAAATTTAGATTCATATTTATATTATTTCCTTTTTTTAATTTTCTTTAAATCCAGTAATAATTGATCTTATTTCGTATTAATAATTAAAAAAAATATTCAAACTGTTAATTTTAAATTTTTAACAACACTTTCTGCATGTACAAAACTGATTTTTGATGAAATTTTGTTTATGTGTATGAGTTGTCTACAAAACGGAAATAACAAATACACCCATACACACAGATACATATTATATTTTAAAGGAGTATGAGTAAGAAAATATATATGACATATTTATTAACAAGACAACAAAACAAAAGAATTAAGATAAACATTTGACACATGTTACAAAACGTAAAAAGAATGAGAAAAAAAATACAAAAGAATTATAATAAACAAAAAAAGTATACAATTTTTCAGCAATTTTGATTCAAGGATAAATAAAACATCAACAATTTGTTTTTAGTTGTTGTCGTTGATAGAAAAGGACATACAAGGATTAATAACAAACAAAAGCAACAGCAGCAGCAGGTGTACAATTTTTAAATAAAATAAAAAAATGAATTGTATATAAAAGAAACGAATAAAAAAAGAAAAGAGAAATAACGACAAAATAAATAAATTGTGGCAAACGGATTTGCAAACAGAAAAAAGACAATACAACAATAACAAACGACAACAAAATAATGGAAGAAAAAATAAAATTTAAACGCAAATAAAAATGAAATAGAATAAATATGTATGTACAATAGACAATTGAGGCCACAAATGCAGTTGAATGTTACAAACACATTAGAAAGAGACAAAGGGGAGATCGGCAGAAAGGTTTATATGTAGTGAGATTTTAAAATTCTAAACATACATATATGTTTATATTAACAAAACCACTAAACTTACAGTTTTGATATTTTTATTTGAGTGAAATTATTATTATAAATTATAAAAAAATGTTTTTATAGTTTAAATCACTAGTGATGATATTTTGAACGTTTTTCGGAAACCCTGCTATTAATGGTTTTGTAATGACTCCTGTCACTTTGCTCGAACCTTATGAAGTCTTATTAATGGAAGTAGTCTAATATCTCTACACTGGTCTTAGCACCGGACACTTTTACTTTTTTTGGTACATAAACCACATTATTGTGCTTGCACCATTCAATCTTTTTTTCCATACTAAAAGGATTCCAAAATTTACTACCAAAATTTTTTTTAAATTTTTGTCCTAAATTTTTATCAACATTCCCTCGAGCATAAGCGACATAACTATTATCAAAAATTTTGAAAAGTCTTCCAGAACATACGTTCTTCTTCATTAACACCAAGGATATTTTTTATAAAACTTGATTTAGATTTGCGTTTTCTGCTTTTGGGTTCTACTCATTTAGCAGCGTTCCTGTCAGAAACGTTTTGTGCCTTGTATGATTGTATCGGTTGTATTGGAAGCTCTTTTGGAAATGCTTACTATTTTTTGGCTTGAAAATATTATGTGAACCATTCCTTTTATCAGGTTTTCTATCAACAGACAAGTTTTTGCAATAATGTTAATAACATTCGAAAAAGTTTGACGGCAGATCTTAAAATGCAAGACCAAATTTTTGGGGTTTTGGTTTGAAAATATTTTATAATTTTAGTACGCACTTTTTTCTGGTCACTTATTTTATTCAGATTAACAATATAATTAAAAAAGAAACAAGTAATACGTGTTTTAAATGTTTTAGTGAAAAATGTGTGTTAAAAATTTTTCGACTCCCTCCTTACGTTTCTATGAGTGTGAGGGAGTCAGGAATTCGGACAAATTGCAAATGGTGAAAAAACGTTAAAAAAAGTAAAAACAGACAAAAAAAGGTAAAGTTATGTTATTCATATTTGGTTGATTGTCATTTCCAAAATATACAAAACATTTTTGCCAAAATGCAAAAATGTTGTTCTCATCATCATGATTTCCATTCGTTATTATGGTCATCATTATCATGATCATCATCACTTGCTTGATGTTTTTGTTATTTTATTAAATATATTTATACATTTTTTAGTTGTTGGTTTCTTTTCATTGTTTTGTCCATGTATTTGTTTAATACAATATTTTGTCATGTGTATAAACATCAACCATTTTTAACAACATGAATGGGCATGTGTGCATAAAACAGGAAACATAGCGGCAAAAAATAAAAAAATATATGTCATAAACAATCACATTCACACACAGGGGATATAATTCATATACACACACACATACATGATTATTTTCAATGTTTGTTTACGTTTTTACGTGACGTTTTTCCATCCGAAATATGCCAAAAAAATTATTTATTTTTTTAATTTTTTTGTTAACGTTTGCAGTTTTTTTATTATTTTTGAGGGAGGGAAATTATTTATCACATATACACAGATAGAAAAAAATATAACAAACATAGATACAGTGTTTGAAAAAAATTTTATATTTTTATTGAAATTCTTTTTATATTGTTAAAAGTTCTTGTTCATATTTTCATTCAAACGTTTTGTTTATATTGATTTTATTTTTTATTTTTTGTTCATATTTCGTTTGTAACATCACAAAAGGCGTTACTCTATTGTAGTTGTTGGCAATTTATTAACAACAAAATAGTATAAAATAAATGAAATAAAATATGTTTTGTTGCTGTTTTTTATACCCTACACCACCGTAGGTGACTGGAGTATTATGCGTTGCTAATATTTGTAACATACAGAGAGAAATTGCGTTACACCCACTTTTTGACACAGAATAACTTTCTGAGTTAATTTACTGATGTCCGTCCGTTTGTCTGTTTGTCCTTCCTACTGGTTTGCTATGTAAAAGTTTTAAGCATTATACAGGTAACATTTTTTCGATATCTTACTGAAATTTGGTACAAATTATTATTTTGTCCTAAACACGAAGCCTGTTGAAATCGGCCATGCTCAGTCCAATATTTTAGGTATCTCCCATACCTACTCTTCCCGGAATGAGCTTTTAAGCTTTCAATAGCCTTAAATTTAAACCGATTTTAACAAAATTTGACTCAAACAAGTCTTATGCCATTTTTAACCGATATACCAAATAATGGGTCAGTTCATTGCATCTCATAGGTCCCATACAAGCACCCTTCCAAATATCGCTTTTTAACCCTTCCAAAAATTGATTTTAAAATCCATAAATGTTGCATTAATGTTAATTTCGCAATAAGGTATTGCACAGTTAAGAAAAAATCAGAGAATAAAATTTTACGAGGGTCCGTTCATTACTTTTTCTTATATACCATTTATAACTAATATTGCGGTATAGGGTGTCACATACTCGGGCTTGACCGACTATAACATGTTTACTTGTTTGTTCCTACATTTTTTTTCATTTTTGTTAATTTCACGTTAGTAGATGATATCGAAGCGTATGTGTTGACATGGCATAACAGCGTTAATATTATTAATATCAATTGTTAAGATTTTTTTGTTTTTATTATTTCATATTTATTTTTGGCGCATTTTAATATATTTTTTCAATATTTTTTTATTCGTTATTTTATCATTGTTAGTATTTTTAAGTTGATTGTTTGTTTATTGCAGCAGAAGGAAATATTAAAAGTTACATAATAATAATTGAAATTAAAGGTATTTTAAGTGAAATATTTTTATATGTTGAACTGCACTTAATTAAAATTTTTTTGTTCATGTATAAAAAACAAATAGGTGTATTTATGGAAATCAATTAAATATTATATGGTTGAATTATAATTTTTAATATTTAATGAATTGTATTTTATCAACTATCAAATTGCTGAAAGGTGAATGGTTTTTGTATGAAACTCTTAATTACTAAAGAGGGAGCCAAAGAAAGTTAAAATGCGCCACTACAAGTTGTGAAAGGAGGCATATTCAAGTTGTTATTTCATGTATAACGTCAATAAGGAATAATCAAAAGACCCATAAAGTTTATATTTTTAAAATAAACATGTCCGCCTAGACTAAGTCGTCGAGTTCAGTGAAAATTGATCGTTACTGTACCAAGCATTTTTTCACTTAAAATCAGCAATATCTGCGAAAACCTCACAAATTGAAGCTTAGAATATTATTGAAAGTTTTTCTTTAATAATGGAATTAAGCAAAATTTTACAGAAAAATACGAATCAGAAAAAAAAAAAAGTATTGAACTTTAATATCACCGATCCGCGACAGAACTTGACATATATCAAAATCTTCAAAACTGCGACCTATACTTTACGAACAAATTTTCATGGACAGTCAGCCGGACGGATGGACAGACATGCTTAAATCAACTCAGGAAATGATTCTGAGTCGAATGGTAAACTAAAAAGTGGTAGTAGAAATATTTTTTCTGTTCGCTACAAATATCTGCACATACGCATTATAGTTTCACTACTTATGGTGGTGTATGTTATATCATGTAAAGGTGTAGTAGTCGGTCAAGCCTGACTTGTTTGTATTATGCCATGTGGACCGATAACTTGTAATTTATTAAATAAACATATTTCAAAAATTTTCATGATATGAATCTATTTGAGAAGATTATACCATTGTTTGATATAAAGGATTTATATCTAACATAATTTATTTTGTTTTCTGCTAATTTTCTAATACTTAAAACTTAAATTTTCAAATTGGTCAAATTTGGTCAAATTTTAAGTTTTCTGATAATGTGAATCTCAAGTTTACTTTATGGTTTATTATTAAAAATTACAATTTTAAAAGTATTTTCATACAAAGAACAGATTAATTGTCACATAACAAAAAATATTATCACGGAAATATTTTTCCTTACAAAAACTTCTGATTATTTCATATTTTATTTTGCGCTGGGTAATACTTCCTGGTTTATTTATCATTAATTCAAAGGTGGTAATACGTGGATCAAATTAATTGAATTTGTAAATAAGTTTTCAATACAGACAGATTATTTAATTTATTTTTATAAATTCAATTTTAATTTATATGAATGAATGAATTATGTATTCAAATGATGGAAAGTAAAGTGAGTATACGAACAGTTTATGACAAATATTTTAATGTCAGAAATTGTGGTTACATTTTAAAGGAATTCAGTTGTTATAAACTCTTAATCTGCACTTTAATAATACAATAATTCTCACGTATTTAAGCAAGTTCGGCTTTCAATTAAGAATTCTAAACACACGTTTATAATTAAAACTTTTAATCCAAATGTTACTATTAAAAAATTCTGTATAATATCAAAATACTGAATATATTGACAATCAGATTAAAACGACTGGCCAGATAAAAGCGAGTACTAAAATTATTAAATATTTTCAACAAAACCCAACTTGGTGCTACAAAAATTTGGCCAAGCAATCAAAGGTCTGCCGCCAAAATGATTCCAGTGCTATTAAACATTATAGTGAGAGTTTTTTCGTTGATTGAAAACCTGATTTAGGTAGATGGAATGCTTCACAATATGATTCTAAAGCAAAAAATACAAGGCATTTTCAACAGCTCCTACATATCCGTTTGTAAAGCAGCCCGGTTAGTTTAGTACTCGGATCATTTGCTATGATAAGTTAAAGCTAATGAAGGTTTAAAAACTTATAAGCATTAATAATTCTTCAAACTGTCCGTAATTCAGGCCAGTGGAGAGATATGAACTCATGTTAAAAGGAAATTGAGGAGCACAAAAAGTGTGGGTAAAGAGAAGCGAGGAGTGCATCATGAAAACGCTAATAGAAAGGTTTTTAAAAAAGGTTCAAGGTTTAATCTCTGGTTTTTAGAACTATTAAAATATATATTTTTTTAAGTAAAAAATTAAAACTGTAAGTTAAACGATTTCCTTTTTACCATTTTTGGTCCGAGTTCGTATTGCCCTTAAATTCCAAATCTCAACACTTTCCTAATAGTTCACTTATGCCGAAGCATTAATATTTGTCTTTCTTCCTGAATTCCGAAAAATACATTTTCAAAATTTCCCGTATTTCTCATATCTAAATCGCTTCAATATTTTCCGTATACTTATTTAATTAACTCTTAATCAAATAATTTTCTATATTCATGAATTATTTGTTTTTATTTTTCTCACAAAAATATTTTGTTTTCGAACAAGAGATTTGAGTACATTTTCTGTCACATACAAATCAAATGCGATAACTCTGATAGAGTGTCATGATGATGAAATTGATTGATTTAAAATGTAAATTCCAAATAATGATTTAAATATTTTAATTAATTGATTTGTTATAAAATTTATAATACTCTTCAAATAAAAAATAATGTTCTTATCACTACAAACGCAGACAGTTATACAAATACACTCACACATATCATATATACAAGTATGTTTTTATATACAAACAGGTAATGAATATTGTATTCAGTTAAATCTAAATTAATTCATAAGTATTAGGATTTCTGTATGTGACAAGAAAACACTTGAGTTTTACTAACTAATACATATATATAATCTACACATCTATATACATGTGGATATATAAATATATAATCAAGTACTTTTATATTCATATAAATGTCTAGAATTCGATTACTCATTATTAATAATGTTTTATGCAAGAATGCAAAAATATCATAATCATTATAATCATGATTGTCATCATCATAAAATAACAACATATACATCATCATATATCATTCACCTATTCATAGAATTCATTCATCTATTCAGGTATTAATTTGAATATTTATATATGAATCTCATAATAATTTTGTACTGAATTTATTTTTGTTAATCAATCCAAAAACCAAAAACTGTAAATAAGAGTATATTTGCATTTGAAATGACAAAATAAGTAAATGAGAAAATATTTAAATAATATTTTTTTTTGGTTAAAATGTCAAATAATTAAAAATGACTTTTTACTTATATAAATAGAAAATTATTAAATTTTAATGAAGTTAAAGTGTAAAATTAATGAAAATTGTATATGAATGAAATATAATTGTAAACTGTAATTATATGATTAATTAATATCTTGTTTGAATTATTATTAATTGTTTTTACTTTGAATGAGAAGTTAAGAGATGAATTAGATATTAAATTATGAAACAAATTCTGAGAAAGTTTCTACCTTGTTACCAATTTTATCTGTACAGATAAAATATCTATATACCCACTTTAAAGTTTAAAAATATACTCAGAATCTTTTTGAATCGATACAGCGAAGGTTTTCAGTCTGTTCCAAATGTTATATGTTGGTGCTGTTCAAAACATATTTTTGTAAGATATATTCAAAGGTTATAAGGCAGCTATTGCATACGTATTAAACATTTCGATTGACATAAACCTTATACAAAATTGAAGAATGACTTTCACGGTTACTGAAGGCTGGATACGAATCAGAATCTTTTAACAAAAAAAAATCATTTGGTTATGATAAAAACTCAGCTTGGCGCTGTTTGGTATAAAGCAGCGACAAATTTCTGAATAATTTATACCAACTAAACCTGTAAAATAGTAACACTGTTATGCTTTCTATCGTCGAATTGAAATTATAAAGGAGCTAAAACTGATATTTCTGTGAAATTTTGTGACGCTACTCCCTAATACGAGTCGATAAACTTAGAGTAGCTATCAATGAAATGTGCTCCAGAAAAGCTAATACAGAAGGATATTTTAGCATTGTTTATTTTTAGCATAGTTTCAAAAAGTCATAGAAACAGAATGAAAACTCGTGATCGAACAAAAACACATGATACTGTTTACGACATTGGAAGTAATAATTTTCTGATAACTGAACATTTTACATTTGAATTTCACCAAAGTGCTTTGCTTTCAAGTCAATTGGAATCATTAAATGTGTTCCAATTGACTTGAAGAAGCACAAGCTTACGGAATCAAAGAAACAAAGATGGGCCTTAAAAACTGATAACTTTAGATATCAACATTTTCAAAATCTAATTTAAGCAAAATTTCTGTAATAAATCCAATTCTAGTTTAGATAATAATCAGATTTGTTTCAAATTCTAGCTAAGATTCATTTTCAATTCTAGTTCAGTTCTAGTTCAGTTCTAGTTCAAATTCTAGTTCAGATTCTAGTTCAGATTGTATTTAAAATATGCACAACTCTTGTTTTAAATCCCTGAAATGCATCACAAATTATGAAACAATGTACATCCTTGTGTAATGTATAATTATAAAAAAACATGTAAGAATCAGCATCGGACAACCAGTTAGAAACTAAAAAGAAGCAGCATTAATATCACTTTTAAATATAAAAATACAAACCACAATAACTTTATAACTCTTATGGGGTAATATAATACCAAACATTATTCGCCTGTAGGGTATTAAGAAAAAACTATCTATTTCTTTTTTATTCTTTTAGTTCATCAATTTGTGTGCATTTAATAGTCTTACCACAATGATTATATAAGTATTTTTTGTTGCAACAAACTTTAATTTACACACCCACACATATAAATGCATATATTTTTATTTAACCAATCTTTCTTGCTGATTATTATGATGATAATTTTTTTCTCTCATTTTCAGCCGCATTTATAGCGATATGCCTACAAATTTTAATTTTCAGATTAAATTCATGAACGTAGGCGGTTTCCGGCAGAATCATATTTCCGCATGCAATTTGTACATTTGCATTTTCTTCTCTCTCTCTCTTTTGCTTATTTGTTTCATGTTATATTTTTTCTCATACTTTTAATTCAGCTTTATTGTGCTAAATGTATACAATTTAACGCCTTTTATTGTTTTTAAAAATATTTTATTTACATATTTTTTGTTTATAATTGTATGTGTGCTTGTGTTAAGTTGTGTATCTGTATTATAAAAATAGGTCAGTTTATTGAAATCAACTATATCTGTTTTTTATATATTTTTTATATGCTTCATTTGTTTTTTAGTTGTTTTCTTTTCATTATTAAAATCAAGGATAAAAAAGTGTTATTTTTAAAGTGGTATTAATTAAATATGAAAAATAGTACTTTTTCGGAAAATAAGAAGCACTTTTTGGTTTATTTGCTAATAATGGAATTTCCAAAGAAGGAGTTTTTTCACTGATTTTTTCCAAGATAATTATTTTAACAATTTTTATATTATTTTGGTTATAAATTTGTATAAAAAGCCCCACAATCACATTGTTTATTCTTTTTCACAATATAATGCTAAAATTAAAGCAAAAAGTACCCGTAATTGATATTTTTATACCCTCCACAACCACAAATGGTGGAAGGTTATATTAACTTTGTCATTCCATGTGTAACGTTAAGAAGGTATCATCTAAGATCCCGTAATGTATGTATTTTCTTGCATCAAATTAATATCGATTAAGCTTTGTTCGTCCGTCTAAATGTCTATCTGTCTGCCTGATGTTGGCCACAATAATTTATAGAGCCTAATGGAATTTGGCCTGATTATTTGCTATAGTTTTATTTTAAACCAGCAAAATTGGCAGCAAATAAATTCAAGTAAAGATCATGATCAAGAAAAAATCAAGAATGAAATTTTGCTATAACAATAAGTTATATGTCTTCACTGGCATTCCAAAATTTATCAAAATGGTGAAAAATTTATAGCCAAAATAAATAAATAAATAAATAAATAAATAAATAAATAATAATAAATTTATGACTCACTAGGTGTTACTTGTTATTTTAATGAAAACATTTTACATGTTGTATACAAGTGTATGTATGAAACGTAATTTACGAAACATAATGTATTTACTTCACACGCCTTTTGCGGTGGAGGGTATTGAAGATGTGGCATAGCCGAATATGTCGGTCTTACATGTTTTATGTTAAATTTATTTTGTTATGTGAGAATTCGTAATTTTTTTATTTTTTTTATTTATCATCCTTTATTTATCGTATCCTTTTATTATAACAAAAGTTTATTTTAAATAAATCTGTTTTTTGATATTCAAAATATCCTTTATGTTAATAAAAAATAATACAAAAACAAATAATTTTAAATTCGCTGTAATTTAAATTTTAATAATCGCTTTAAATAATATTAATTTAACTAACAGAAATACACACGCGAAAGAAATTGTAAACCTTACAAATGTAACATTTTTAGAACAGATATATGATAAGTATATGATTTAGTTTAAAGAAATAGGATGATATATAATTCAATGATTTAAATGTTCTGTTAATTTGGAAAAGTCTATAATAGGACATTGATTCATATGGATAATGGATTTCAAATATTTGTTATAAGAGAACCACATCAAAAACCATGAATGATAAAAACATAGACAACGATTCTAATATGTGCCAAAAGGCAAATTTAAAAACTATATTGTCAGCACATAAAAAGGATTTGATTTTAAGAAGGTGCAAGTTCTGGTTAAAGAGAACAACTACGCAAAGAGATTCATGGAGTTATTAACCTGAATATTTTTTATTTGATTAATAATTTTGTATTTGTGAAAGAGATCGGTGAAATATTTTGAATTTATATTGACAAAAAATGGACGCACATAATTAATTGCACTAATTATGTGATTTTGAGTAAATCGGTTTAGTAATGTATTATATAAAAAAATGGTATTTTAATCAAAAATTTTACAATCCAATGAACTAAATATTTCGTCACCTGGTTGGTTTAATAGAAGGGCTACTATACTTAGATGTTAACGGAATATATAGAAAATATTAGACTGATTTTCTATTTAGTTACTGGAAGTACTGGCTCCTTCCTTCAGTTTGTTTACCACTGTATTTTTGCTATACCTGTTTCTCATTTCAGTTATCTAATATCCGATATTGGACTTTCATCTACAATTTTATAAATTTTTTTGGCCCACAAAACAGAAAATGATTAATTATCTTCGATCAACTAACTACAGATGTCGGAGAATATATTTTGGCAGATCACTGAAAAATTCTGCTACTTTTACTTATTCTACAACAGTTTCTTAAACTATACCACTTCTCTCACTGCAGTTACTTTATTACCGATTTTTATCAATAATTAAATAAAATTAATTGTTTGATTTTAAAATTATTAAAAAAAACGCGATTTCTGGTTTGATAAATGTTCTTTTTCGGTCAGGTAATTACAGATAAAGTCACTTCGATGGTATTCTACGGTAATTTGATCTCGTGTTCAATTTTTTGTAAAAAACTTAGAAGTTATATAATCTGAAATTAAGTATATTGCTATATCTGTCCATCTACTGTGTCCAAAATAAAAAGAGCTTAAAAATTTTTGAGCATATAGGTCTATGTTATCCCGAAAAGAATTTCACTTAATACCAGCAAAATCAATTTGTTAGGTCGAATATAACAAACGGGTATCTACGGCAACTATTTTTAATGAAAAAACATTCCAAAACTAATTAAAATATATACAAATAATCAAAAATTATTAAAATCGGTTCAGTAAGTAACATATATAGCCAAAAGTATTAGTACGTGCAGTTTTTATATTTATATTTATGACTTTTTTGATCAAGTGACCTATTTCAATCAGGTCAGTTATTATAAGTTGATTCAGATAGAAAGAATCTTAACCACTGCGTTTCGAAATCCAAAAAGGTAAAAAATTGGAGACCAAAATGGAGCACGAAAGGTGAAGTCAAGTTTTCCAAATAATATTTATATTTTGGCAGATTTTCCGGAACTTTCTGATAAAAAATTTTATGTTGCTGATTTTCGAGGGAATATTGAAGAAAAGTTAGGAGCATTGTATTTTAATCAATAAGATAATAAAATCTTTAATGCAGAAGGCTGTTAATATCATTCCAAGTTATATTATTACCTTTATTAGAGTGACACGACTTAAGTCGTACTACAGTAACATGATTGAATTCACTTATTCATTAAATATTTTAACCACATTCTAACGATGTGTCATTTTCCTTAAAAACATCATTTCCTTTACAAACGAAAACACAATCAAACTTTATTAAATCATTTAATATATTTCTCATATCCTTTTCCGCAAATTCCAACAGACTGTTAAGTAGTTAAAATAAACGTAATTAAATATTTAACTTAGTCTCTATTTTTATATTCATGCAAAATTAAAAAGGAAATAAAAAGAAAAACTATAGGAAAAATCCACATTAACAAATAAATACAAATAAATTCCTTTTGAGCAGTTATAAAAAAAACGAGAAAAGTAGTTTGTAATAATGAGAAGCTTAAGTTCTTTTGATTTGATTTTTTTCTACTTCTCATTTAAAGTTTTCTGCGCGCTCTCTGTCATATTTAATCCCTTTTTAATTAGTGTTGAAACTGTTTTGCACAAAAGCACTACCAAAACACACAGAAAAGCAAAAAATAAAAAGAAAATATTTCAAAATTAACAAGTGACATTATATGAAAATTTCTTTCCCATCTCTCTTTATTTCTGTTTGCCATTCATATCTACAAACAGCAGCTGCAAAGGGAAATGAAAATAATAGTGTGTGAGTAAGTTTTTGTGTAAGTAACTAACACCGTCTCACAAAAGTAAAGGAGTAAAACTCATGTTTCTTTAATGTGTTAGTGTTTACGTTTTTGTTTTCCATTTGTAAGTTGAAAATGGAAATATGGTTAACTGAATTTAAATAAAAAATATTTTATTTAAAGGTATTAAAAAGCAAATAGAAGACATAAGGAGTGAGATCGAAAAATCCTTAACATACATATATGTTATTAAAGATGAAAACACCAAACTTGCAATTTTAATTTTATACCCACCACAACCACAAGTGGAAAAAAGGGTATATAAATTTTGTTATTCCGTGTGTAATACCTAGAGAAAATCATCTCAGATTTATTTTTTACATCAAATCGAATATGAGCAGTTTCGGTTTTATACGTCAGTTTGTCCGTCTTTCTGCTTGTCTATGTGTCTGTTGCTGGCACGCTCACACTCACAAAAATTCCCAAAGCACAATTAAATTTGGTCTAAATATTTGCTATAGTCCTGAGAATTACCCTTTTAAAAACCAGCAAATTTGGAATAAAAATTGGAATAAAATTTTGCCATAATTTAAAGTTATATTACGCATTATAAAAATCGGTTCAGTATAAAAAATTATAACTAAAAATATAACTTATTTTATGATTCATTAGGTGTACCTGTGTTATATTTAAGATGCATTTGTAATGTATTCGTTTGAGAGAGTTTGTGTGAGTATGTATCTACTACTTATAACGTATTTACTTCTCATGACTTTGTGGTAGAGGTTATTGATGATTTTTATCACAAAAAATGCTTTTATAATTTTAAAATAAGTAGTGATGAAAACGTGAAACTTTTCCAGAAGCCTTTAACGTTTTTCTAGTGATATCTGCCTCTTTGCTTGAATAAATCTACCAGATTTTTGAACAACTTTTTTGTACTCTTCAATTTCCTTAAAAGAAGAGCCCAATATCAATTGACCTTAGCTCCCGCCAGTTTGAAGGATTTGCCTCTCATGGTACAAATACCACATTATAGATCTTGTACCATTAAAAAGCTTGTTTGCCATAGAGACTGAGAAAAAATCAAACTAAAAATAAGTTAACAAATTATGAAGTCTTATATATCGAAGCAGCCTTTTTTGTAAACATTTCTTCATGTATATTTCAGCAATTATATGTTCTCAATTTCCGTGCTCTGTTTTTAGCCTTTAAATTTAAACATCGTTCCTGTTTGGAAATTTTTAAGCCTTGCATGTTTTATAACTTATCGTACCAAATAGTACGAGCACTCAGATAACTCGCTTTTTTACCGGCTCTTTTGAAAAAATTTTTATTTTTGTCTTTCTATCAAAGGAAAGTTTTCCCTATACTGTCTAAAAACATTGGAAACAGTTTGACGGCTGACCTTTGAATGCTAGGCCAACTGTTTGTTGGACCACGTTGGGTTTAATTGAAAATATTTAATAATCTTAGTACGCATTTTGATCAAATACATTCGAATAATACTTGAGATTAAAGCTTTAATATAAAACGTGAGTAAAAAATCTTTCCAATACACTCCTTAAAAGTATTGAAAAGCAAAAAGGAGATAAATATAAGATCTCAAGAAATGATGAATGAGTATGAAATTATTTTTGTGGTTAGAATGAACAAATAAATCTTTTAAATTATTAAAATTAAAATAATTTTTTATATTAAACAATACGATACTTGTAATCAATTAAATTTAATTACAAAAATTGTGATTTTCTGTTTATTATTAAAATTTTATATTTTCCAGATTTTATATATATTTTTTGCATTAAACAAAATTCTAAAATTTGATTAAAATTTAATTTATAAATTAACAGCAAAAAAACTATATATTATTGAAACTCATATTCATAGTGAAATAATAAAATATAAAATTTAATTAAAAATTGTATTTTTTTATTTTGTTCAATTTTAATAAAATTTGTTTAAACCACTAATAACTTCCATTATTTTACTATAAATATTATACATAATTACATTCAAATATTTATATTGTATTATCTGTCATATAAATGTCATAATATTTTCAATGTTTTATGGAAATAATAAAAAAGGATCCGTAATATTAATGCTATATTAGGGTGTCCCTTGGTGATTATATAATTATTGAGTTAGTTCGTTTCACATTTAATTTTTATTATAATAATTTGATATGTTTATTAAATGATGGTTAACCCTTAATGGTGAGTGATTTTATTGTCACATGACAAATAAAATTATCTATAAATAAAATTGCAAATATTGATAACTAATATTTGGCCTAATTAAGTAATTGAATATGCAAATATTTATGATGACATATTTTTTTTCTATTAAATGGAGAAAACTGATTTAAATATTAGATGTTTGTAATTAAATTGGTTTTAAAACAGAAACATAATTACACCGGTTAACAATTCAAATATGTGCACTCTGATTCTAACAACATTTTCAGATCTTTCATATAGGGTTGGATTTTCTTTTACGAGGTTGATATATATGCTAAAAGAATGATTAGATCTTATAAAAATTAAAAGTAAATGTAAAATAGATTTGCAAAATTGAATTATATATTAAATATATCATTCGGTATGTAACACCGAAGATCCTAAGTGGTATATGTAGATATTTATTATTGAACTATGCAAACTGTTATTAAAAAAGCGAAATCCGGTCACTGCAACCGAAATTATAGGCTGATATCTGAGACAACCTCAAAAGCCAAAGAAGAGATTTTGTAGTTTATTTTCTGAAATTAAAATTTAGGCAAAATTTGGTTATTATATCCGATTATGTATCCAAATTGGTTAAGTGGAAAAAATATTGTAGTCAAAATATGACGTATTTTATGACCCCCTAAAAGTAAGAATGTTCGCTATGTATTTATCATACACATATATGAAACATTGTTTTTATTTCTGCTTATGAGTGCAATTCATTATTACGTTTCTAACATTTCTGTACGATTTATTATTTTATGTGCGTTATAAGGGATCTGAGAGAAATAGTGGAAAAATCTTCATAAAATTTGGCACATGGATGTACAACATTACAATGCCTATAATGAGCTTCGTTCTCGGAGCATATCTTATCAAATCGTCTTCAAATCTAAAACCTGTATTATGATAACATGTCTTACATAAGAAGCGATTCGTACCAACTGACATCATTAAATCGACTCAAAAAGTGATCCCTTATCGAAGTAATTCTTGTCCGTTACAACATTTACAAATGCATAAAACTTCAGCAAACTTTGTTGGTGTAGGGTATAAGAAATGTTTTCAGTGTAGTTTATCTGTAATCATTCATTAAAATCGGCCACAAAAAGTTAGCTATTGCTGGTCGAAGCTTATCTTCTAAGCACACAAACAAAAGGCTTTTGAACGACAATGTGTGCTACTCAAAATTTATCACTAAGAAGATAAAGAGATCTGATCAGCCGAAAAATATAGAGGAAGAAAGATTTTTTTTTTTTTTTGAAAATTTGACAAATTATTAAATATGAAAACCAATTCATCTTGTTCATTGTCGTGGTAAGATTGTTTGCAAAACTACGATCCTTTAGCGTGATATTTCTCCAATTATTTGTTTTTTAGGGATCACATATCAAAAGAAAACCTTAAAAAGAGACGAGTCGAGCAAACATTATTCTAATGCTGCCTTACACATACAAAGGCAAATGTGTAGTAATATGGGTGCACATCACAAAAAGTAAGGGTTAAGAGATTTAAATAAACATTGATCAAAATCTTCCCAATTATTGAAAAATTATTGATTTGAGAAAGATTTTGTGTTTATTTTTGTATGCATAATATAAATAAAAGGGTTCGTAAAAGTTATATAAATTATATTAAGTATACGCCTAATTTATAAAATCAGATACTCCATTTAAAAAATCATATTTTCAAAATTTTTGTACATAAAAATTTTAAAAATTTTAATAAATTTCATTAAGTACGAATTTTGTTTAATTCACTTTTTATATCATGGAATAAATGCAAATAATAATTCCCCTCATTTTGATTTTTTAAAACTAAATATTGATTTAAATAAAAAATCATAATTATGAGCTTTTTATTACCACAACAAACTACAGGGCGATAGTAACAAACATACATACCTCTGGTTGTGTTTCTCCATGAACTATACACACTAACATGGCCTCATGACCCTCACCAGAAAATACAACTGGTCGTTCTACTGTAATTTCAGGAGGATCTATAAGAAAATTTAGAGAAAAAAATATAAATACAAATTAAATGTAAATACAATCTAAAAAATCATAAAAAACTAAACTCAACAAAAGACTAATAAAAATTTATAGTTTTTACTAAATAAAACAATATTTTTATTGAGGGTCGTCGAGGTTTAATATTTTTTGCAAACAATTATTGGGTATGCAAATTTCAAAAGAATAAAAGGAAATAACAAAGAAAAAGTAGCAGTAACTGTCATTATCATATACTTACATAAAACATGTAAAACCACTTGACTAGAGGCGGGTTGGCCAACACCATTATTGGCTGTACAGATATAAACGCCACCCTTATGACGATCCACATTTTCAATTGACAGAATATGGGAATGAAGTTTCTCCTCGCCTAAAATTGTTATTTTTTTTTTTTTATTTTTTTTTTTTTCAAGAAATAAAACGAACACAAAAGAGAAGAAAAAAAATTAACATAAAAATATTTAGTTTTAAAAATATAAAAATGACCCTAAAGTTTTTTTATATTGTTCTTCAATTCAATTTTTAAGGATGATTTTTTTTTATTTTTTATATGTCAGTTGTAAATGTGTGAGTATTTCGGAGCAAATGGTTATATGCAAAGTATCCACACACATAGAAACATTTATTTAAAGAAAAAATATCTTACCATTGGGCAAAATATTATTTTTACGACTCCATGTAACATTTGGCGTTGGATTACCAGAGGCTGAACACTCGATACGTACTGAAGAACCTTTTTTAACTTGCAAATGACCGCTGGTGCTTATGTGATGAATCCTTGGTGGTACTAAAAATAGATGAGAATGAAACAAAATATGTTAAAAAAGAAGTACCAGAAGCAAACAAGAAATAAATTAAGAAACAATTTTTAAAATTAGGCAAATTTATCAAATAAATATAATTGCGGTAATAGTTTAGGGGATATTGTTGATAAACTTATATATATGAGTATATTTCATGGAAGATTTAAAATCCATATTAAATTTCCGATGACTGTACCCTTTTGCAGCAGAAGCATTGCATAAGCGTAAATGTTGTGGAAACAACATAAAATATATAGTTGCATAAAATTTAGATATTGAGGATATTTTGGTTATTTTTAATAAGTAGATCATATGTCAAAATAATAGTTTGAACCCAGTTTAAAGAACTGAATTTTAGAATAGATTTTCATATGCAAAAAATTTTTAACTTTAAGCGAGTGAAGACAACTTTTACAACAATTAAATCTTTTTTATTGAAATCAGTTTTTTATATCAACAAAATCAGTTGAGAGAAATAAAATCTAAAATTTGCTTTAATTTGTATATCCTACATCATCTTAGATAGTTAGAGTATTGTTCCAACGTTTATAGGGTGCAGAGAAAAGTTCTGCAGCCACTTGCAAAAAGTTGATAAATTGATTAAGTGAAGCCTGTCTGTGTGGATGTTAATGACAGTCTTGTGTGCAATTTACAGTAAAAATTTTCGAGATATCTTAACAACATTTTTCGATGAATTATATATGTTTTTTTTGTGAAAACAACGGGAATTATTAAAATGGGTGATGATCGATCAATAATTTCAGGTCCTTCTTGAATGGAAATTAAGTCTTAGGAAGCACTTGTCATAAAAATTAATGTACTAAAAATTCTGTCTGAGTGTAATTCTATGTGCAAATTAAAAAAAAATAATAATAATAAAATATTTTTAAAATAACAGTGTCCTATGCAACATCCACTTTCAAAAACCTCCAAAAATTGCATAAATCCCAAAATTATTAACATTGTAACAAAATTCCTCTTAAAAAACTTCCTAAAATGTTAAAACCAATTTTAAAATGTACTTTACAGATGATTTAAACTTCTATGAACTAAAAGGCCCATTCATGTTGGATAAAATAATTAAAAAATTATTATCAATTTAAGTGTAATTAATAAAATGCATCAAAATTAAAAGATTAAAAATAAAATTACCAGTAAGAGTGCTACATTTGGCAATATTTTCAAAACCCTCCATCACAAATGCATGTGAAGTAATTACGATATATTTAATTCATACACACTCACATATACACTCACAAACGTATACAATATATAAAAGTTTTTCTTAAATATAACATAGAATCACTTAATGAGTTATAAAATTAGTTATATTTTTGCCTATAACTTTTTCAACTGAACCGATTTTGATAATTTTTAGAATGGTGATGTGTACATATAACTTAATATTATGGTAAAATTTTATTCTCGCTTGTTGATTTTAAATTTTATAAATATTTTACGAAATTTCTTCGCTTGAACTCAGAGGTCGCTTTAGATATCAGTCTATAACTTTTAATATAGTAAACCGATTTTGCTTATATTGAACGGGAAACTTTTCAGGATTATGGGTTATATTGAGGCCAAAATTTCATCATCAATAATAATAATAATAATAATAATAATAATAATAATAATAATAATAATAATAATTGTGTTTGAATTAATAAAACAATTAAAATTGGAATAAAACCAAATCATATGATACATTTTCGATACGATTGAAATAGTCGGTAGATTTTAGCTTTGTATCGCCTTTGACATCTTTAATAAAATTTCAAGTAATACATTGTTCGATTCTCTTTCAGAGTGACGAGTTAAAAGGAGGAATTGACAATTTCTCTCTGGGAACAGACAGACATGAAAAAAAAATTATGTATATTCGATATTCTATTCAATTAAAACTTTCTAAACTTTAAAGTTACACACTTATTCTCCAAATTCTTGACCTTTCAAAAATCTAAATAATTCAATTTACCCCAAAAATTTTAATATACTTGTAATTATTATAATGTTTTGTTTAAACAATTACCAAATAAAATATGTCCATTTTAATTGCTTAAACAATTGTTTCTTACAGTTAATAATCTTATGTAATAACAAAATATTTTGTGGGCAACAAGAAAAATCCTAAATAAATATTTTTCTTTTGTTAAATTATTTTATTGGGGCGTAATAAATGTTACAGAGACCTAAAAATCCTTTTACCTTTATTTGTTAATATTAAAGGATAAAAGAAAGAAATAATAACCACTAATAACTATAAGGTTACAAATACAATCAATATTTATTTACACGTCCCACGTGTCTTCCATAAAATCTAATAAATAGTTTTTTCTTTTCTTCTTTTTATTGTTTATCAATTAATATTTTCAATCAATCAATTTATAAACATTGAATTGTTGTTCTTTTCTGTTTTGTACTGTGACAATTGTCCTTTATTGGTCATGAAATTAAAATCCTTAACTAAATGATTAATAAATAACATAAAATATCTATGATTATTAATGTTACGTATTTTTGGGCGATTGCGTGTAATGAGAATGTAATATAATTATAGGGTTTTGATTTATATCGTAAGTGTGTGTGTGTGTGGCGTACAAATATTGGCACTATAGAAATATTATTATAAGAGTACTTAAAGTATAGTATAGTTTATAGAAAATACTTGAAATATTACTTTAAAACTTACTAAGTATTACAGCGTTTAACAATTTTAGCAAAAATAATTTTAGACCAATCTGATAAAGGATTCAATTGTCTGATCATCAAGGACTTAATTGACAACACATTCTCACATCAATAGCAAATAGATGGTCACATCAATAACGACACAGTTTCTGATCGGTGCAAGAATATAGTTATATATTTAAAAGAGTCTTTAATTATTTATTTTTGTCGCTACACCCAACATTTCTGTTGGGGGAGCGTATACTTTATAACCAGCCGTATCTAGCTGATTAAAGGTTTACATAGGAAAGAGAATATTGGACATAAAAATGTGACAGTCAAAACAAATCAGTTGATTGTAATTATGTGCCTGACAGTGAAATAGAAAATTATAGTTGGATCAGACACCATGATGGTATTAGCAATATTAATAGGATCTCAAAGCTTTTCCTTTGATGTTATACATCAATACATGGTGACAATGAAGACTTTTAAGAAAAAAGTTCAACAGATATATTATTAATATATCGGTTTAACTGCAACTAAATTTATGAGCCGAGTTTTAACAAGAAAGTTGCATAATTTTTAACAGGAGACTAGCTAAGACCTGGTGTACTTAGTTGCACCTTAAAAGTTGAACAAAAATTATTTATGGATCTAATTTTTATTACTTAATTCTTTAGATACACGATAGTAAATAATTGCTTTGTATGGATGTTGCTTCTCTCGTTGATTCTATCCATCCTAAATTTCGTCAGAAAATCAGTTTATTGTGGAAGTAATTGTAAGCACATATGGGAGTAACTCTATATTGAATCCTGTAGAAAATTTTTATCGTCAACGTTATTTTCGGATATAATGCGTTTTTTTGAAAATTTCAAAATTTCAAAATCGCTTTAACAGTTTTTCTATCAAACCTGGTATCGGTTACTGTTGAATCGATTTAAGTAAATCGCTTTTCTAACAAGAGGGATCCTTATTTTACATAACTTGTGTACGGAATTAAATTCATAAATATTCACGACTGAGTTATTCCAGAGATTTTTAACAGAACGAAGCACACAATGCAAGTTTCAAGAAGTAAGATAATAACAGCCCGTCGATATAATACCCTACATTGAAATATTGGTTACTAATTGTAGTTACGAAAGATTAATGAACGATTATCGTAAAATTTGATTTTCTGATTTATGCTTCAGTGTTCTTTGCATTATTGTGACACTAACAGTTATCTGAAATTCAAGCGTTACAAAATAAGTTTTTTCTGGGTGGATTGTATAGAACCTAAAAGAAATTATGGACCGACCGTGATAAAAATTCTACCATAAAATTGTGTACATATTTGTCTTTATTTTTACCAAATTTTTTTACAATACTAACGCATATGTAAGATTTAGCCTCTTCAAAAATATATTTGAAAATGGGAAGTAATGGACCGATCAATCTAAAATTGGATGCAAAATTTAAGGATTCTGAGTCGAATGGTATATTTAGAAGAACAGTTTTCTTTTTACACAATTGAATAACATCCCAACCATCTATGGTGGTGTAGGGTATAAAAAGTAGGACATAAAAAATATTCTGCAAGCAGAGCTGTCTGTGTGTTGGTGTTATTTTAATAAAAACCAGAGTTAACAAATTGTTTTTTATATTACAGAATCTGATTTTAAAATGATAAAGTCGTCAAAGTTTTATTGTGGAATACGTTCGTTCGATTTATATGAAATCGAATCAAATTACCTTAGATGTGATATTTTTATATATATTTTGGTAGTGCAGTTTTTTAATAAAAATTAAAAGCAATATTAAATGCGTTAATATATTTTCGAATATTTTGTTTTCTAATAACAGAAAATTTGTATCTTGTAAGGTATGGGACGTTCATATTTTCCAGCTATAGAAATCGGTGTTAATGGAAAAATTATTTCCAGTGTATGAAAGAAAAAATTTTGCTTTAGTTCGAAGTACTTATTTTTGGGAAATTCATTCCCTTTTGCTACAAATCTACAATTTGTACAATAAATCCCCAGTAATCATTTTAATGTATTTATATGACTTTACTTCTAAATTCTTTTAACTACATTTTAAATATAATCTTTATTTAAAATATGTTAAAATTATTTTAAACTAACTTGTTTTTGGTTTAAATATAAAAAAAGAACACGATAAATATATTGTATCCATATTTGATTCTACCACAATTTGGTTAACCAATATTAACCACAACGCATTAAGTCACGCATCCATATGGTGAATTTGTGGTCAATAACTATGTTTTCCAACTGAATAAAATTGTTTAAATATTGTTGTTGTTGTTTTGCTGCTGCATTTTTTGCAAATGTAACGGTAAGTTAATGTAATTATTGGCTTTTTTTAAACACACATGTAAAAGTAATAAATACATAATTTATAAACAAAAAATATTAAAAAAAATCTTACCACAATTATTAAAAAAGGTAATTTGGACCCAAAAGTATATTCCAACAAAAAAGTTTTCGCTTTGATTTAAAATTTATACCCTACACCACCGTATCAGGTTGTGATATTCTGTAACATATACAAAATAATGTTATTATTTAATGTTAATTTTACCGTTCAACTCAGAATTACATTCTAAGACAATTTGGCGATGTCCGTCCGTCTGGCTGACTGCCCATGAAATCGGTGTGAACACTATACAGGTAGCAATTTTTGGGATATCTTTATGATTTTTTTTGTGAATTTAGGACATAGGCGTACTACTGTTTAAAGTGACAATGTTCAGTTCAATACCTCTCATATAAATATCTTCTTGAAATGAGGGTTTAATCTCTTAAAAGTCCTATATATATATTAAGCGATTTTAAGGAAATTTGAAAGAAATAAGTCTTATAATATTCTTAGCTGACATGCCAAATTATGCGAGAGTCGGTCCTTTGCTTTTCATGGGTCTTATACAAGCCTCCTTCCAAATACCACTTTAAGGGGCATAAACCTTACATATATATTGGTATTTAAATAACAGTTGGTCAAATAAAGATAGTAAAAATCGATTTGCAAAATCAAACGAGGGACTGTCCATAATTTCTTTTAGTTCCCATATAACCCCTCACAAAAATAATTTTAAAACACATAAATTTTACATAAATGTCAGTTTCACAGTGATGTACTGTACACTTATGAATAAATCAGATAATAGGTAGTTTTAAAAACTACCAACATTGTGGTTTAAAGCATTACATGTATTATTACAGACTTTTTCGTCAATTATTTAAGTACAACTCTGCAAATTTCTTACTAAGTAACGTATAAGTAATATTTAATTAAAACCGTAATAAATATCAAGTATACGCTACTATATAGAAACTTAACTAATTAATCTTCTTATTTGCACATTTACAAAATTTATTTATTAATAATATATTATTCATTTTAATCATGATTAATATAAATCCAGATTGTCTTACAAGTGACATTTATATCCATAGAGACACATATCAAGACAAATATCCCAAAATACGTACTTCTATAGATGAATGTATAATGTGTATGTATATAGTTGTTAATCTTTTGCAACACTTATAGAAGTGTGTATATATGTACACGTATGGTAATATATGTTTGGGCAATTAAATATGTAAATGTTTAATTAAATTACCTATCATTTGTCAAACCGAATATATATTTAATTTATGGTTATTATTGCAATTTTGGTCTCTATATCAATGGTCAGATATAAAAAACATATTATAGGTAATTTAACATTAAACACCTTTAAGGTCTTTAAACAGATAATTATATAAAATATAAGCTAAAGGTTATAAAAGATATGTAAACTAAATATGAAGAATATACGAGGGTTATTTTGGTAACTATTATTGAGTTTTTTTTTTCAATTTAAATTAGTTTATCTAATTAAAAATCGAAAAGAAAATCTGGTAATTAATTTGTTTAATTATATATAATTTTATGTATTAAGAAAAGTTCAATTCCATTATTTACCCTCGTTGTGTTTAGTTTATAAACTCCATAAATAGATATTAATTAAACCACAGTTCATTAAACTATTTATAATGTATATGTACACATAAACATATATGTATTATTTAAATGTGTGAACACACATATGCTGTCAATTGTAAACAAATACTTAAGAAAATAAAACTTTCTAAACAATCAAATAATAAATATAAAGTGTCATATGAATAATTTTAATGTAAATTAGTGAATTTGTTCATGTAGAAAGTAAATTTACGATTAATATTCTAATTTTACCAAATTGACTATAATATAAATTTCGGATTTTAAAAATATTAAATTTGTTATTTAATAGAATTTTTAATTTTGTATACAATTTTAATCAAAACTAAAATTTTGATTTCAGTTTAAGGAAAAAGTTGCCCTCAGTCTAATTTATATAATGCAACGCGTTTTGATATTCTTCTTAAATAAAAGTCCTTGAAAATGTCACGACTGTATGTGTATTGTTTCATTAATCAGTAAGTCACATTTACATTCACGACTTATCAATAGTTTCTTTGTTTTTCCATATCTAACACAGGGAAGGGAGCTTTCTCATTTTTCTTAATCCATTATTTGTAAACAATTTAGAATCATTTCAAAATTCGGGTCGATTGAGCAATTTAAATCTGTATGTCTGTCTATTTGTCTGCCTGTCTGTCTGTGTGTGTGCTATTGGCATTTAATGATATTTGGTGCACAATTTTTAATTGCCCAGAGAAGTTTTGGTTCAGTAGAGAGGGGTTCAAATTCGTAGAAAAACAAATATGCTACTTTTATTACTTTTCTTGCAGAATTAGTGTCTGTGTTTAAAAAATATGTGAATAAGGCAACTTTAATAACGTTCTTATACATGACTTAATAATAATTTCTTTATTATTCCATATCTAATTTAGAAAAATTTTAAAATCCTTTCGATTTAGCTGTTTCAATCTGTTCGTCGGTTTGTCTATCTATCTGTCTACTCTTGACACTAATGGACTCTGCGTTATAAATATATATTCACTATGCCAATCTACGCACTTTAAAAAATGCATCAGATGGACTGAATCTCATAGCATACACCAAAACCGTAATAATTTATGGGAAGAGTTAAAAAGAGATAAAATGAATTGTTGGAAATTTTTAAAAGTTTAAAAAAGTTTAATTCCATAGAAGACATGAAGGATTGAGAGTCACAATATTTGACACAAATATTAAATCCATCGGTATGATTGCGAAGCAAAAACAACATAGTAACATATGCGATATATAGCATAATATATGGCTTTAGAAGATCAACCATTTTATGGACAATTTAGAAAAAAGGTAATGTCTTCAACGACAAAATTAACGGTGTCTGATTTCCGTAAAGGAACTTAAAATGGCCTGCTATCCTGACTCGTAAATAGGTCGAATACACACCCAAGTAAATAGTAGAAAAAATTTTACAAGGTAAATAGTTTGATAATAAAATTAGTTTAAAGGGTTATTAAGGAACTGTATTCCATAACATTTTAAAATGTTTCTCGTGAAGGATGTTTTTACCAAAACTTATGACTTAATTACACTTACATAAAGCTTAAGAACATGACCAGGATGAATATCTTAGTTGCATTAAAATATATATAACATTCTTAACCATATCATTACAATAAAAAAATAAATCAATTTTTAAACCAACGACAATAACCTCCCTAATAACCTCATTATAATAAAATTTAATTGCACGTGTAAAATTGTTTGCAGACAATCTTCATGCCCTCATTTTAAATTTACAAAATTTATTGATTTTATAGAAAATTATTAAAAATGAAACCGAAAGACAAAGCACACATAACACTACAAACATTTATATTTTTTCCTTAGCGATAATATATCGCAAAAAATGTATAGTTTAATGTGAGTTTCATGAACTTTTATATTAAACAAATATCTCTTTCACCACTCAAAAGTTATATATGAACAACTTTGTGTGTATGTATGTGTAAAAAAAAAAAATTTTTTTGGTAGTTACTGGTCTTAAGAGAAAATGTGCAAAGAATAGACAGTAGATGTTGTTGATATTTTAACTCACTGTTATGCATTTAATAAGGACCAAAGACTGACTCTTTGTCAGACTTGATGATATTAACAACGATGATGTAAATATAATGTTAGACAAAAGGAAAACTTTTTTCTGACCAAAAGAAAAGAAAAGAACATCAAAATTATATATGCGAGAGAAAAAACTAACAAAATCTAAAAAGAATATAATGATGGTCAAACAATTTGGTCACAAAGAATAGTTAAGTAAATTCATTATGAACAAAGAGAATAAAAAAATCTAAAAGTTTTATGTCTTTTTACTCTATACGTCCCCTCTTGAAGATAAGAAAAAAAATTGGTCAACAAAAAAATAAAAAAATGATAGAAAAAAGACATAAACTTTGCAAAAAAAGTTTTTCCTTTTTTTCTATCTTTTAAAAGCTAAAGAAAGAAAATGGTAAAAAGGCAAAATCAAAAGAAATTCTATTGAAAGAGATGTCATTTAATGACATAAATATGTCGTCAATAATATCAACCATAAAAGTATCAACACAAAATTTATATTTCTTTATTAAATTTTTGAGAATAGAAAAAATTATGTTAATTTTGAACGCGTTTTGGTTATAAAATTTACTTTTTTCCATGAAAGAAATTTTCAAAAATTTAAATATTAAAACTATTAACAAGTTTGTTTGAAGTTATTTATTTGAAGTCATAAAATTATCAATATAATATGATTTTTATGGATTTTTCTTCTTTTGTTGTTTTTGCAAATATTTTATAGATTTTATTTTTATGGAGTTTTATTATTAATTTTATTTTGTTTCGTTTAGTTTTTTTCTTATTTATGGAGTTTGCCAAAAAAATTATCTATTATTCTTTAAGCTATTTTATTCTCTTTCTGCATAAGTTTAGGTCCACTTTAGAGAATTGGGGTTTTTATAAATAGAATTTTGTCTTGGTATTGTTGTAAGAATTTTTTCTTTATTTTTTGTACAAATGTATGTGTGTATGTATATTACTTTTGTCTTCCTTTTTGAACTTCTGCTAACAGAGATGTGGTATTTATTGGAAGTTACAGCTAAGTTAAGCTATGACGAACATAGTATTTCTTTTTTATGTGGCAAAACGAAAGAAATCAATTTCAAGAAGAAAATCCTTCATTTTATCAAAATCAGTCATTTTATAATGAACCGGTTAAAGAGTTACAATAATTTAAAAACTTTTTTAAAATTATTTTTTTTAATTATTATTAATTATTTGTGAAATAGAAAAATAAGTATTTAATGTTGATGCTTTTAAATAGAAATTTTAACAGGATCCGACTTTTTAGAAACTTGAAATAATGGAGCTACTTAATAGAAACTATATGATCATTATATTATTATATTGGAATTTCTCAAAAACAGATCATGGAATCTACGAAAAATAGTAAAGGTGAGTTTTTGAAAATATTTTTAATTATGCATCCAAAATACTAGAAATTTTTCAGGTAAAATAGGTGTTTGCTCTTGTTATTCATTAACCTCGCACACTTTGATTAATAAAATAAATGCAAACTTAGTTCAAATAAAGAATTTTTAAACATCCTGTATACGGGTTAAATGAAAGTTTCCAGATTATTAATTTATTTTAAGAAGACATAATAAAGATTTAAGGTTTGATATTAATTTTTTGATAAAAATAATTGAAATGCTGTACTCATTATGATGAACTCTACACCTTCTACAAATATTTGTCCTTTACCTCCAATTATATTACTCGGTATGCAATTACATTCTAAAAGCGATTTAATGATTTCTGTCTATCTTGATATCTGATTATAAACAGTTCACATTTTTTAAGGGAGGTTTATCAAATTTGTTGTGTATGATTAGATTTTTAAGGAGATGGACGATTATGTTTTTCTTACAACTATTCTTTCGAAGGTATGTCAGTTTGTGTCTATATATATATATATATATATATATATATATATATATATATATATATATATATATATATATATATATATATATATATATATATATATATTCCACAAATTCGTTAATTAGTTAATCAGACTTCTTATTCCTGGTTTGTGAAAAGAAACCAGCCTCAGATTTAGATTACATACAGAACACATTAACTTGTAGATGCGTTCTGGTTATAACCGACCCCAAATGTTTAAGTTCTTTTCATAATTATTCAATTATTTTTTATTTAACTGATAAGTAATTTTATATTTCCTATATAAAATAAGAGCCTTAATCCTAGATCAGTAAACATCTTCCCAAAACTATTTATTTTCTAAACCAAAAAAATGTATGTGCACAGCTTTATATTTCTATTAATTTTTTAATATTTTGGAATACTAAAATCATTTAGAAAAGTTAAATCGCGCATAACAAATACTTAGAATTTTCTTCATGTAAATTTACAAATCTCATATCTTTGAGTGGAACTTACTTCCATATTTCATTTATTCATTATTTTCTTTCTTCATATTTAAATTTAAAAAATTCTACTAATTTTATAAAAAATAAATTCACTAGTTATAAAACTGTTCCTTTAACAAAATTCGTAGTTCGTTAAAACCTTCAAGATCTGTGAATACATAAAAATGTTTTGTTGGTTTTTATTCTCTGATGATTATTTTAAAGTTATGGTATGTTAGCATGAATGTTTAGATATATATAAAATTTATATATATATAGATGTATACGTATGTAAATGTTAATTTAAAAAATACACTGTGTAAAAATATGTACTACTTATGCATAATATTGAGAAAAGTATATAAAATAAAATAAAAAACTTTTACAATATAGTAAAACCATAAAAGGAACAGAAAACAAAAAATGCCCTTGGGTTTGTTATGCAAAAATTTTTCATCAATTTTGATGAGATATTTATAGATTTAAAAATATTAAGAAAGTTTTTTATTATTTTGGATTATTTAAGTAATAAAAAACAAGTGAGAATATTATATTCTGCTACGACGAATATTCAATATCCTTAGCCAAAAATGCGTGTAAAGTAAATACATTATGTTTCGTTCATACACACACAAACTTATACAATATATAAGAGTTTTTATTAATGAGCCATAAAGTTAGTTATATCTTTGGATATAACTTGTTATGCTACTAAATCGATTTCGATAATTTTTGCTAAAGTAATGATGTATATATTATATAAAAAAAATTTAATTCCTTTTTGTAGATTTGTAATTGACGATTTTCAGAAAGTTGTTTGCTTGTACCCATGAGTTACCCTAAATATCGGTCTATAGCTTTCAACATACTTAACCGGTTTTGCTAGTTTTGAACACGAACATCATTGAGCTCTGTCAATTATTATGGATGTGAGCGTATTAACAATAGGCAGATAGATGGATATAGCTAACTTGACTCGGATTTTGATGACATGATTCCTTCTTATCGTAACATACGGAATGACAAAGTAAATATGCCCTCTTCACCACTTGTGCTGGTGATGGGTGCAAAAATAACTAACTAAAAAGAATTTTCATATAAAATAAAATATTAATATAAAAATATTAATTCATTATAAATCAAAAAATATTTCTTATATATAATTAAGAAAATTAAAATCCTGATAAAAATTTGTTTTTATGACTGTTGATTAAATTACCCTTTAAGAGACTTAATAATTGATAAACGCCTCAAATTGCATTTTAGTTAGTGTAAATACATCTATTTGTGTTTAAATAATTACTTATCTTGTATGCATGTGACTTACTAAAGATGGATATTTACATTTACATACAGATTTGTACGTGTATGGGTATATGTTTATTACTTACCTAATATTTCAACTGTATGGGTTATTTCACGTGGTTCCATTGTTGCTATTTGGCAAATATAATCGCCCGCATCTTGTGGAACAGCATCACGTATTTGTAGATTAAAACCGTTAACTAGGCGTACACGTGGATCAGGGGTAACTTTAACAGAACCAGCTGTTAATATCGCAATGCCACGTTTCCAGGCAACAACATAGGAATCTGAAATAGATAATTAAAAAGAAAAATAAATTAATTATTAGTTTATGCATAAAATAATAAGTAAAAATTTTAAATGGATATATTAATTTATATTAATCATACGCCATAGAGCTTCATTTTTTGTAAACAATGAATGTAGCATTAGAAAACGACTCTTTGTAGAAACCAAAAACAACTTTTAAATAATTTATCGAATTACCTCAAAATAGAATTATATTGAGAAATTTAATGAAAATTTAGTGCGACTTCTTGGAAGGGAACATATTCTGTATAGGTTCCCAGAGATTATATGCTATCTAGAAACGAGTTTTGAGAACTGAAGCTTAATGTTAAAATATATCATTATATTTTAGTAGTTGAAAAAAAGAGCTTCAAGATCAAATGAATTAATTTAATTAAACAAAAATTTAATAAGTCACTATATTTGACAGCGATAAGTAGCTTTTGAAATAGTATAATAATATGACTTTAATCTATTAATGAAATATCGCGTTTATCCCGTGAATCTCTTTAATGTTTAATAAATTTCCTATTTCGTTCAATTTAAAGTCATTTTTTTAATTCTATAATTAATTTACATCTGCAACATTAAAAAATAATTTTAATCAAACTCATCAAACAAATACATTGAAAAAAAGTTAAAACATCAATTTCATTCAAAACAGAAAAGCCATGTATGTAAATGTAATCTTTCTTTGCATTATCAATAACAGAAAATCTAATTAAATTCCTCATTATGCCTTTCAGAACAAACCACAGAACAAATTTTACATTACTCTCTACAAAGCAGAGAGAAGGAAGATAAATAAAGAAAAAACACCGCAAAATGAAAATAAGTTAAGTCAAGACAAAATAAGGAATCAGCTAATAGTCATACACCATGGCTCAAAAGGAGATTCACTTCTCAAAAAAAAAATCAAATGTATAAATTGATGTTGTTGCTTAATCAATTTACAGCCATAGGGTGTCTGATATCTGATGGTATCAACAAAAAAGCTTTTTACAAAGCTTTAATTTAATGCAAAAAAAATAATGAAAGAGACAAAAAATAAACTTACAGGAAATGATATGAAATCAATAGGATTCAATCAATACAAAAGTGATATGCAAATGAAAACGCAATCAAACATCCGTTTGATTATATGACATACTTAATCAGCACCATCGCACACACACACACCTACACCTACACAAATATAAAACTTTACTTACACCTATATTATACTTCAAGAAACGTAGTGAATATAATATGTACGTCATAATGTTAACCACAAACAGACGTATATATTAACTTACATATATACATATTTATATTCTACACCATCATTCGTTGCGGTATAATATGCGTTTGTGGAGATTTTTGTAACGAGCAGAAAAAAATATTACTATCACCACGAATAGGATATCGATTCAGAATCACTTCCAGAATCGATATCCGTCCAACCGTCCGTCCGGCTGACTGTCCATGTAAAGCTTATTCGTAAAGTAAAATTTTTAAAAATTATCTTATAAAATTTGGCAGGTAGGACGATGCCTATTGAACTGGTTATAATCGGTCCATTATTTCGTATATGTCCCATACAAATGTATCCCCCACCGGAATGGGGTTTTAGTCTATAAAATTTCTAAATTTGTTCAAAGACAAGTGTCAAATTATACGATTATACATACAACCACCCTTCCACTTTACTTTCACTTTAAAAGTTAAGATAAATATAAGCCAGAACCGCTGTATACAAGGGTCGGTCCATGGTTTATCTAATTTTCATACAACCCTTGAGAAAAAATTCCTCTTAAAATGCACAAATTTGGCATAAACATTGGTACCATAATCATTTATTGCACATATAAACAGAAATAAGAGGGTCGTTCATAATTTTTTTGTAGCAACAATCTGGCGTAGGGTTTAACATAGTCGGGCTTAACCGACAGTGACATTTTTACTTGTATATGTATATATATTTCTTCATATATATTTGAGCTGAAGACTCTTGTTATTTATACAAGTATGTATGTTTATTTGTACTTATTCATTTATTCATCTAGAATTTATTCTCTCAGTTTGTGGTTTCTATATTATTTTTTTATTTCAATACCTTCAAATAGGAAACGGTATGAGCTCTTTTCATTAAATACATATATTAACTTTTCCGTCATCATATTCATGAAATTTTTCTGATATATATTTACATATATACGTATATTTGTTGGTTGATTTTTTTATATGCGATTGGTATTTGTATATGTTAATGTGAATTTTATGTGAATTTATTGTATTACTTAAAACACATACAGTCGCAATATATATAAGTGTCTTTTGATGTTTTATGGTTGTTATTTACTTATTCCAATTTATCAATATTTTTATCATTATTTCTACAAAAATAAACATGAAAAAACTTTTTCTTCATTTTACTTATTAAAGCAAATAATATTGGTTAAGAGAAAAAGTATTTTTTATAATAAGCTTCTTGACAAAATTGGAACCATAAAAAAGCATCAAAATCATAACTGTGCTGTCGGAAAAAACTAAATACATAAAAAATGCATCAAGATCCACAAATCTTAGAAGAATATCGATTTTTAATATTCATATCTTACAAAAGAATTGTTAGAAGTGATGAAAAAATCTTAGAACCATTTTTTTCTTTTTGAAGATATGGATGTAACTGTTGATCCACTTAAAGCTTTATATAAAAACGAACATAGCGATAACTCAACGCTGTATCATAATGAGTTTTGAAAGAGATCGTTATAGAGAGGCCTTGAGAAATAAGCATAAAAATACAGATTTATTTCTAAAAATCGGTAGTGTACATTTATGACGATCAAGATTACCTAAAGTCATTAGGGTTTTCAATAACCTCAAGATTGCGTTATACATAACATTCTATCTGGAGTTCGGTTTCATCTCAATTCATCTGACACCATATTCTTCGATATATGGTCCAATATTGAGCATTAATATTGGGTGAGAATCCTTACTTCTTGATGCTACTTTCACCGTTCAAGATCAAGATATTTGATTTTAGTTCACAATTAATTTAATCATAAATATATGTGAAATTTTTTGTACAGTGTTTTTTTAGATTGAATTAAGCTATAATATTCAGTATTTTTAAATAAATCTTTAAACATCATTTCAAAAAAAAAAAATCTTAAAAGTTTGACTCTTAATTCATAATGGAAGTATATGGATAATGTTGACCTGATGCATAGTTAGCCAAATTGTATGTTGATCTATAATTTAAAATGGCAAAAGGTGACTCTTACAGTTTGAATTCAAAATATTTTTGGAGTCAAAATTTCTTTTAAATAAAAACTATTAAGAAAGCCAGCAGTTCATAAAATTCCATAATTTTTGAAAATTTAAATTCTTATGATTTCGTTTCCATGAAGATATTTTTTTCTTAAAATTTTAAATTTTGTATTTGAAAAAAAAATCGAAAATATGGTTCCGCATAGTATAAAAACTATAGTGAAATTAAAAATGTTTGAATTTAAATATCTTTTAAATTATAGGAGAAAACTTAACCGCTTGTAGACTCATTACGAACATTTGATATATCAGCAAATTTTGAAGAAATTTGGTCAAAATTATTATCCTAACTAAATGCAGAGAAATGTCATTTTGCAATAATTTCATAAACACTACTATAATCGCTGCAAGCATTTATTGTGATCACCAACACTTTTATTGCTAAATTTATTTTATTTTGATAAAAATTTCGTTGCTGTAATAAAATTATTTTTTTAAATAAAAAAATATATATATTGTGGTCGCAACATGTTTGGAAATATGTTTGACTGATAACAATTTTATTGTTATTAAACAGCTCTTATAAAAAACTCCTGTTATAAAGACAAAATGTTATTTTCACTTTACTGACAACTTAAAACGAACAAATATTTATTTTTAATTTGTATTAGCATGGAAAATTGCAACTACATACAAATGCTCTTTTCGGTTGGAATTTTATAAAAGGCTTTAAAGCATGGACTAGTATTGATAGAATTATCATTTCAATTGTCTTTAGTTATTGGACCATTTTTTGTTATTGTAAGCTAAGCTTGTTTCCGGAATAGTTCTTTAGGTTGGAAGGATTTTTATATATGAACCAATTCTATAGGTTGAAAATTATGTAGATAATTTCTTGAATACTGCTCTTTTTATCATGTAGCTCTCATATAAAGACCTTTTCCCGAGAAAATACTTTAAATCGATAAAATTCTTAAGCATTAATATTTTAGTATAATTTGGCTATACTCATTTGAGAAGTGTTAAAAAATTTAAAACCACGAAATTGGATTACAGTACTCGGAAATTTTTTGAAAACAGTCTTACATGAATTCCAAATTTCAAGAACTTGGAAAATTTTTTGGAGTTGCTATCAAAACGTTATTTTTATGACATTTCTATTCCATAGAAATAACTTTTCCATCCCAACCATAATTTTGGTATTATTGATTTTATTTCTTTTGTTATGTTCTTATTATTATATTTTTCGGTAACATTTGCATATATAAATTTTATTTACCAACAATATTATTAGCGATTTATATGTTTTTATTTTAGATAACTTTGTTTCGTGCTTATTGTCAAACATTATTTTTAACAATTGTATACCTTTTTAACACTAGAAAGACTGAATTATGTATACTAAATGCCCAAAGCAGTCAAATGACTTAATTATAAAACAAGTAAGAAAATTAGCTTAAGGATTTTATAGTTGACTTGGATCACAATATGACACCCTAGTGGGTAGTAGGTAGTGGGTTTTTTTAAAGGGCTTATCTGAAATTAAAGATTATTCTTCAATTGCGCAACTTTTTTTACGATAATAAATTTATTGGAGATTCCTGTATTTTTAATGATTTTCGCAATGTATGGGGAACTGAGGTCGTTTATGGACCCACCTTACTGAAATTTTCAATACATGTTTGTGCTGATAACAACATACTCGTGCTAAATTGTATTAACATATTTATAAATTTAGATCTTTTATGAAATAAAAGCCCTATATAGAGAAAGCATTTATATGGGGTCTAAGAGAAATAATAGACCGATTTATTAAATTTTTTTGTAAGGGAGTACCTTTCTCTTGATCCTATCCTGTATGAGAGCTACCTCTTCTCCTTTAAAAAAAGTTTTTTAAAAAAGTAATTGGGGCCAAATTTTAATATTTTCGCTGTTTTAGTTGTTGAGGTATTCGATGATCAATATTTGGTTGCTAAGGCGGCTACCTCTCCCCTTGTTTCAATCCGCCCAACATTTTATCTTGTAAAAAAACTTGCAAAAAATATTGGGACCAAATTTTAAAATTCTCGATGAAGTGGTTCTTTAAATATTCGATAATAAATATTTGCTTTGTATGGAACGTACCTCTCTTCTTGGTGCTATCGAAATTTTTTATAGCTTATGTTACTTTCAGGTATATCGATCCATTAATTTAGTTGTCTATAAGTCCCAAACATACTGTTTTTCAATTAAAATTAAAAGAAAGTCAAAATGACTTGCAAAGGTAATCTAGTGTTAAAAGCGCAAAAACATACATACAAATATAACTTAAACATACGCACATTATAAAATATGTATTATAAGAATTTCGTAGAAGAGTGTGCTGTTGACAGTTATAATTGTGGTTGTTTACTGAGTGTTGAAAATTATTATAATGTTCTTTATACTGACAATCAATGAATATGAATATATATGTATATATATTTCATGTATGTGATATAGGTACATATGTATAGATACTTACAAATGTATGTTGCACGAATGAGTATTTAAATATAAGTGCTAAAAGCAAATGTTTATATGTGTAAATAGAAATTTTGCAAGTGTATTTGTAATGTGTATCCATATGTGTGTACTTACGTTAAGTTGAAGTATAAGTGTAGATGTTAACACGTCTATATAAATGCTAATGAAGAGCACTTGATTTTAGATTATGCATGATTTAATAATACACTCATTTGATTTCAATTTAAAAATGAATTAAGTATAATTTTTTTCAAGTTCTTACGTTTCTTTTTATTTCAACAAAATCAAGTGGCAAGAAATATATATTATTGAGATAATTTTGTTAAGGATATTTTAATTGTAGATTTTTAGTAAATTATCGGAGAGAAAGAAACAGTGTATGGAATATTTTGAATTTTATTTTGGATTAAATTTTGTTTTAGCTTCAATATTTTAATTTTAAGTTTAAGTTTAAAGTAAATTTTGTAAAAGTATTATACAAAGTGAAAAAAAATGCTTCGGCATTGTGAGTGGAGAGATCTTTTAAGTTTGTTGAATATCAGGAAATCAAATGAGTTTAATGGAAAGACTTTTCGTATTGAAAAAAAAAAACAAGTATCACTTTCCATAAGATCTAATGAAATTTAAGAAGTTTTGTACAAACCTCAATTATTTGCTGTATTCGAAATATTCTAGAGGTATTTTAAGGGTTAAATATCTGCAGTAATAATTCGTTATTCCTTACACGCCAATGTGGAAACACACATTTAAAATCGGTAGGATGATTTACACGTCTTAAAGTGACGATTTCAAAGGGTGATATTGTCAACCGAAAAGAGAACTACTCGATATTTTAGCAAGATATATTTAGGAGTCACACAAGAAATCATTTGGTCTTATTCGGAGCCATTTAAAAGTAAAGTGAGTTGAGTAGAGTATGAGAGTCATTGAAAGACAATCTGTGAAGATAACGCTAATGAAGTTAAATTATGGGGTCTAGAAATACAAATACATATACTTGATATTTCATTTATTATACATTTTTTGAACGATTTTTTAAAGCTTTGAGTTCTTATCCCAGCTGAAATTGGGAAAGCGAGTTTAAGATTTATTTAAGAGTAATAATAAATAGGAGCTTTTTATAATCGTTGATATAAATACCGAAATATTCACTACGTAATTGGAAAACTATTTTATCTTTTTTGTTATTCTTTTATTTTCTTCAATCAAATGGTAAGCCAAGTCACCTATTTAACTTCTAGTGGTTCATTATGCGAGTCACTTCTTGACGAAATTGCAAGAAATTGAAGCAGAAAAGTACATAGAACAAAAGCTCGATCTGCTCAAATTCAATTGTAGTCTAACCTCGCAAGTCAGGAAATTTATTTTTTTTGATACATCAAGTGTAGACAGATTTTCTAATGTAACCATAAATAATTCTTATATATTTCGAATTAAAAATAGGATAATCATATCTCATTTGCGGTTTGATTACTTAGGTGAGTCTAAAATATTACAAAAGTCTGAACCCAATACTTCCATAATAATGTAATACCAGATAGTTTTTAAAGTCATCAGACAAGGCGACAATGATTAACGATTTACAATAGCGAGAAACAAGAACTTATTTACAGAAGGTCTTCTTTTGAGTTCTACAATGTTTTCACGAATAGAAAATATTCCGGTTTGATATTTAAATCATAAACAGATATCGTTTGCTCAATATAGATATATTTGAGAAATCATTAAAGTAATTTTTTCCTTTACTGAGATTTCATTCATAATTTTTTGCATCAATTTTTTATTAAACTTCAAGTAGCGTCATCAGCACAATATTTTTTATGAATTATTGAGTACCTTTGCACTCACTCAATATCTGCAGGTTTTTTTTCATATTTTCATTTATGAAAAGCTTCCTTCTTTTGCCTTTAAAAACTCTCTGGTAACTTTATAGCGTTTGTTTGTGTGTGAATTTAACTTCCTGCTTTCCCTACTGTGGTAAGGACTTTTTAAAATACTCGCATAAATAAAATATTATAAAAAATTCGCATATATTCTTCTCATTCGAGTGCAACGTATAAACCATTATTTGTATAATAAACGATGTTTATAAAGGAAATTGAGGGTTTTTTTGTGAAATAAATTTAATTGCTTCTAGATGTTGGGATTATATTTCATTTTAATATTTATGTAGACACCATCAACTCCATCATCATTATTAATGATGTCAGTATTTTACATTCTTTAATTTTTTTCCTTCGATATGATGCTGATCATCACTTTTCATTTAACCAATAATTTTCATGTTATTTGCTCGTGTTAACGTTTGACTGGCGTTATAAATTTTGGAATTTTATTAAGATTTATATATTAATTGGACGTTTCCTCCACTTCCAAATTTCCAATAATTAAATACGTTTATTTTTCATTTTAATTGAAGTTATTTTCATTTTGTTGTTTTTGTTAATTATTGAAATTAATTATTATTTGGGATATTAAAGAGTTTTTAAGTAACGTTAGAAATTACAAGACATTAATCAGCCGAAAACTGAGGATAATTTGTATGAATAAAAGAAAAACAACACACATTGTACATGTACACTGTAACTTACATACATACACACTCAAAAGTAAAATGTTGAAAAACGATTTCGAAAATATTTATCTCCGTAAAGTGTGTACATTTTTTGCTATAACTTTTTCTTCTAGTGATCTTATTTTGGTGCCCCATTAAAGAATACTAAGACAGTATGTGATGACATAATTTAGCGATAATGTGTTGTTGGTATATTTATTTTATGAATTACATGAGTAAAATTCATTTTAAATATTTCTTCACGTATATAAACTTATACAAAAATGATGGGGTCTCAATTAATTATTTTAATAATTCTTTTTGCGCTTACTTTCTCCAAACACCTTTGCTGACTACTTCTGCCTCAATATGTCTTCCCATTGTATACTATATTTAAGCACATATTACACTCTCTTGCAATCTACAACAGCTAGAATGACATTTTGAAACTGTCTTCTAAGCAAGAGACTGATAGATTTCCTTCTTTTATCCCCCATTTCAGATTCTGAGATTTATGGTGTTATTAGAAATGTACTATCGAATACTTTTTCTTTTGTATATCAAATATGTCTGCTTTCAAATATTGAAATTTCTGCAAAAAGTTAATTTTATATTGGCAAAGAAGATTCAAATTTTTTTTACTAGAGGTAGGGAAAACGATCAGATTGCTATTATCGCAATCCAATCTTCTGTTCATAGTTGCATAAATATCAAAAAAATTGCGAACTTTCCGATATCTCAACAATACTTTTATCAATTGTAAATACAAGCAGTATATATTTGAACATAAGCTAACCAGATCGGTTCTGGCAAAACTCTCTATTTTGATATTTGGCAAAACTATACATTCCGATCTGTATTAATTCAACATCTATCTGAGGACTCATTAATACCGATGCGAAATTGATAATTTTGCACTTTATAGGCAGTTATACGTTCGGAATCAGATTTTTTAGAGAGCTAAAACAACCCAAATCATTTATTTTCAAGATCTGACATTTTCGATATAATATTTTCAAATAAAAATTTTAATATTTCAACAAATTATTTTTATAATTTATAACAAAGTATCCTTCCTTTATAATAGTTTTATTATTCATTCAAATCCTTTAATTTATCTTATTTTACCTCATCATTTAGACACATAATTTTAAGCAAGATAAAGTTTTTCAAAAAACTACTCTAAACAAATTAAACTTAAATATTTGACATAAGATGAATATTAAAAGTTTATGGAAAACTTTTCATTATTATTATTTTTTCTCTACACTTCTCAATTTTCATTATTTTTATCTTGTTTTTTCTATTTTTTTTTTTTTTGTTTTTGTTACTTTAATTTTAATCCTTTGGATTTTCGCCTCAAAATGTTTACTAAAGAAAACAATTCCATAACATGTTATCAAAATTTTATATACTTGAGCTATTTGTGGTTTAATACATACATATATTTGTGTCTGTGTATGTGAAAAGAGTATGTTGCAAATATAGAGTATCTAGATATGTTTGTACTAATGTAAACTTTACTTTTATAGAGAAACATTTTTCTACAATCTTCTACAGTTTAGGTTGCACGTTGTGGTTTTAATGAGTAGCCTATACAAAATGTAATATTCCTATAAAAAGACATATATAAACATCTATACATACACATATAATATGCACTCATACATTGATGCATATAAAGAAATAAAGGAAAAAAGAAACATAAATGTATCTGACACTCAACCTCAGGAAGTGTTGATGTAAGTATGTTAGTATTAGTATTGTGTATTATATTATTAATGTTTGTATACATTGTTCTTGCATATTCTCAACTATGAGTCTATTTGTATGTGTGCGTGCAAGTGTTTATATTGTTTAAAGGCCTAAACCACACAATAATTTATATGTAGAAAACTACCATATTTGTGGGTAATGTATGTTATTGGCCTTTAGGAAATGCAATAAATTTTCTGCAAATATAATAAAAAGAAAAAAACTAAGAAAGAAAAAAGTCCAAAGAACCAGAAAACAAGAATGAAATATGTAGAGCAATAATAACAAGAAATTCATTTAAACTCATACAATAACACATATGTGTATATATATTGTAACATTTGCCTGACCCAATGTGCATGTAAACAAAAGTCTAGACTTTTTTCGAAACTAGAGATGTACAACAACAGAAACACAATTTTTCAAATACACGTACTCTATTTACAAAATAAAAAATAATGTATAATATTATGTGTGTCTTGCATAAGTGTACTTATTTCAGAAAATAGCCAATATATCTACGAGTTTGATTAACAACTTACAACACACAAAACTTTTGCAATAAAATTCAAAATATAGTTTTGTTTAATTTTTACACAAAGTTATTTTCTATGTGTATTTGTGTGTGAGTTTTTACAAATGATTGATTTTGGGTTTAATGAGGAAAAGTTGGCAATCGAAATGTGGTAAAAATATTTTTGAAGTGGCAGTTATTTAAAATCGAAAAATATTTAAATGAGTTTTGTTTGAGAATGTTTTACTGAGTTTCTTTCTGGCCTAAATGAGGCTTTGTTTTGGTGCATTAGTATATTATGGAAAGGAATTTATTATATATATTTTAATTTAAATTTAAATTAAATTCTTACATATTTTTAAATTCTGAAACGATATATTTGAATCTTATAATCAGTTAAAGTTAGAGAAGAGTAGAGAAAATTTGATGTTTAAGAAGTAGGAATGTAGTATTCGGCTGTGACAAATTTTCAATATCCTCCTCCACATGTGGTATTAAACACAATATTTCACATATTTATAATCTATTACATCCATAAGCATTCCATTCATATGCGAATATTTTTATGTTGGATTTTATGACTTAGTAAATTTAACTTTTTTATAATTTTTGGAACAGTGATGAACTATATATAACTCTATATAAAAATTTTGTTTAAAAAAAATTCTAAAAATTTTTCTGCTAAAGAGCAAATTTTTTCTCTGCTAAGAGCACAAATTTCTATAGAAATTTTTCTCTGCTAAGAGCACAAATTTCTATAGAAAATTTTCTCTGCTAAAGAGCACAAATTCTATAAAAATTTTTCTCTGCTAAAGAGCACAAATTTCTATAAAAATTTTTCTCTGCTAAAGAGCACAAATTTCTATAGAAATTTTCTCTGCTAAAGAGCACAAATTGCTATAGAAATTTTTCTCTGCTAAGAGCACAAATTTCTTTAGAAAATTTTCTCTGCTAAAGAGCACAAATTTCTATAGAAATTTTTCTCTGCTAAAGAGCACAAATTTCTATGGAAAATTTTCTCTGCTAAAGAGCACAAATTTCTATAGAAATTTTTTCTCTGCTAAAGAGCACAAATTCTATAGAAATTTTCTCTGCTAAAGAGCACAAATTTCTATTAGAAATTTTTCTCTGCTAAAGAGCACAATTTCTATAGAAATTTTTCTCTGCTAAAGAGCACAAATTTCTATAGAAATTTTTCTCTGCTAAAGAGCACAAATTTCTATAGAAATTTTTCTCTGCTAAAGAGCACAAATTTCTATAGAAATTTTTCTTTGCTAAAGAGCACAAATTTCTATAGAAATTTTTCTCTGCTAAAGAGCACAAATTTCTATAGAAATTTTCTCTGCTAAAGAGCACAAATTTCTATAGAAATTTTTCTCTGCTAAAGAGCACAAATTTATAATAATAAATAAAAATTATAATATCCTACACCACTATAGAAGGTGGCTTTATAGTCTATCGAATGATATATATTTTGTTTGACTGCATGTTTGGAGAACGATTTTACCATCAGAATATATCTACTTGATCATATATTGAGGACGAAAAGTTACTCATAATTTGTGATACTGATAAAAGTGTAATGATATTCTATATTGGATTGGCTTAGGTTCAAATCAAGTGATTTTTTTTGTTTAATAAATAATTCGTTTTGCTGTTAATATTTGTCTTAAAGTCCATTTATGGTTTTGATAAAAAAGAATATATATTGGTTATTTCCCGAAAATTTTCATCAATTGCTTGACCGGAAATTGAGGCGTTTTAACTTTTGTTATTGCTTTTTATTCTCATGTAAAGTTAGTCTGTTATATACATGTATTGTTAGGTGTACCAACAAAAGCCAATATATAAAACCTCAACAACTACTGTTGTTTAGTAATAATTCTTAATGTTTGTCTTGTAGACATCGAGGTTATTTATAGCAAATTTTAGTTTAAGAAAATGATATTTTATACATGAACTTTTCTCTCGACTTTTCTGAATTTCACTTTAACTATGCCAATTTCCTTTTTCCCAAATACGCATGCATACATGAACACTAATACATAAAACATTTAAATGTTATTCAATTGTGTATGTGTAAACAACTTCCGGTTACAAAAAATTAGTATTGCAAAGAATGGTATACATTTTTACATATATAAACATATACATAGAAACAAATGAAAACAAAGAAAATGTAAGAAAATAACAAGCATCTTATATTAAATGTTGTTAAAAAATTGTTTCCGTATCCGTTATGCATTTAAACTTATGAACTTAAATATATTTTATGTGTATATGTATCCATAGAAAAGTAAAGTTATATAAACAAACAAGTGTAAATGTATAATTTATAGAATACAACATAAATTTTAAGCATTTTTCTTTCAATTTCCTGGTATTTAATACCTCCTAGAAAATAATATATAATTTAAATAAACAATTTGGCAAATAATAATAGATGAGGATTTAGAAGTAAGAGAAATGAACAATGAAAAATTTTTTAACCGAACGTTGTATCTTGATCGAAAAATTCTTAACATACATATATGTTAATAACAACGAAACCACTATATTTTCAGTTTTATTATTTTTAATTTGATTGAAATTAATATTATAATTAAAAAATTAAAAATTTCATCATGAAATTTTGAACCTCTTTTGAAAATCCTTCCATTAACGTTTTTGTAGTGTTTTCTGTCTCTTTGCTTGAACAAGTAGTCTATCTCCGTTTTTTATCTACCACAATTTGGACACCATTTTTATGCTCTTTAATTCCCTTTTAAGAAAAGCTCAATGTTTTTCCACAGGCCTTAAATCTGGTCAGTTTGGAGGATTTGTCCCTCTAAGTACAAATACCACATTATTGTTCTTGTATCACTCAAGAGCTTGTTGGCCATAGTGACAGGATACCAAATCAGGCCAACAATAAGTAGATACATTTTGAAGTCTCATGAATTGTATTTATTTCTTATGAGTCGGTATTTATAGAGCCCGTTGTTACAAATCCCGCAACAATATACTGTTTGCCATACCAAGAATTTTTTGGAAAATTCTGACTGCTTTTGGCCCCCAAACTTTTCTTCAACATTTCATCGAGCATCAGCAATATAAAGTTTTCAATCAAGAAGTTAGGAAAAATATGCCACAATATACGCCTTGTTTCCATTATGTAGCAAGAATATCTTTTTAGAAAACTAAAGTTCAATTTGCGTGCTCTGTCCTTGGCCTCTCAATTTTTAAGCTGTGTACAAGCACTGACCCTACCGGGCTTCTATCCTAACGGATGTGTTTAGAGCTTTTTGAAATGCTTTCCATTTTATGGCCTTAAAACATCATGTGAATCATTCCTTCTACCTGAAATGCTACATGTACTGTTTAATTATATTGAATACTGTTTGACGCAGACTTTTGCATGTATGGTTACCTTTTATAAGAACAGATTGGGTCTATTGAAAATATTTACAAATTTTTGGAACGTAATTTTTTCTGATCACTCATTTTTAATCAGATTTTCGTTTCACACAAAATATAATAACTGGTGTATCAGTCCGTAAACTTCTAATTTTTAACACTTCACTGTAAATAAAAAAATCTGCATATTTAAATATCTTTAATATTAAATTCTAAAGTTCTTAACATTTAAAAAAATTATATAAATATATTAGTTTACATATAAATTTTCCTAGTTATGGTCATAGATTTTCAAAGCAAACAATAGAACATCCTGTAACAATAACGAATGGCTACTTGTTATTGTGTGTGTGTTAGTTTATAGAAGCAGATTCAAAATTTATACCTGAATTATTTTCTACATAAAATTCAAAACACATGTTTATATTCTATTAGAATAAATATGTATATAATTGCAACAAGCAATAGATAATTGTTTTCTGCACAAAAAGATACCGACAAACACACATTTAAAGTGTTATAGATTATAAATTTCCGTAAGCAATTTGTCTTTGAATAATTATTGTGCAGAACTTGTTAGTTTAAGAATTTATATTTTTAAAATTATAATTTAAAGGATTTAAATTTAAGGAAGAACTTTTCAAAAATTCAATTCAAAAGAAAGCACTGGCGGTTTAAGGTATAAATATTGTGAATAATGGTTTGCAGGATAAACAAAGTGGTGATTTCGATACAGAAGAAACGGAGAGGTATCGATTTACTTTATCGAAAGATTAAAATAAATGAAATTTAACTTAAGATGGGATATTTTGCCCTAAAAAATAGCATTGGTATTTAAGAAGCCTCATACCACCTTAGAAGCATATGCTGACAATAACTTTAAATAAAATAATTTTATCCCTCTTGGATTTTTTATATTAGATTGGATTTTTTAAGACACTGAACTACAGCAATATGGAGGATGGTTTTACCACGATGTGGATCTAAACTAAACCTTTTTAAAAGAAATGGATGGATTATGACTAACTAGTCCTATGCAATCTATGCCCAGAAAGTATACAGACATCATATGAACGAAGAATTAAAAGCTGCTTAGGGCAACAATTCACTCTAATTGTCGATTTAAAACTAAAAACTTTACGAAAGATTTTGATTGATCTTAGAGGAAACCTAATACACGATTTGAACTGGTTAACACTGGAAACTTCTCAGGACAAATTTCATTGAATTATTGTGGATGACAGGTAGACAGATAGACGGACATAGCTAAATCGACCTAATTTTTGATTTGATTTGTTTCAAAAATATATATACATTAAATGATCTGAGATAATTTCTTTCTAGCGTTTGCTCGCAATGACAAAGTTAATATTATCCTCTTTACCACTTTGGTGATGGAGGGTATAAAAGGATTTCAAAGAAACACATAAATATAACAAACATGCAAAATAAATATTACAATAAAAAATTGAATATGAAAGTTCAAATATGAAAAAATCAATATAAAACTGACTTCGTTTGTAAATATGAAGTTAAACAAATAAAAAATAATGTCAATAAACAGAAGATTAAAGACCAAAAAATAGAAAGGAAAAAGTCAAGTAAACTTTTCAAAAATTTCCTTTTTATATAGAAACAGGAAATAAAGTTGAAAATTCTATTAAAATTATTAACCTAATATTTGTTTAAGGAAAAATAGTATATTTAAATGATAAAATGTAGATGATATTTAATTAAATTCAATCCTCAGATCATGTTGAGAATATTTCAAATACTTTGTTTTGTTTTGAAGCAAATTGCTTTATACCCTCCACCAAAGAGTATATTAGATTTGTCATTCCGTGTGTAAACGCTAAGAAGAAATCATCTCAAACATCATAATGTATATATGTTTTTGCTTTAAGTATAAACCTAAGTCGATTTAGTTGTGTCAGTCTGTCTATCTGTCTGTTTGTCTTTCTGTCTGTCTGTTTGTTGTTGGCACACTCTCATTCACAAAAATTTGCGGAAGCTCATGAAATTGTAACTAAGTATTTGCTTGAACTTCTAAGTTCAAGGGAAGGAAAGTATCTATTACAAATCACCAAATATAATGATATATTCTCAAAATATTAGATAATATATATCATTTATCATTCCAAAAATTATCGAAGTCGGTTAAGTAGAAAAAAGTTATAGTTAAAATATAGCTAATTTTATAACTCATATAGTGTTCCTTTGTTATATTTAAGAAAAGCTTTATATATATTATATATTTGTGAGTGTACGTGAGAGAGTGTATGTACGATCATAACGCATTTAAATTACATGCGTTTGTGGCGAAGGGTATTGAAGATTCGGCATAGCAGAATACTGCACTCTTATATTTTATACCAATATGTAAACACATATGTATGTGTGTACACTTTTTTTCACCTGATACCAGAACGTCATATATAAAATGTTTGCTTTTGACAAATAAAAAGATTTGTCAGAATCATTTCTTTGTGGTTGTTTTTCTTTTAAATTTAAAATTGATTACATGCAAAATTAAAAATAAACACAGCTGTTAGGCATTTTTATATGAATTAAGAAAGAAAATACGCAAAATATAATTGATTTTATTTTGTTGTTGTTCTTGTTTTTGTTGTAAAAAAGACAAATAAAGAAAATTCAAATATAAATCTTAATATAAATTATAAATAATAAGTATTCATGTTAATGACATAAATGTTTAATTTTGCACAAGTCATTCTTTTGATTTATTTATATTTATGCCTAAATCACGCTGCGCTTGACAAATATGAACGAAAGAATATTAAAAAAAAATAAAAAATTTGATATAAATTAAATTAAGTATAATGAGATTGTTAAAATTTGGAATTGTAAACTTAATAAGTCCTATAAACTCAAATTACTTTTTAAGAATTAAACAAAAAGAAAAGTGGATCAATAATAATTTTATTAAATCATATAAGACTTCAATAATAATAAATAATATTAATCTAAATTTATTTGCATTTCATTATACCCTACACCACTGTAGGTAGCTGCGTTTGTGCAAATGTTTGTAACGGACAGAAAATATAATCTTACCACTCTTTTAAGTATACAGTTCAATTCACAATTCACAATCAAAAACGTTACCTATTGAAGTTGGTAAAAATAATTTCATAATATTATATAAGACCCATACAATGTCCCCTCTGAATGGGTTTTCTAGCCCATAAAATTCCAATATAAAATGATTTAATCAAATTTTGTGAAAAAGTCTTTATAAATCACACATAAACGTGATATTTTATCTTACTTCCATATAACCCTCCAAAATATTTTCTTTAAAACGGATAAGTTTCTCATGGTATAAAAATCTGTTGCAGACATAAGCAATAATAAGCAAAGAATTATACGAGGGCCATTCGCTAAATTTCTGTTGCAGTCGTTTACAACCAACAATGAAGTATATTGTTTTACACAATCAGGTCTATCCGACTATAAAATTTTTACTAGTATTACTTTTTTACTCAATTTTGGAGTACAATTAACATTTTTATGGCATTTTTCTATAAATATGGTCTTTGAAGAAGATTGGAATGAATTTCCTTACAAAATTTCTTTTTTTAAGTTTTAGCTTTATTAAAGTGAATATGCTTCCGTTTTGGGCATTATTTGAATATGCTTTTCGGGCAATCTAACTCCACAACTTCTTTTGTTTAAGATTGGCTTGCGCTTCCTCCTTTTAATGTTTTCATAAACACACGAATATTTATTTTGTTCTTTATTTGTGTAGAATTCAGCTTTTAGGGACTGAATATTGTTCTATAATATTAATCTATAATTTTGTTATTCTGTATTTTCTTGGTCGCCTTCCAAACAATATAATTCTATGGTGTCTCAAAGAATTTATATACCAGCCTTTCGGAAGGTTTACGGCCATTTGTTTAATGAAAAAATCAATTTGGATTTGTTCTTGATCGGACAGAAAAGGACTCTTGGACATAGTTCCGCAGTTATATTGAGATATTGTCATTTGAAGTATACCATATTTATAAGAAACAGAATTTTATTTTAAGCAATTTCCACGGCTGCTTTTTCAAAAATACCCCATCAAATAACACCAGAACATTCGATCGCATGAATAAGGTAAACAATAAGACTTGAAAAAAAGAACCGTTATATTTCCTCTTCCTAAAATTTTAATTTTGGATGACAATAACCAAGATAAAAGAAAAATAAGTTAAAAATGAAATGTGTTAAAAGAAATATGCATTCGTGCTTTATTTTTTTAATTTCATTCTTTTTTAATTTTAAGCAGACCAACAAGTTCTTAGAAATATGAAAATTTATATTAAATACAACAACCTTCATTTATGTATCCATATTTGTTTATATCCGTTTCTTTATGACAACAATAACAGGTAAAAACAAAACGATTTGTTTTTATTTTTTTGACTTTAAAAGGAAAA